>OX578141.1:36240767-36790767 GCA_951213105.1 Amaurobius ferox | reverse complement strand
TCATATTTATGTAATTTTTAGATGCATTTATTTGAAAAACGTACAATATCTCGAAATTAGTGCAAGCTAAAGCTCTAAATTTTATATCATTCATTTTAGGATATAAAATTAAGTATGAAATGATTATTTATATAACATTCTTGAATATTCTAATTATTTTATAATATTTTCAAAACTTCATTAAAAAATTTGCGGGTTTTTCGAAGTTCGCGTTTAAAATCAAAAGGGTTCAAATTTCCACACGGATCATAATAATCGTATCAAATTACATTCGAAGCGTTCCATTTGTTCTTGAGATATCACATGCACAGACCCACGGGCGCATACACACACAGAGACATCACCTCAGAAATATTTGATTCGAGTTCAGAAATACATGAAACGTACTTTTCTGTTAAAAACTCGAATTCGAATTTTCGACACAGTCATAATTTTTTGCTATACAATATACTGTAGGGAAAGTAAAAATTAGGAGTGATTCAGTATTAGAATGGTCAGATGAGTCCTTTTTGCACAATGAATGTTTTGTTTTGATCCTGAAATGTTCTCTTGTCTTATTTACTGCATAACCACTTTTGTTTATAAGTTTTAAGCGTCTTTTTAAACACTTTACAACATCGTTAAAAAGTGTTTATGACTTTGTTTATTCTGCCTGTCTGCCTGTCTGTCTGTTTCGCACGATAACTGCCGTAACAATGACTTTATCAAAACGAAATTTTAGTATGCTGTTGAGACGGTCTGTGGGACATATGGGAATGTAAATGAATGATATCACCCAATTAGTTTTGGTTTGAACCCGGGTTGAAAGAATGAAATCCATTGAACCCTATAAGCCCTAATTTTTCTAACCCTTTTTAAGCGAATTTAAAATTCACAAACTGCTTCGAAAATTGTAGGAAATATTCAAATTATCCTGTAAAATATATAAAAAAAAAAGCCAGCAAAATATGTTCAGTAGTTTTTAAATAAAAAGTAATTATAATAATTGCACCCATATTATATGAAAAGATCAGGTGACCAACTTCAAAATAAAGCATGGCATACATCTTGCGTCAAAATCGAGATTTTTACATTTCTTTTTAATTTATATTTAGTGTTGTATCCGTCCTAAACCCGCTTTATTTTTTATATTCTTTGTGCAACTATATACTGCACCAACGCAATTACATTATTTTGGAGTTTAAATGATCATCAAACTTTGATCATTTCTACAACGGAGCCTAACTTTCACGTATTGAGAATGTAAACACATCAAGTTGTAAGATGAGTTGTATAAGAATTGCTGAATTTCTTTAACGTAAAATTATCTCGCTCTGCAGTCTGTAATATAGCTGATATGAATGAAACATTCTTTGATTTTACATAGAGAAGCAGACAATTCTATCTTATTGCTTTTTCGATGAAGATTTAAGCATTGAGTTGGAAAGTAATTTTACCTCCATGGTGTTATGTTTTTAAGTAAAATAAAATATAATAGTATTGTGACAATTTTAAAAATATCGCCTCTGAATGAAAAGAAGGGGAAAAAATTTATCAATGAAATATTCAATATTTTCATATAGAGAGCCAGATGATTTATATTTCGATGACGTTATTTGAATAAAGTTCATTTGTTTTCGGTAAAGTTTTCAAATATAATAAATTATTGTAGTATTGTGATAATTTTAAAAATATTACAAGTGTTTCATAATCAATGCTTTATGCATGATTGATCTTTCCTTTCTCCTTCGTGGTGTTGTAAATTCAGTTTCAGTGAGTTTGGATTGCACAAAGTTCTACTAGTTTATGTGTTTTTGATGTTTACATTTCATGCACTTGTGTATTTATTAATTTTCTTAAAATATATTTCTTGCATGGAAATACATAAAAAATCATAGGTAAGTTTTTTATAAAATAAGACAATTGCATGTGAATTATGTATTATTTAATTTTGAACAAAACTGCGTGAGATCCCGATAACCTTTTAGTTATAATTTCTTTAATTTGCAGTTATACTATGATTTTCTGGTTGCCTCTCAGCCTATTATGAGTTTCGATTGGAATGACCAATCAGGAGCTACGGAGGTAAAGGGTGATTCTACAAGTGGGATATAATCAAGTTTGGGCATCCGGATCCGTAAAATGTTTATCATTTACATAAAAGTATTATTCAGCGGTTCTTCTGCGTTGAGAATAAATAGGATTTAGATATGGGTATTGCCATCAAACGTATATTGCGCACTTTATGTGTAATAAAATTCAGGCCATAGTAGATGTCGTATATACCTAATTTCGGTATGTCAGGTTGAGAAGTTTGTAACTTATTGTTAACAAATACGTTTGGCTTCATAATATTTGCTTGTGCCTTAGCTGTTAGGATTTATTAATTAATATTTTCAAGACCTCGTTGTTTTTGACTTCAGACACGGTTAAAGTGTTGATTCTCTTAACTGCAGGTAAAAATATTTTACAATGAAACCCGACAAGGGTAAATATTTTTCAACTGTCTTAAATATGTAAATATATCTCGGCATACGAATGTGCCATTTTAATATTTTTACTGATATCACATATGGTGTTGGTTTTCTAATCATAATGTCTTATTAAAGTAATGAAATACACTCTAACAGGTTTTTATTGTATTCAATAGATGTCCAATCAAAATGTTTCCATTTCCAATCGATGTTTTTCAGATGTTTTTTATAGTGTTTTAAAGTATAACTTTTAAAATAAAATATCAAAGTAATGAAAATAAAGAATGCATAAACATTTTATTTATATAATTGAAAACTAAACTTTGTTTTCATGCTTTGCAAATAAAACAAATTATTTAATAAACTGTAAATGAGACTCAAAAAAGGATATTCTTAAAATATACTAAGTTTAAATATTATTAAATACAACTTTATTTATTACCAAAAATACCAGTTGCATAAAACTATTTTTAATTGAAACTCAGATTAAATAATAAATTCAACGGACATTGTAGAATTTCTTACTTCAAATCTGCTACGCGACTCAAGTAAAAATAAAACGAGAACAATAATTACCGTGTCAAAATAAAATACGTGGAAGTTCTTAAAAGCTGTCATTGTCTGTAAAATTTCAGCTATTTTTCTTTTTGTGGGTGTTGAATTGAAACAGCTGTCATTGAACTTGATATGTATATCCCACATGTGATGGAACATTTTCAGCTATATAAATGTAACCGAAAACGTTTTAAACCTTAAAATAAGAATAAATTGTCATAACTCACTGAAATTTAAGAAATATACATACATAAAATAATAAAATGTGAAGACATACATAAGGGATATATTTAGTTATTTTAAATGTCTGTATACATTTCTATATGTATTTAAGCTATATATTGCATTATGCTAAGTTATTGTCACCAATAATAATAAATGTAGATGTCTGTCTCTTTGTTTGTCGGTCGTGTAGCGGAAAATCTGAGCGATCCATAGTCCCGAAATTTGGTACAGTGACACTTAAGATTAGACCCCAAAGACACTTGCGATTTTTTTAAATTTGAAATAAATTTTAATTACTAAATATTAAAGCCACATTTGAGCGATTTTCACACCGATAAGTATTAGGGATAGATTTTCCATTTACCTTCATGTTTCTAACCTGCAATATTCACACCGATATGCATTAGGGATAGATTTTCCATTTACTTTCATGTTTCTAACCTGCGATTTCCAACCTTTTCTGTTTGGAGGAACCATGGAGTTAGAAAAGTGATAAATATACTATGTAAAGTTCGTTTTTCATTAATTGCTGGACAACCCTAGGTACTAAAAACTCGAAACATACACTAAATATTAAGTGGGGATATTTAACGGCTACCCACAAAATTTAATGAAATTCAGTGCACCCGTTCTCCCGTGATAATGATACATATACACATACAGGCATATTTTCAATTTTATTTATATACTAGCAGCATACCTGTTCTTTGTACAAAGTATATAATATAAAAAACTTAAAATTCACAATCATGTACAAATTCCTATAATATTTTAAATGTCATTGTTATTCAAAGAATTCTATTAAAATATTTAAATTAATACTCCTAAAAAGAAATTTAAGAATCTATGTTCTTACTATACAAAATTATCTTCCTAGGAGGATCTGACGAAAAAAAAATTCTGGTTCCGCTTGTAAAAATATTTACAAAAACTATGAAATTAGTATATCAATATATGTCAAAATAAAAGCGCTAAAGATGTATGGGAAGATATACCCGCACTGCTTATATTCTCGAATATCAGAAAATATATATACCTGTGTATAAGTAGGAGAAATATATTTGCCAAAAAATAACAGATAACCAATAATCCCCCTAATATTTAAACCCAAAGGCCGTAATTGTTGCCAATATATGCCAAAATGAAAGTGCTAGAATTGTATAGGAAGGTACCCTTCTAATACTTACATTCTCGCAGAATAAAAAATCTCTGTTCTCGCTATACAAAAATTATCTTTACAGACAGATCTGAAGAATAAAACAGCCTGGTCCCGTTGGTAAACAAGTTTGCAAAAAATATGAAATGGAATCAATATATGCCAAAATAAAAGCGCTAAAATTGTATCGGAAGATATACCCGTGCTACTTATATTCACTAATATTAGAAGATAGACTTGTGTATTAGTAGAAAATTACCCGCACTTCAATATTTGAATTTCAAACATGCTTACCAAAATACAACAGATGACGCGATAAAGTGAAAATATCAATTATCTTTAAACTTGAGGGCCGTAATTGATTCCAATATATGTTAAAATGAAAGCGCTCAAATTGTATGGAAAGGTATAAAAGTGCTACTTATAATTTAGAAGATATACCCTTGTACTAATAGAAGATTACCCGTTCTACAATATATGAGTTTCAACCGTTTTTGCCAAAATAAAACCGATGACATAATAAATTGCAATTTTTAAACCTGAAGGCCGCAATTGATATAATCCAGTCAAAAATGCAAATTCGATAAAACGTATTTCATATACATTTCTTTATTATTTAAATTTGAAAAGATTTAATAAAAATCGTCTGCCGCATGAGCACATTGGATTTAAACCCGTTGCTAAGCGACATGATATCATTTTCTTCAAATAAATTTACGGGAAATAATATCGTCTGTGCAATGTTATCTCTATGGAAGGTTTAACTGTGCGTTTTAAATAATATCTAGACAACCCTTCGTCACAGAAACTCGAAACATGGACTAAATTCTAAGTGGGGCTATTTCAAGCCTACCCACAAAATTTCATCAAATTAGGTTCAGCCGTTCTCACGTGATGATGAGGCATATTTCTAATTTTATTTATATAGATATTATGTATGGATGATAAACACTATTTTTCTATAATTTGAACGTGTGTGGTTATTATATGATTACTAACCACTCATTTATCAAGGAGAGATACCATACACGAAAATATTGTAAATATTTAGATTTGGAAGTCATCTCATTTTGATGTGTTTCAGCGAACGATATTTTTCTAGGATTTGACATGAATGATATTCCTTTGTGAAAATATAATTTCAGGAATATTTTTCACTCAATAAGCTTTTCTTTTCGTATTTCCCAATTAAATGCACATCAATAAATAATAATAACAACAAATCAACTTTTTTTTATGAAATTACAATTTATTAAATACTAAGTACATGATAAACTTCGTAAATATTGCAAGATATGAAGTGTTCATACCATTTTAAATATATACCAGTGTTAAACTTAAATATCCTCTTCTCATACTTATAAACATTAAATTTCACGCGCAAAATTAACGATGAATTCTTCTATCTCTATGAAGCAGTAATCCTTTCACAAAAGTGACTTTTAGTGCGCCCTTTAATATGCAAAGAGGAATTCGTGATTTTAAGTCAATTGATTTAAAAAAAATAAGATTGATGTCTCCGACTTGAAACAAGATGGATTGTCTTGGGACTGAGAGAATAATGTATTGCTCTACAAATCACTATTAGCAGCAATCAATTGTTTCTAAAGATATTCTCTTATTCGTGCAGGAATATTAACTGAAGAACCTTTCTTCTTGTCTTTAAATGTGTATTTGGGTTTTCTATGTCAGTTTATTGAAGTTAATCCCTGTTCAATTCCTTTATATAAATCAATAACCACAAATTTAGAGATGTTCTAGGTTGTTAGACAGAAAATAAATCAAATTTTAAGGTTTTTCTATAAACACATCTTAGGCTAAAATTGCGAATTAAAATTTGAAAACATGTGCGTCATGATAAAAATATTTTGTCTAGTTTTTCGATTGAAATGAGCTGCGAATTTTAAGAACTTTTCATCATATAAGGTATAAATTAGTATACCTCTAAATAAAAGTCTAATATGTTTCGAAATACATAGACCCTGGTTAAACCTAGTGTAATTTAAAGTTATATTTATATGCGTTTCCAGAAACAGGGCATTTAAAATTTTCATATAAATTCTTATTTTTCTAAAATTATTTTTTCTATGTATGTATCGTCATATTTTCAAAGTACTACTAAACAAATAGTTTGCTACGCTTAAAGAATATCAGTAAAGTATTCATTTTTTAGTAATTTCAGTTAAAGGCTATACATTGCAATAACTGATTTAAAATCATAAAAACTATGTTCAATATCTTTATGTCCAATCTCTTTACTGCATCATTAAATAAAAAGTAACATCCTATGCGCCAAATATTTTTAAATTTAGTAGCGCATTAAAGCAAGTTATTTATTGTTTTTAAGAAATCTATAAATCAGTTTTGTTTTGAATCAAACTTAGAAACAAAATAATTTCTCTAACCATACAAACAGAAAATAAATTTTATATTGAGTAAAATGTTAAAAGAATTGTTTTTCTTTTAAGATGTTATTTTTACAAAGTTGAAAATGCCCAATGTATCAAAATCTGGGCAGTTATTAAATTAGCATGCACTGATAAATATATTCCAGTTTGAAAATATTTGTCGTTTAATATTCAGTTGCACAAAAAGTAGTTTTCCAAGAAAGAGTTTGCGATTTCAAAGAATTATTTCTGAAAATATTTGCTCATTATTTTGGTACAATATACCGAAAAATACATCTTATAATGGCTTACTTTAGAATATTTAAATTTTTTAATTCAATATAAATTATATAAACACGCTTTTATGGGCATTTTATGTTCTAACTATATAAATGAAGGACTTACTCTTTACTATTGCGTTTTCTAGAGTTCAAGAATTCACTTTACAGCACATGTATACTATTAGAATAAAAAAATCTGATGTGGGCAACACATGACTTTCCTTATATAATGCAATGAATTTATTACATTTACAGTAAAAAAAAATACGTTCTTATAGTAGATACTTATATTCTTTCCAAGGTATTGAATTTTCGACAAATGGTCGTCATTTTCATTGATTTAGCGGCATTTTTATCTATTTGGCGAGATTTTCGTTAATTTGGCAACATTTCAAAAATTTGCGAAGTTGGCGACATTCCTCCGAATTCGTCGCCAAAATCTCGCCAAGCTTTATGGACGGAGAAATAAGTTATTAGTATAGCAGATAAATAACTATTGACGCTCAAATACAAAAGTATTACTCAAAGTATATTTTCTCATGAATGGAACGAACTAGATCCACGAGAATAACGTCACCAAATTTACCGCATGATATTACATATGAAAAGTGAACATGTGTCTCAACAGTTAATATAGTTTTTTGATTTATGGGATTTTTTGATAAATTTATTTGAAAAATGTGCAATAATATCTCGAGAAAGGTTCATACTAACGTTCTAGAGTTTGTCAATCGTTTTCTAAGGAAAAATTACATAAGAAATGCTTTTTGAGTAACTTTATTAAAAGGTTTTGATTTTTTGATGATTTTTTCAAAATTTCACTCGAAAATTTAGAGGAGTTCTGTGCATTCGATTACACTTAAAAACATAGGCTTCCAGTATTCATGGATTGTGATTTTTGTACCAAATTTCATGCGAATCGCTCTATTCGTTCATGAGATGTCGGTTCCACAGACTCACTGACACACAGACACACACACACGCATACTTTCACAGACACACACACACAGACATCATTTAAAAAATGTTCGATTCGTGATCAGGGATGCTTGAAACCTGCTCTCCCGTCGAAAACTCGAATTCGAGTTTTCGACCCCGTCACAATACTTTCCTTATACATTATGCATATAAGGAAAGTAAAAACGTGAAAATGAAATAAAATATTTCACTGTATGCTCTTTTTAAATTCTTCATATATTTCCCTCTTATATATCTTCAATTAAGATAAAATGTTTTGCCCGAACCAGTTGCTCGTAGTAAAACAGACATTTCCTTCTAGCATGTTACTTCTGTTAAGAGGCGGATTCAGAGAATATTAGATACTAAAAATATCAAATAATGAAAATAGTAAGAGCAGAAAAGAATGATGTGGAAAAGAGGGTGCCTCTAACTGCACTTGATTAAGTGAGATAGATTAAGTGTGATATTAGTAGAGATGGCGATTTTGCCATCATTTATAATATGGTGACATGTGAAGCTAGTGGCTTTGTAGGTTGCTAGAGAGGAGGTTGGAGGGCATAAACTAGAAAAATTCTTTTGTCGAGTGACATTCTATAATTATTCATTCTTTTCCATTATTCGCAATTTCCGAGTACTAATAATGGCAAGTAGAAGAAATTAGAGTAGATAAATACATCAGTAGTAGGTAAAGCATAAGTATTTCATTAACATAAGTCTATAGTGTTAAAAGTCTAAGTTAAAATAAAAAATAAAAAAAAAAAAATGGTGTCAACCGGTTTCAGTGGAAAACACTTCGCTCACAACACAAGGACAGATCAACTACGACAGTAAATGCAAATATGCATTTGCTGACATTGTTGTTTTGGTTAACATACGAAATAAGGCCTAAAGTATGGACACAAAGAAAGGTCTAAAACAAGAACTCCCAAATAAGAACCCAACAGAGAGCAATTATACCGGCAGAAATAATGAAGATGTCTGTCGATAAACGCTTTTCTTGCTCTTGCTAAAGTGGTTGTTCTATCTTTGTTTCCTGAAAAGAAAGGCTGTTTGTGTGTCTCCAAAATCTGTTGCCATGTTATTTTGTTCCATGATGTATTTCAGCCAATATCGTTAACATCAGTTCTTTTATCAGTTGTATGAGATAATTTTTAATTGAGGATAAGTCTCAATTTTGTAGTTCTATTAAAATATGTAGCGTTTGATCTTTGCATTGCATTGACCAAATGCGTACCCAGCTGTTACGTTGGGTGTTGAAATTCGTTGTTTTATAAGAAGCAAAAAAAATTAAGTAACTAGAAAAAGGTTTTTTGGTTGATACTTGGAGCTCGCGGATTGGATATACAGGATTCAATAACTTTGCTATGTCTTCATGCACACAAGAGCTGTTTTTACCGTTAACTTCAGTTGAATGCGGATTCTGAGCAACTGTAAATATACACAGTGCGTCAAAGAATTTTTAAGACTGGGTCTGTAAAATGACATTGAAACAAGAAATTATGATTTGCTTTGGTTTTTATTCAAAATAAGCCCCTCTGTCTTCAATACACTTGTTCCAGCGATTTAATAATTATTCGAATGCCTGTTCCAGTTCACTTTGCGGAATGACCTCCAAAGCACGCGTCGAAACTGTTTGTATGGTCTAAATATCATCAAAATAATACCCTTTTAAATTCATTTCAAGTTTTGGGAGAAAAGAAAAGTCACAAGGTGCTAAATCAGGCAAATACAGTGGATGATTCAACACACAGACGTTATTTGTTGCCAAATACCTACAAACAATAAGTGAGGTGTGACTGGGTGCATTATCACCAACTGCTTTCATCCCGATATTCTGGACGAATGCGATGAATTCTGGCCGTCAAACGCTTCAAAACATTTAAATAATACTCACCAGTAATTGCTTGTCCAGTTGGAATGCATTATTTGTGGATAATATCGAAAAATGTTATGAGCACTGTTTTGATTTTGAATGGAACTTTTCTTATTTTTTTGGTTTGTGATGAGATTTTTGACTACCATTCCGCACTTTGTCGCTTTGTTTCAGGATCATACCGAAAACACCATGTTTCATCACCTGTAACAATCGATGTCAAGAAGTTTGGATCATTTTCAGCGGCTGATATGATGTCTCTGCAATATGCACGTCTCCTTGATTTTTGTTCATTAGTTAAAGTGTGTGGAACAAATTTAGCACAGACTTTGGTTTTGGCCAAATCTTCATGCAGGATGGTTCGAATCGTTTCTTTGTTGATGTTTAAAGACTCTTCCATCATTCTTAGTGAAGCACAGTTATTGTTTGCCACGAAATCACGCACTTTTTCATTAATTTCAGGTGTCCTAAATGAACCTGAACTTCGTGTATGCTTATCATTTTCTAGCGTATATCTTCCTTCCAAGAAACGTTTGCGCCACAGGAAAACATTTGATCTACTTAAACAAAACTCCCCGTAAACGTCTTTCATCAATTGGTACGTTTCTGAGGCACTTTTATCAAGTTTTGTGTTACATTTAATTACAGCTCTTTGTTTCATCTCAATAATTCAACATGAAAAAATTTTACTTCTGTAATGAAGGCCGTATTTTTTTAGTTAGTTTAGCAAATGCGTCGAACATTTGGCAGAGCGTCAGCAGACGGTCGAGGTTTATTACGCTTGCGTGATTACACTGATGGAGCCACTGTACGCTGACATCTAGCGCCAGTACCTAAATATATAGAACTCTCCACCCGTACCTGATATACAAACTCGGTACCGATGAGTTTGTACACCAGGAAGTGAACCTTTCTGTGTGATTAAAGTGAATGCTTACAACTCCACCGAAAACTTTTATTTCTTAGCTCATGGAATTTTGTCTTAAATACTATAAATCAACTACCTGCCTTAATATAAACAAATTTGATTTATCTTTACACTGCTACATTACCAGACATCTATCTATTTAAGGAAGACTCTCTTAGGGCTTTTGTCAAGAGTATCATTTTTTAGACTATTCCTCTGGAACATTACCTTGCCTTCTATTATTTTAATAGAAAACCCTTTACATAAACTCGCAACATCATTCTAAAGCATGTGACCAGTCTAGCTTATAATACTTACTAACAGCTTACTTAATAGCTTGCCATACTAGCTTATATGGAAGACAAGAGCAACGTAAATGAGCACAAATAACACACTAATTCACCATACAGCTGTTTCAAGGATACGCTGGATCCCTTTCATCAGTGTAACAGAACCAACAAACCCAATTTCCAAAAGAGGAATGGGCGCAGATGAGAAAAGCAGAGAGGATTATGTATCCAACACCTGGATTAAGAGAGAACTAATGAGAAAGCAACAAGAAGAATATACCCGTCAATCAGAAAAAGAGAAGTAACAACAGAAAATTGACGTGTGTCAAAACACAATAGGAATATCCCGACAAGACAAATCAAGTCTGAACAAAGGAAAAATGAGACCCAACAAGACAAACAAGTGATTAAAAAGACACAAAACACCCACAAGAGATAGAAAAAGAGAAAGCGGATTTTTTTTTCTTTATAGGGTACTTCGACAGACCGCGGACAAACATGGAGTACTGGACAAGTCATTAACTAAATTACTGGAATTTACCTGTTAGCGTGCATTTCTGTATGGTCATTGCAATAAAAAACACAAAACGGTAGTCAAATTGATAAGAATGCTGAACAATTGAAGATTTATTAAATTCTTGTTTTTTTTACATATCTTTTCATGTTCCTTAATATTAAATTTGAAAGCACGCTTAGTTTGACTAATATAAGAAAGACCACACTGGCAAGAAATACTGTAAATGCCCCATCTATTAGAAATTTCTAAAGGATCTTTAAGATTAGAAAATCTGAGTTTATTACAAGATTTAAACGCAATATTTAATTTGAATTTTTTAAGGATTTATGATTGATCTTTGGAAAAAATGGCAAAATGACAGCGTCATTGAAGTATCTGAAATTCAAGTAGGTCATGTGAATAGAGCGCGGGATAAAATGGATGGAAACTGAAGATGACCCAACGGTTATTACTCTCTGTCGCCTATGGAAACCCGTTTTCAGAGCTGATTTTCATTTTAGAAGACACGTGTTGTTGCCTGACCGATGACACAGAATTCGGTTTCAGCATTTGGACGATCGTGCGAGGGGATTCATTTTTAGCCTACGTACGGCTGGGTGGTCGTACCGGCGTATCGCCGCTTAAACACTTGTAAATGTGCCCACTGAGCAAAGGATTTGTAGAAGATGGATTGATGAAGGACATGTGAATCGTCGAAGTATACAGGTCCACATAGACGTACATCAGCCCGCCTTAATCGACGCATTCGAAGACATGCGGTGGGCGCCCTACAGACGACGACTCTCGATATTCTGCAGAATTTGCAGAGTACATTGGTTGCTCCAATATCAGCGAGAATAGTTTATAGACGATTGGTAGAAAGCGGATTGCACACAAATCGTCCTTTACGAAGACTGCCATTGACGACAAGACACTGACGTATGAGATTGTAATGGTGACGGACTCGAGCGTGTCTTGGACGACTGAATGGGACAGGGTAGTGTTCAGCGACTAGTCTCGGTTCTGTTTGTCGAATGACAGTCGGCGTGTGAGAGTCTGGAGGCAAAGTGGAAACAGATTCAATTCTGCTGCAATTGTTAAATGTTATACTGCTCAATAAAGCGACAGCATGGTTTGGAGGGGTCATCGGCTTTGATAGCCGGTCACCTCTGGATCGTATCAGAGGCACAATGACAGCACGAAGATATGTGGATCAGATACTGGGGCAGGTAGCACTGCCCTACATTCAGCGGTTGCAAAATGATGTTTTCCAGAAATATACCACGTGATCACATACGGCAACCATCAGCAGTAAGGTATCCAGGGGCGCCCTTGACCTTCGCTGTCTCCAGGTCTCTCACCCATCGAGCATGTATGGGACGTGATTGGCCGTCGTTTGACTGCCCTGTCTCTGCCTCAAACATAGGAGGGCCTATGGAGGATGGTTGAAGGCATGTGGTCATCCATCCCTCAGGTAACTAACAATCCGCACGCTCATTGCATATGCCATCTCTGCCATATATGACATCTCTGTATGTGTGTCCTTTAACATCACGCTCTATTCGCTCTTTCATGGTGTTGCATTTTCTGTGTCGGGTAGTGTATGTTTAACCGTATGTCGTTTTTCTCCACATAATTAAACAAATCAATTAATTTGATTTTTTAGATAGCAGCTATTTTACATCCTTACTCGTCGAACGACACCTCCTATTAATTTCTATATGAATAAATTTGAGAGGAGATTGCGTGATACATACTTACAGACAAGAATTAGTGACATATTTTGGCTGGTTTTCAGTAAACCGATAATTATTTAAAACTAAATATTTCAGAAATATTTATCTATAAATTAATTATCATATTACATCGAAAACCACCTATTTATTAGAAACTAAAAATAAATATTTATTTATAAACACGAAAGCTTCAGGGCATTGCTTTCTTGTAATTTACTGGGCAAAATAAATTAATTTACAGAAACATGCATTTTGTTAAGAAATGTATAAATATCGTGTGATAAGATGGCTATCCATCATTGGTTTCAATATCAGGTTTCTGGAATATATGATGTGCATCGTTTTTAAACAGCACTACAATTTATGTTAAAATTGTAAAACATTAAAAGCATATTTCTACATTTCAGACATAAATTACATTTGAAAAAAAGTTTTGAGCCAAAGGCAAATACAGTTCCAACTAATAATTACAATAAAACTATGTATAACAAGAAAGATCAATCATGCTTAAAGCATTGATTATGAAACCCTTTCCAACTTCAATTTTATTTAAAAAAGTCGAAAATGCAATACATTCCTCGGTAATATTTTAAAACTTATCGCAATACTACATTAATTTATTATATTTGAAAACTTAAACCTTCATTGCAAAAAATTAACTTCATACAAATGACGGCATTGAAATATAAATTTGCCTGGTTTAAATATCTCTAAAATGCGATACATTCCACGGTAATATTTTTAAAACTATCATAATACTACGATAATTTATTATATTTGAAAACTTCATCGAAAACAACTGAAATTAATTCAAATGACGTGATAGAAAAAATAACACGCCTGGATCTCTTTATAAAACCAGGATTTCATTCGTAACTTTCTCCCATTCATTTCACTCATCACAATACTATAATAATTTATTTTATTTAAAAATTAAGACCATGATAGCTACAAGTAATTAAACTCTATGCTTAAAACTTCATCGAAAAAAATCGTCCTTCTCTTTATAAAATCAATTAATATCTCATTCATATCAGCCATGCAGACTCCATGGACTAAATTATTTTTTGTTAAAGAAATACAGCAATTCTAATACAACTCATTCTACATATTTTGCTGTTTACATTTTACATAAGTGAAAAATAGGCTTCGTTGTAGAAATAATCAGATTTGGATAGTCATTTGAACTCAAATATATTGTATTTGCGTTGTTTCAGTATGTAGATGCACAAAATTTAAGCAAAAATAAAGTAATTTTAGGACGGATGAAACACTCAATATAAATTAAAAAGAACTTAAAAAATCACGATTTTGAAACAAGATGGATGGCATATATCATTTTGAAGTGGGTCATGTGATCGTTTCATATCATGGTCACGTGATCGTTTCATATAAGAGGTGTAATTATTATTTTAATTTTTATTTAAAAAACTACTGAATATATTTCGCTGAATTTTTTTTATATATTTTATGGAACAATTTGACTATTACCTAAAATTTTCGAAGCAATTTGTGAATTTTAAATCCGCTTAAAAAATGTTTGAAAAATTAGGTCCCATAGGGCTCAATGTATTTCATTTTTTCAACCCGGGTTCAATCCAAAACTAATTGTGTGATATTATTCATTTATATTCCCATAGGTCCGACAGACCGTCTGAACAACATACTAAAATTTCATTTTGATAAAGTCATTTTTACGGCAGTTATCGTGCTAATGGACAGGCAGACCGACAGAATGACCAAAGTCATAAACACTTTTCAACTTTGTTGTAAAGTGTTAAAAACATTGAGTTCTAGATAAAACGGAAAAATATAAAATCCGAACCAAAAATGTGCTATATTAAGTGGAATAAAACATTTAATTGATTAAGTAGGTGTACAGTGGTTTAAACCTTTGGAGAATCAAGACAAAAACGCCAAGAAAAACTAATATTTTAAACCGGATCGTTATTGCAATTTGAATCGCGATACATAAAAATAAAATAGTTTCATAGAGTAGAATCATGGAGCTCCTTTGCTACATAGTGATACATTCAGTGGTGATATCTTTTACATTATCACAGTAATACAGTAATTTATTATACTTAAATATTTAAAACTGTATCGAAATATAAATCATCTGATTCTTTATGCAAAATCAATGAATATTTCATTCATATAAATTCAATTCCAGACACCAGAGCTAAATAATTTTGTGTGAAAAAATTCAGCAATTCTTATCTAACTCACCTTACAATCGCTTGAGATATTTGCATTCTGCATAAGTTAAAATTAGGCTCCGTTAAAGAAATAATAAAAGTTTAGGGATCATTTAAAATCACAACTATTATAATTGCATAGGAATGGAATTTAGATACACAGATAAAACACGGATACACAGATAATACACGGATACACAGATAATATGTGTGTGTGTATGTGTGT
The DNA here is from genome assembly GCA_951213105.1 of Amaurobius ferox. Classification (NCBI taxonomy): domain Eukaryota; kingdom Metazoa; phylum Arthropoda; class Arachnida; order Araneae; family Amaurobiidae; genus Amaurobius; species Amaurobius ferox. Next base: position 36,775,024 of record OX578141.1, on the reverse strand, counting down.
GTATGTATTCAAAGTATTGGAATCGTGCCTATGATCGGAACTCGAATTTTCGAAGGATCTACACGTTTTGGGACATCTAGAACACGAAAAACTATTTTTAGGAAGACGTCTGTGTGTGTAAGGGTGTATCTGCTTATGTTTCTGTGTGTCTGTGAGATTATTACATCCACTCTAATTGAAAAACTAATGGACCGAATTTCATAAAATTTGGTAGGTATGTTTTTTGTTAAAAAATTCAGCAATTCTTGTGTAATTCATCTTACAATCGCTTGAGATATTTGCATTCTGCATATGTTAAAATTAGGCTTCGTTGAAGAAATAACAAAAGTTTAGGGATCATTTAAAATCACAACTATTCTAATTGCATAGGCACGGAATTTAGATACACAGATAATACACAGATACACAGATAATATATGTGTGTATGTGTATGTACTCAAAGTATTGGAATCGTGCCGAAGATCGGAACTAGAAATTTCAAAGGATCTACACGTTTTGGAACTTCTAGAACACGAAAAATCTATTTTTAGGAAGACGTCTGTGTGTGTAAGGGTGTATCTGTGTATGTTTCTATGTCTGTGTGGATATTACATCCACTCTAATTGAAAAACTAATGGACCGAATTTCATACAATTTGGTAGGTATGTTTTTGTGGGAAATCCTGATGTTCATTAGATTATAGTACGATTCGTAATAAAAGAATCTGCCTTCTTTGCGAAATGGCCGCAGAAATTGCCTTTATCCACTCTAGCTAAAAACTAATGGAACAAATTTAACAAAATTTGGTGTATAATATTTCAATAACCTACAACTGATTTATATACCAATTTTAACAAAATTTTGTATATAAATCATTTGTAGGTTATTCTAGAACGATTCGGGAAAAAGGAACGGGCTATTTTTGCGAAATGGCCCGCAAAACTCGTTATATATAAAAATAAAAGACTATGTGTGCTCAATTATATCAATTAAATTCCTATTTTATACGTAATTTTTGACAACAAAAAGAATAAGACTAACCCCATTACTCTAGGACTAGCCGTTCTTGAGATATTCTAGTTTTTTCGCGTTTTCGCTAAGCCACATTTGACAATAAGTCCAGCTATCAAATGGGAACCAAATTTAAGTTTAACGTGTAAATTCAATGTCATTTAAAATACTTATGGTTGTTATTTTGTACAGATAAACTCAAATTATTATTGAATAAATAAAGAGTACGAATATGAGTCTACAGAGAAAGACATGTGCTGCCCACATCAGAATTTTTAACAATATTGCAACAATGATTTATAGAAGTGCACGGGGATTATTTTCAGGCCATTTCGAAAAAAAATGTATGATCTATATTTAAAGATCCATTAAATAATTGTCGAATAAAATGTTCAACAAATTTAAGCTGTGTACCAAATTTTAACTCTCTAGGACGTGGGAAAGTGCATTAAAAATGCCATCAAATAAGTATATCATGAAGAGTTATATAAAATTTAAACAAGAAAGATCAATCATGCTTAAAGCATTGATTATGAAACACTTTCCAACAGCAATGCAATTTTATTTAAACATGTCTAAAATGCAATACATTCCTCGGTAATATTTTAAAACTTCTCACAATACTACATTGATTTATTATATTTGAAAACTTAAACCTTCATCGAAAAAAATGAACTTCATTCAAATGACGGCATTGAAATATAAATTGCCTGGTTTAAACATCTCTATAATGTGATATATTACTCGATTTAGAATTATCATAATACCACGATAATTTATTATATTTAAAAACTTCATCGAAAAATACTGAAATTCATTCAAATGACGTCATAGAAAATATAACACGTCTGGGTCTCTCTAAAAAAGCAGCATTTCATTCATAAATAATTTCCCATTCATGTCATTCATCACAGTACTATAATAATTTATTTTATTTAAAAATTAAGACCCTGGAGCTATAAGTAATTTAACTCTATGTTTAAAACTTCATCGCAAAAAATCCTTCTCTCGGTAAAGTCAATGAATATTTCTTTCATATCATCTATGCAGACTCCATGAGCTAAATCCTTTTGCGTTAAAAAAATACAGCAATTTCTATACAACTCATCATACATATTTTGCTGTTTACATTTTACATAAGTGAAAAATAGGCTTCGTTGTTGAAATAATCAAATTTGGATGAGCATTTAAACTCATATATATTGTAATTGCGTTGATTTAGTATGTAGATGCACAGATTTTAAACCAAAATAAAGTGGTTTTAGGACGGATACAACACTCAATATGAAATAAAAAGAACTTTAAAAATCACGATTTTGAGACAAGATGGATGCCATACATCATTTTGAAGTGGATCACGTGATACTTTCATATCATGGTCTCGTGATCGTTTCATATAAGAGGTGTTATTATTATTTTAATTTTTATTTAAAAAACTACTGAATATATTTCGCTGAATTTTTTTTATATATTTTATGGAACAATTTGAATATTACCTAAAAATTTCGAAGCAATTTGTGAATTTTAAATCCGCTTAAAAAATGTTTGAAAAATTAGGTCAAATAGGGCTCAATGTATTTCATTTTTTTAACCCGGGTTCAATCCGCAACTAATTGGGTGATATTATTCATTTATATTCCCATAGGTCCTACAGACCGTCTGAACAACATACTAAAATTTCATGTTGATTAAGTCATTTTTACGGCAGTTATCGTGCTGACAGACAGACAGACAGACAGAATGAACAAAGTCATAAACACTTCTCAACTTTGTTGTAAAGTGTTAAAAAAATGAAAAATTGTTATCTACCAAATTTATTTTAAAATGTGAAACCTCTCCCATATGCAAAACGTTTAAACAAATGGAAAGATATTTATTAACACTTTACAACATAGTTGAAAAGTGTTTATGACTTTGTTCATTCTGTCTGTCTGTCTGTCTGTCTGTCTGTCCGTCTGTCCGTCCGTTAGCACGATAACTACCGTAAAAATGACTTTATCAAAATGAAATTTTAGTATATTTTTCAGACGGTCTGTGGAATCTATGGGAATATAAATAAATAATATCACCCAATTAGTTTTTTATTGAACCCGGGTTGAAAAAATGAAATACATTAAACCCTATGGGACCTAATTTTTCAAACATTTTTTAAGCAAATTTAAAATTCACAGATTGCTTCGAAATTTTTATAAAATATTCACATTATCCCATAAAATGTATAAAAAAAATCTCAGTAAAATATATTAAGTAGTTTCTTAATTAAAAATTATTTAATATAGGGAAAAAAACAAATTCAATTAAATTCTGACTTTTGGGATATCCTCCAGAAAGAAAAAAGAGATATATTATATAGTAAATATCTTTCCAACAGTTTGATCATTTTGTTTATGAGAGAGTCTTCACATTTTAATATAAATTTGGTAGATAATATTTTTTCAATTTTTTTTTTAATTTTATATATCTCTTCGTGATATACTTATTTGATGGCATTTTTAATGCACTTTCCTACATTCTAGAGAGTTAAAATTTGGTACACATCTTAAATTTGTTGAACATTTTATTCTACAAAAATTTGGTGATCTTTAAATATAGATCATACATTTTTTTCGAAATGGCCTGCAAATAATCCCCGTTCACTTCTATAAATCATTGTTGTAATATTGTTAAAAATTCTGATGTGAGCAGCACATATCTTGCAGACTCATATTCACGTTCTCTTTATTTCTTCAATAATAATTTGAGTTTATCTGCACAAAATAACAGCCATAAGTATTTTAAATGACATTGAATTTGCACGTTAAACTTAATTTGGTTCTCATTTGATAGCTGGACTTATTGTCAAAGGTGGCGTAGCGAAAACGCGAAAAAACTTGAATATCTCAAGAACGGCTAGTCCTAGAGTAATGGGGTTAGTTTTATACTTTTTGTTATCAAAAACCACGTATAAAATAGGAATTTAATTGATATAATTGAGCACATAGTCTTTCATTCTTATATTTAACGATTTTTGCGGGCCATTTCGCAAAAATAGACTATTTCCTATTTCTTGAATCGTACTAGAATAACCTACAAATTATTTATATATCAAATTTTGTTAAATTTGGTATATAAATCACTTGTAGGTTATTGAAATATTATACACCAAATTTTGTTAAATTTGTTCCATTAGTTTTTAGCTAGAGTGGATAAAGGCAATTTCTGCCGGCCCTTTCGCAAAGAAGGCAGATTCTTTTATTACGAATCGCACTATAATCTAATGAACATCAGGATTTCCCACAAAAAACATACCTACCAAATTTTATGAAATTCGGTCCATTAGTTTTTCAATTAGAGTGGATGTAATAATCTCACAGACACACAGAAACATAAACAGATACACCCTTACACACACAGACGTCTTCCTAAAAATAGTTTTTCGTGTTCTAGATGTCCCAAAACGTGTAGATCCTTCGAAAATTCGAGTTCCGATCATCGGCACGATTCCAATACTTTGAATACATACACACACATACACATACACATATTATCTGTGTATCCGTGTATTATCTGTGTATCCGTGTTTTATCTGTGTATCTAAATTCCGTTCCTATGCAATTATAATAGTTGTGATTTTAAATGATCCCTAAACTTTTATTATTTCTTCAACGGAGCCTAATTTTAACTTATGCAGAATGCAAATATCTCAAGCGATTGTAAGGTGAGTTAGATAAGAATTGCTGAATTTTTTCACACAAAATTATTTCGCTCTGGAGTCTGGAATACAAGTTATATGAATGAAATATTCATTGATTTTGCATCGAGAATCAGCTGATTTATATTTCGATACAGTTTTAAATATTTAAGTATAATAAATTACTGTAGTACTGTGATAATGTAAAAGATATCACCACTGAATGTATCACATTTTAGAAATTTTTAAATGAAATTGCATTTCAGTTGGAAAGTGTTTCATAATCAATGTTTATACATGATTGATCTTTCTTTCTATATAATATATCTCTCTTTTCTTTCTGGAAGATATCTCAAAGTCAGAATTTAATTGAATTTGTTTTTTTCCCTATATTAAATAATTTTTAATTAAAAAACTACTTAACATATTTTACTGATTTTTTTATATATATTCTATAGGATAATGTAAATATTTTCTAAAAATTTCGAAGCAATTCGTGAATTTTAAATTTACTTAAAAAATGTTTGAAAAATTAGGTCCCATAGGGTTCAATGTATTTCATTTTTTCAACCCGGTTTCAATAAAAAACTAATTGGGTGATATTATTTATTTATATTCCCATAGGTCCGACAGACCGTCTGAACAACATACTAAAATTTCATTTTGATAAAGTCATTTTTACGGCAGTTATCGTGCTAATGGACAGACAGACAGACAGAATGAACAAAGTCATAAACACTTTTCAACTTTGTTGTAAAGTGTTAAAAACATAATCATGTTATGATCAAGAATGGATTGGAAGTTATCGATCGCCTTAAACATTGCCATAAAGACATTAAATTTAAAAGCTTTGACTTTCGTGATCTTTTTAACAACATTGATTTATCAAAATTATATTTAATATTGGCGAAGGTACATGAAGAATTTAACCTGAAGGAGTTTATTACATATCGAAGACACCTTGACCTTATTGAACTCGTATTAAAGGAAAATATTCTACATGACGGTAACTATTATTACAGATAAATAAAGGAAATGCCTATGGGAGGAGCCTGCTCTTCAATCTTGGCTGATATATACCTCTCAACTTTTGAAAAGGGAACCCATATTTTGTCAGATATACCCTATTTCCGTTATGTTGACGATGTGCTCTTGGGGTGTTTTGAAGACAAAAACACATTTCGATTTCACTTTCTACCCACAGGAATTGGAATTGATTAAAAATTGTGGAAATGAAAATGCAACGGTAAATTTTCTGGACATCTCAATAAAAAAACACAGATTATATGGACATTATACAACGTTATATGACAAACGTGGATTATATAGCATTAAGCTCAATCATCTAATCGATTGGAAAACGAATCTTACTAAAAACAATTTCCGTAATTTTATAGCGACACAACGACACGTTTAAGAAGGATTGCAACACGTTTAAGAAGGATTGCAATGTCAGCAACAACAAAATCATATCTGAGGCATTAAGTAAACACCATCATTGATATTTCCTTAAGGATTGTTATAAATCTTTCTACAAAGATCTCTCGGATTTTAATGGTTTCCTTCATCAATCAGCATGTATAAAAGTTTATGCGTTCCTATTGCGTTTGCGCGCATGCGTGCAAAGATCGTATATAAGATAGAGTATTGGGATGATTTTTCATTAGGTCTTGTATCCTTCCGTTTTGCCGTTTCTGTTCCTCCGTTTCCGGGTGCCTTCGGGTTATCACGCATGGGGAACTAACTTTCGCTTTGTATTATTGCTGTGAGCGTTGCCTAGGCAGTAAAGCTGCTTTAAACGGGAGGGGGAGTCGCAATTCTCCCCAACCATTATATGCAAAGCATTTGGTTATCCCCTTTTCTTCGTATTTTCTTCGTATTTCCTTATTTATTTTCTGCTTCGGAGTCTTCAGCGGCATGGCGCGTTTTTCTGAGTAGTGCAATGGTTTCATGGAGATTTGTATGAGTGTTGGATTCATTCTTGAACTTCACTATTTGAATTTATATGATATTTATGAATAAATATATATATATATATATATATATATATATATATATACATTTATATACATATATATATATATATATATATATATATATATATGCATATATATGTATATATATATATATATACACATATATATATATACATATATGTATATATATATATATATATATATATATATATGCATATATATGTATATATATATATATACACATATATATATATACATATATGTATATATATATATATGTATATATATATATATATATATACATATATGTATATATATATATATGTATATATATATATATATATATGTATATATATATATATATATATATATATACATATATATATATACATATACATATATATATATATATATATATGCATATATATATATATATATATATATATATATATATATATACATACATATATATATATATATATATACATACATATATATATATATATATATACATACATATATATATATATATATACATGCATATATATATATATATATACATACATATATATATATATATATATACATACATATATATATATATATATATACATATATATATATATGCATACATATATATATATATATATACATATATATATATATATATATACATACATATATATATATATACATATATATATATATATATATATACATACATATATATATATATATATATATATATATATATATATATATATAAGGTATTTATAGTAACATAATATTGTCATATCTGACACAAGCATTTGTTTGGGTCAATTAGGGTTAGATACTCAGACCTGATGAAAAATCTATTCTAATTAACCGCCAAATTAAGCCAGCGCTGTTCAATTCATTTTTCGGCATGGTTGTCGTGGTTTAACTGCTTTGCTGATTTTACTGTATTAATATTTCGTAATTACTTGGAATTGGTTATTATTCTATATAATATATATATACAGGGTTTTCCAAACACATTGACCTCGGCTTTTATTCCTTAAATATTGATCTTAGACATATATAATAAATTACAAAAATGCTTAAAATATAGATACAGAATTTTATGAAATTGATTGAAATTTTCAAAGTTATTAAATTTTAAGAAATACCAAACTTAAATTTTTATACGGCCACCGTACAAAAACATTTCCAATGAGTAAAACATGTCCCATACACTAAAAGGGTGGTGTACAAAATTTCAGCATTTTACCATAAAAAGTACCAGAAATATGAAAAGACAAAAATGCTGACTTAAACCAATTTTCGATGCATCGACATGGGTTCTCAGAGGGGAAAAATCATGTCGGCGGATCGCGTTTCAGGGGTCATACACAAATTACGAAATAAAATAATGATTACAGAATAAAATAATAATTTTGTTATTTATTGGTACAAAAGTATCTATACTGTGTAGAAATAATAATTTTACACAAAGATTACAAAGCCTGTTCAATTTTTTTCCCATCCATGCAAAGATTCATTAAGGATAAGAGGCAGATATTATTTGCCATTACTGCGTTGCGTCATTTGCCCTCTTGCTGTAAACATTTACATTTTAATTTGTGATTAATCCCTTACCAATTTTGTTTAACCATATCTCTGAGACATTTTATGATAAAATGATGAAATTTTGTACATCACCTTATTAGTGTATGTGACACATTTTACTCATTGGAAATGTTTTTGTACGGGGGCTGTATAAAAATTTGAGTTTTGTATTTCTTTAAACATAATCCCCTGATAATTTTTATCGACTTCATAAAATTCTATACATTTTTTACGCAACTTTGTAATTTATTATACATGTCTAATATCAATATTTAAGGAATAAAAGCCCGAGGTCATAGTTTTTGGGACACCCTCTGTATATATATAAGGATATATACATGATGAAAAGAGAAGTGAGAACGGAAGTGACCATATGATTTGCATATAATGGTAGGGGTGGATTGCGACACCCCGTTCCCACTTAAAGCTACTTTTACGGCCCGGGCAACGCTCACACGTTACATTGGAGCGGTGAGCGTTACCCGAGTCGTAAAAGCAGCTTTAAGCGGGAAAGGGGTGTCGCAATCCACCCCTACCATTATATGCAAATCATATGGTCACTCCCGTTCTCACTTCTCCTTTCATCATGTATATATCCTTATATTCCACTCTATGGATGCAGAGCTGCTTTGCGCCACATCCTCGGTAGTGCTTCAATGTTCTCCTTTACTTTTTAGGGTGTTCCTTTAATGAAATACTTCTTATAGATATGTATATATATATATATATATATATATATATATATATATATATATATATATAAACTATCATTTTTTAAAAATGATCAAAGAGTTTAAATATAATATACTAAGCATGTATAACTTGTAAGTTTAACAAAACAGAAGTTTATTAAAAAATGGTACATTTAAAATGACATCCACATATTGCGCTATTTGAAGCATATAAATAAGATGAAATGAAGTTAAATATGTGAAATACAATAAAAAAAATTGAAGAGATAATGTGAAACATCCATAAAAAAAAAAAATAATTCAATTTATTAATAGATAAGGCATTGAATTCTTTTGCTTGTTATGGATGGTTTGTTATGGCTATATTGTATTTCTTCAATTATTCTACTTTAATTCATATATACGTATATATATATATATATATATATATATATATATATATATAATGTATGTATGTATGTGTGTGTGTGTGTGTGTGTGTGTGTGTGTGTGTGTGTGTGTGTGTGTGTGTGTGTGTGAAAAAACCCAGACCACACGACAGACCCGAAGGCTTATGTGAGTGTGTTAGGCTTAAATTAAAAAATCCGGTTAGTACATAATAACCGGTTATTACTAATAATGTGAGACCAGAATAACTGCAGGAATAAATTTCACACCAGAGTTAGGCGAGACAGTTTTACGTTCTTTATTTATGGTTTTCAGCAATAACAAATAATGCATCACACATAAAGACACCAGTATTATTGCTCCTTGATCCAAGAGGTTAGCTAGACTATAAAATCTGAGATGCTGAGATGAAGCCACCAGAGTGCTTAAAGATGTGGATAAAGACCGTGTGGCAAGATGTCTGAGCGCATTGCCCTAAGGTGAGCCAATCAGAGCCAAAGAGGCGTGTCAGACCTCAGGCAAAAAGAGGTTGCACCAAATGGAATGTGCTAGATATATGTGAAAGAATACAATGAGAGAGCAGATAGCAGGATTGAATGAATAGCTGCAGAGCCGTAGAGTCACAGTTCTAGCAAGAGAGCAGAATGCCATGATGATTCCGTAGATATTTCACAGAAATTCCATGAGATACACTTCGACGAGTGAGACAGAAACGAAATATCCATGTCCTAAGGGAACGGCAAATTCAGAGTCCGAGGTGCAATAGAAACAAAATATGAGCGGTGGTCTAAAGACAACCAACAAGTATGTGCGAGTCAAGTATTATAGACTGTCATTAATGCAGTTTAGGCTTTTTTACGTAACTGGTCTCACACGCCAACTCTCCTCGCAAAAATAACATATACTAATTGTTGTAGTGAATTTAATAATTAAGATAATGTTCTGAATAAATGATTTTATTTGTAAAGTTAACAATGGTGTAATTAATTGAGTAGAATTATGCTAATCATATTCTATTACACGAACTCGGACTGAAGATAAAATTGTGGTGGGTTTTAATAGCGGCAAACAACGCAATGTGTTAAATGTTAAATGCTATAACGATTAATAATTTACAATATTACGGTCATATTTCTATAATTCAATTTAATATTATGCTTTGCATAATTCTCATATGATGGTTAAATATCGGTATTAGTAAATAATCAACGCAACTAAGAATAAATAAACTTCAATGTTTTATTTTTAAATATGCGGTATTATTAAGTAATCAATGCAGTAATCAAATCTACTAAAGTAAATAATGTTAAGTTTCCTTGTTTTTCTGCGCAACAAATAATAACCACGTGTTTTAGTAAATGGGATAAATAACAAAATTAATCACATTTACAGGTAAGTATTAATAATTACCAATGAAGTTTGGTCATTGTGATTAATTAAGCATAATTTATTGAAACCCCAACTCTAACGTAATTTTCATGTCACGCGATAGGAAGTGTATGGTATTTTATACATTAACAGTTTAGTTAGGGATGAAATTTGGTCAATGTAAAAAATGTTTTATAATAATGATTACTGTTATTTATAAGATACATTCATTATTTATTACAACAAACAAATTACATTTCACACAAACACCTTAAGGTGACAAAAAATTGCAAACTAATTATATTACAAATACAATAAATGGAAATCGCAAACTAAACGCGTTGAAAATTATTATATTGACCAAACTTCATTGGTAAGTATTAATAACAATCGGTTCATGTGATAAATTCTTATAAATTATTCACTTTGACCGGTTTATTTGGTTAGTATTATTAAAATAATAACCGATTAATCGCATTGACCGTAACACACACACACATATATATATATATATATATATATATATATATATATATATGTGTGTGTGTGTGTGTATTAAAAAGTGAATTAATATCTAATAGCAAGATATCAATGAAAAAATACTGTAAACAATCAGTTTTTTAAACGTGGATAGGGCAAGGCTACCATCCCAAAAAAATGTGACTAGTGCAAGTCTTGAGTAGAATGTTAATTCAAAATTAAAATCTAAAAAATTAATACGAAATGAAAGCCAATAATGTCGAGGTGTAACTATTAAAGTCCTGAAGTACCTATGCACCAACATTCATGTCCGTACGACGTTTAGATTTCCCACTTCAGACTGTTCACACAGGCATTTTCCTTTATTATATAAGTAGATATTTCTGAAATATTTAGTTTAAAATTATTATCTGTTTATTGAAGTCCAGCCAAGAAAATGCCATTCATTCGTGTCTGTAAATATGCATCAAGCTATCTCCTCTCAAAATTACTCATGTAGAAAATAATTGGAGGTGTCGTTCGTCGCTTAAGAGTGTAAAAAAAAAGCTGCTATCTAAAAAATTAAATTAATTGATTTTTTTTTAATTATGGGCAGAAAAACGACAATCACTAAAACAAAAAAAATGCCCTACAAGTTTTCTTTTTATTTTCAACTCAAAATTCAGAATTTCCAAAGCATTCTTTTTCGCCTTATCCACAAAGGGTAGGGGTTTTTCCATCTATTTTCATTTTATTTTGTTATTGTTAAGCAAACCGATAAGTTACATCATTGACACGATGTTTGAAACGAGAAAGTTTAAAGTTTGTTTAATGTTTGTTTTGTTACGGTTCGGAAAATACACATAAGAGATTTATCGCTTGGATTTTGCGCATGAAATAATATAAAGAAAATGTTATTTAGGGGATTTCAGATCTTGTGTTTATGAATGTTATTTAGGGGATTTCAGATGTTGTGTTTATAAATGTTATTTAGGGGATTTTAGATGTTGTGTTTATAAATGTTATTTAGAACTCATTTAGGGAGCAAATTCTTTTTCATTTTGTAGCGAGTTCGGCAAGTGGGATTTTATTAACACAAATAGAATGATAGGTAATGTTCCAGGGGAGCAGTCTTAAAAATGATTCCCAGGGCAAGGGCCCTAAGAGAGTCGTCTTCGTTAAATAATAGATAGATGTCGAAGATTGCTAGTGTGTACGGAGAAATAGATGTTGTTCATATTAAGTCAAGTAGAGGATTTTTCGTAATGAAGTCAAAAGTTCTGCCCCCCCCCCCATTATCGGTTGTATTGGCTCGATATAAAGAACCTTGGCATCTAGAGTCAGTCCTTCCCTTCAGTGTGAGGCCATCGTATCGTATATATATATATATATATATGATGAAAATATAGAGATAAGAAACATAATAGATAATACATGAAATACATGGCATACCCTAGTACAATATCATTAAGAGATAAAATGATTTCCGTCACAGAGGATTTGAAATATAATATTTAACAAAATGAAAACATTGATACCATAGAATTAAACCTGACCTTAATTTTATACTGAAAATATGTGAAAATCAATAAAACATGGGAATTCAATTAACAGTCCTACATCAAACAATCCCTGCATTTGTAATATAACAATCCCTACATGTGTAATACATACAAGCTAAGCACGTGCGTCTAAAGAAATAGAAAATGCTGGAGGCCCAAAATATTAAAATGACAAAAATTAAAGAAGAAAAGATTTAGATTTCAATAGGTGGAATTGAATATATATATATATATATATATATATATATATATAAATATATTATATATATATATATATATATATTATATATATATACATATATACATATATATATATATATATATATATATATATATATATATATATATATATATATATATATATATATATATATATATATATATATATATATATATATATATATATACATATATACACATATATACATATATACATATGCATATATACATATGCATATGTACATATGCATATATACATATATATATATACATTATATATATATATATATATATACATTATATATATATACATTATATATATATATATATATATACATATATATATATATATATATATATATATATATATATATATACATATATACACATATATACATATATACATATGCATATATACATATGCATATGTACATATGCATATATACATATATATATATACATTATATATATATATATATATATACATTATATATATATACATTATATATATATATATATATATACATATATATATATATATATATATATATACATATATATATATATATATATATATACATATATATATATATATATATATATATATATATATATATATACATATATATATATATATATATATACATATATATACATATATATATATATATACATATATATACATATATATATATACATATATACATATATATATATATACATATATATATATACACATATATATATATACATATATATATATATATATATATATACATATATATACATATATATATATACATATATATATATATATATATATATACATATATATATATATATATATATATATATACATATATATATATATATATATATATATATACATATATATACATATATATATATATATACATATATATATACATATATATATATATATATACATATATATACAATAATATATGTATAAATATATATATATATATATATATATATATATATATATATATTTATACATATATTAGAAACTTTAATTAATAACAAATACCAAGTAATCAATGACAAAACACTGAAACAATAAATTAACCAAAACAGTTAAAACACGTCGGCTATCATGCCAGAGGGATTGTTGTTTGACCCTTGTAGAAGAAATAATTATATGTCAAGCAAAATTAAGATTTAGAATATCAGTCTTGTTTCTGGTTAATTTTTATTTATTGATACTTCAAAATTTTAGTTTTGCTTAGCGTATTCTTAATTCCATTCGTTTTTTTTTTTGGTCTTGAAATTATATTTAAACCATTTAAATTTATACCTACTTATTCCCAATCTGCACCATTTGGATGAGATGGATGGCCTAGGTAATAAGAACCAATGTATTCGGCTATTATTTCTATTTTCAGCAGTATTCGATTACCCGTATATTTTGTATGTTTACTTTTATTGTAATTCTCGTTTGAATATGTCTTTTATGGCTCACTGAAATATGGAAATATTTGTGTGTGTTTGGCTATGTATACATTTGTTACATAAAGGTGATTTTCCTTATACCTTCTGATGATGACACTCCAAAACACTAAATGCTTTTATCATATGTACATAATTTACGTCCTAAATACGGAAATTACATCAGAGAATATTGCATTGAAGTTCAAATAATATGTTAATCAATAATTTTAGAAAAACTGTTATATTATTGCTACATGTCATTACTATTATTGCTACATGTCACATTCCCTTGCATAATTTTTAATAAGATTCTATATAAAACATTTCATAGAAAATGCAATAAAATTATGCATTTCTTTTTTATCTCTTTCTACAAAGATTACTCAACACTCTATCAATGAAAAATACAATTTCGTAGTTACCGTAGACTCCATCAACTATTGGTCTGGTATAAAATGTCTAAAAAAATAATATTTTATATTGAGAGAATGTTACAGGACCTTTTGTGGTTGAAAGTGAGGAACGAGATATACTAAATAAACACTCACTCAACTGTTCTGAATAAATTATACATCTAAATGGGAAGTGCACTGTTTTCTTATTACATAAATATTTTAAAAAATAAATTTCTTGCAGCTCTCGAATCTTGTTGCTTTTGATTAATTTAGGACTTTACTGTTCTATTTACAAGCACGTGAAGCTGCATTGTCCAAAATCTATAAGTTAATGTGCATTTTGAACAACTAAAAGCATGTATGCATACAAAGCGCCCTTTATCCATAGCCGGAATTTTGTTCTTATGCATCACAAGGCTATAAAATAAAGAGTTTGGTCACATGTGTGTCTTTCTGCGCAAGAAAAGCCCGCTTTGAGTAGAATGTCTGTGTTTATGACTCTAATAAAGCATTTGCTAAGAAGGTTCTTGATTTGGAAAGATTTTTTCTTAAAAGAAATCAACTCTCTTTTCCTATCTTTTCCTTTTCAGTTAAATAATCTTAAGGGCATTTTACAGTGTATAATTTATTACATCCAATAAAAGCTATTTTACAAAATTGAATTCTGAATGTATGACGAGGGTTGAGTATATTTCCTGCTTGCTTACATAAAAAACAAAACACAAACTTTAAGAATTTCTATTCACCAAGGTTTTCCGTGAAAAACAAATTAAAATATACAACCAGGAATTTTTGATATGAAAGAAATAGAAATAAATATGTGCGATATGAAAGCAATCCATCATTGATTTCATAGTCAGGAGTCCAGAATACATGATTTGGTAGTATTTTTCTAAAAGTTACATGCTCTAGTATGAAAAACAACTTGATGTGCATATTTTTTTTTATTCCAAACAACAATTCGTTTTATATGCATTTCCCTGTCAAGTAGCTTAAATATCTACATACATATACGCATATTCTTACTTTGAAAAAATAAAATAAGTGTATTTTTAGAAATCCTTTTAAAAAGAGGAACATACTTGCAAAAAATATTTGTATAAACTTCTAGAGAATTTAGTCGAATGCAAAAACGAGAACTAGTCATAAATATCGTTCTAATTCAATAGAATCTGGTATTTAAATATTTATCATTGTTATTGCAAATGTCACTGAAATCAAATATCTTTTTGTTATTCTTTTTCCAAAATACACATATTTAACTTATGAGTAGAAGTGAGCAGATGAATCGCTCGGGCATATATGGGCCAAGTTTCTTAAAAACAGCAAACTTAATTTTTCGACATCAGCTTTGCAAAAAACTTTTATTGAAAGTTTCTTCATGTATTTTATTTGACATATAAAAGATACAATCAGAATAAATATTAAACGAAATATCGAATTTAATTTGAACCTAGAACATACGTTTTTCAAATGTGCGTATTTCTCTTGTGCTCCCTAATGTTAAAATGCTATTTATATTTTCCTAGAACAAATGTCAGTCTGCACAAATTTAATAATGCGTGGAAGACCATGGAGGAATGGAATACCAGAGTAGAGGGTTTGTTTCACACAGGGGCGTTGGAATCGGCTGGAAATCCCTGAAACTCTTCATTCGCACACTGAGCCATTCAATATGAACGTGTTAATTACTGCTCGTTGTTGGCATACTTATTTCAAAAACGTAGTTAACTTTGTATCATATTGTAATAATCTGAAATGTTTTAAATAAGTTAAATCATGTTTCTATGTATTTTTCAATTCGTTTAACCCACTGAATGCAGCACGTTTTAAAGTAATTTTGCATGATATCATTATGTGAAAAAAATGAAGCTGCCGTCATGTCAGATTTTCTTAAAAAATGTGTGTAGGGCGAAACAGGTATATAATGCTTGGGGCGGAATGCGTTCTACCTCGTTCCACCATAAACACTATAAATCCATGGAACCACTATGCCAATCAATGGAAACACTAGGCTAATCAATGGAAACATCAGCATATTCTGTTAGTGATGTGGTGCTTGCAGCGGAACAGGTTTATAGTGCATGGAGCGGAACACGTTCGACCCCATTCCGCGATAAACATTATAAATTAATGGAAACACTGTGATAATCCATGGACATACTGTGATAATCCATGAACACACTGTGATAATCCATGGAAATACTATACTACTCAATGGAAATACTATGCTAATTAATGGAAAAACTATGCTAATAAATGGAAAAATCAGGATATTCTGTTAGTGTAGTTTCCTTCTTCAAAACCATTTTCATAACATAGATCCCAATGCTCTTGGATACCTGATATTCATATCAAAAACTCTCTTGTGTCAAATTTTCCAGCCCTTAGCCCTATCCTCGGAAAATGGCCGTTCGAAAAAAGAAGCGGGGATATAAAAAATTAGGAAGAATGGGAGACAAAACTGTAATACTTTCACCATGTCATTTTATGTCCGAGCTAAAGGAATCAGTAGAAGTTCAAAAGGCTGACGCAAAAAATTATATAACAAGGGGAAAGTTGTTAGATAAAGGAAAAAAAAGAAAACTACGGGAAATAGGATGCAATAAAACAAGAAAGATCAATCATGCTTAAAGCATTGATTATGAAACACTTTCCAACTTCAATGCAATTTTATTTAAACATGTCTAAAATGCAATACATTCCTCGATAATATTTTAAAACTTATCACAATATTACATTAATTTATTATATTTGAAAACTTAAACCTTTATCGAAAAAAATGAACTTCATTCAAATGACGGCATTGAAATATAAATTGTCTGGTTTAAACATCTCTAAAATGGGATACATTCCTCGGTAATAATTTTAGAATTATCATAATACTACGATAATTTATTATATTTGAAACCTTCATCGAAAACAACTGAAATAAATTCAAATGATGTCATAGAAAAAATAACACGTCTGGCTCTCTCTATAAAAGCAGCATTTCATTCATAATTAATTTCCCATTCATGTCATTCATCAGAATACTATAATAATTTATTTTATTTAAAAATTAAGACCATGAAGCTACAAGTAATTAAACTCTATGCGTAAAACTTCGTCGACAAAAATCGTCCTTCTCTTTGTAAAATGAATGAATATTTCATTCATATCAGCTACGCAGTCTCCATGAACTAAATGATTTTGTGCTAAAGAAATACAGCAATTCTAATACAACACACAGAATTTAAGCAAAAATAAAGTGGTTTTAGGACGGATACAACACTCAATATGAATTAAAAAGAACTTTAAGAATCACGATTTTGAGACAAGATGGATGCCATATATCATTTTGAAGTGGGTCACGTGATCTTTTCATATCACGGTCACGTGATCGCTTCATATAAGATATGTTATTATTATTTTAATTTTTAATTAAAAAACTACTGAATATATTTTGCTGAATTTTTTTTAATATATTTTATGGAACGATTTGAATATTTCCTAAAATTTTCGAAGCAATTTGTGCATTTTAAATCTGCTTAAAAATGTATGAAAAATTAGGTCCCATAGAGCTCAATGTATTTCATTTTTTCAACCCGGGTTCAATCCAGAACTAATTGGGTGATATTATTCATTTATATTCCCATAGGTCTTACAGACCGTATGAACAACATACTAAAATTTCATTTTGATTAAGTCATTTTTACGGCAGTTATCGTGCTAGCGGACAGACAGATAGACAGAATGAACAAAGTCATAAACACTTTTCAACTTAGTTGTAAAGTGTTAAAAACAGTATAACATGTCGAAAATCAATATTTGGTGAAGCCACCACGCACTGCCTGTGAATTTGTATCTGAGGAAGAGTATTTAAGATTGCTTCTATCCGAACCAAATGTTTAGCTGTATTAGCTACGGGTCGAGCGTTATGAGCGAGACACCGACCGAGGAAATCCCAGAAATGTTCAATAATTTTTTTTTTGTATCTGTCTTTAGCTATATCTGTTGTGCTGAAAAGAAGACTTGAACATGCCTAGCAGCATTTGGACGGACATTGTCCTATTGAAATACAGCTTCAGGAATACTTTGTAGGAAGGGTAATACTTCGGACTTCAGAACTTCTCTGATGTACCGGTTGCTATTTAGATTACCTACAATTCTTAGAAGCTGAGATCGTCCAAGTTACCCACTCCAGACCATCAGGCTTGGCGATTCGTCCAGTATGACGTTAGATAACGCACTCCGAAAGGCGGCGTTCACTGTTACATTGTCTAACGTGGATGCAGTCATCACTGTACCACAAATTAAATCAGGATTCATAGAAAAAGACGACTTGTTGCCTATCGGTACGGCAGTGTCTATGTTGATAAGCCCATTGTAGCGGCAGGCGTCGATTTTTTTGTGTCAGGGGAATCCTCTACAATGGAATTCTTGCACGCAGTCCAAGGTGCAGTATACGCTGACGAAATGTTGGAGCCGACAATGACACACCTGTAGCAGTGCTTCAACGTTCTGTCAACTGTCGATATGAAGCTGTGCGGTTCATCACTGCCATTCGGATGAGGTGTCCATCATCCCGTGCTGACGTAACTACTCTTCGTCCACTGTCGGATTTGTGACTCGTCCAGTTCTCTTCAGTCCACTGCTTCCACACTCGCATCACTGCCATGGCATTGCGTTCCGTACGAGCTGCTGTTGTCCCATAACAAAAATACCCTTCACGAAGGCCGATCATTTGTCTTCGTTCAAACTCCATAACTTGTTCATATGGCGCCCTCTGTCGTCGTAGAGACATAGTGACTTCTCATGAAACGTTTACCGCAGGTAGATAACAATAGACTATTTTCACCATCCCGTTAGAGCTCTCTATTTATACGGCTAAAACAGTTCAGAGGACGCTGCTCAGCCCAAGCATGCCCGATGACTCTGAAATTCTAATCATTTGCACAGCACACACTAGTTTGCATTTTCTGTAAATTTCAGCCCAATCGCGTGATTCCATCATGGTGTTGCAAATTTTACAAACTTGAGTTTATATAGCAATTGAAATACAATAAATACCAGCAAATTCCTTGCTCTTTGCGAGCTATTCCTTGCTTGTTCTTGTTTAGGCTCGGTGAAATTATAACATTTGTTCAAATCTGTAATTGTGCAAAGAATACAACTTCGGTACTTGGGAGTAAGAGTTCTGTGAAACTTTTAAAAATGAAATCGCACTAAAAAAAGTCAGTTTTCCCCAAGAAATCTTGCTTTTAGCGATATATCGATTTTTTTTTTAATTTGCTATAAAAGTTTGTGTGCATTTGATTGAATAGAACGTTTTTTGTTTTTATTGGGCATCAGTGATGCGCGGATGTGGATTGGCCTTCCGAACAATTTGGGCGAACGAAGGAAATCACGGCCAGGCATTCAAAACGGGACCGGTGGATATTAACTTCCGACAAGGTCGAATTTTTCGACTCCGTTAATTGTTTCTACGGGAAATAACCCAATTGTTGCAAACGGTTGTTTGCATTGAATTCAGCATCACAGAGCTGACCGGCGTGAGATTTTTCCTGTTCGTAAAATGACTCGGAAATCACTTTTCTAGAGCATTTACTCAAAAGTTCTCTATCTTGCACCTGTTTTATTTTTAGTGTTTTCTTGTCTTGGTGTAAAATGTTGTGTTCTGATTCCTAAACTGGTTGACAATCCTATAATTGTACTATATCCTATTTTATATGAAGCTTTTACAACCATTAAAAATGTTATCACGAAAATTGAAATATTTTTACCTAGGCTTTTAGAACGTGCAAATTGATGCACATAAATGAACCTACATTACCTAAACAAAAATATTTTTCACCAATAAACACATAGAATGCCTTGATAGTTTGAAATAATGCTAGTGGAACCTATTTTTTTACCGATTTTACTATTTTAAAACACATTATTTCTATCACAATTTAGTTTGTATGTTGTTTTCTATTAATCTCATTCATACAATTGTGTGTGTGTTCGATAACTGTAAATTTATTCAGATTGACTTAAATACATTAACAAATAAACAAGAAAGATCAATCATGCATAAAGCATTGATTATGAAACACTTTCCAACTTCAATGCAATTTTATTTAAATATCTCTAAAATGCGCTACATTCCTCGGTAATATTTTTAAAATTATCACAATACCACATTAATGTATTATATTTGAAAACTTAAAACTTCGTCGAAAAAAATGAACTTCATCCAAATGACGGCATTGAAATATAAATTGCCTGTATTAAACATCTTTAAAATGCGATACATTCCTCGGTAATATTTTTAAAATTATCATAATACTTCAATAATTTATTATATTTGAAAACTTCATCGAAACCAAATGAATTTTTTCAAATGACGTCATCGAAATATAAATCGGCTAGCTCTATAAATAAAAACAGCATTTCATTCACAAACATTTTTCCATTCATTTTATTCATCACAATACAAAAATAATTAATTTTATTTAAAACTTAAACCATGGAGGTACAAGTAATTTAACTCTACGCTCAAAACTTCGTTGCAAAAAATCGTTTGCATCTCTGTAAAATCAATGATTGTCTCATTCATATCAGCTATATTGCAGACACCATGGGCTAAATAATTTTGCGTTAAATTCTTGTACAACTCATTCTACATCTTTTAGTATTTACATCCTCCATAAATGAAAAGTAGGCTTCGTTGTAGAAATAAGCAAAGTTGGGTGATCATTTAAACTCAACTGTAATTGCGTTGTTTCAGGATGTAGATGCACAGAATTTAAGCAAAAATAAAGCAGTTTTAGGGCGGATGGAACACTAAATATGATTTAAAAAGAACTTTAAAAATCACGATTTTGACACAAGATGTATGCCATATTTTATTTTGAAGTGGGTCACGTGATCTCTTCATATAATGATCACGTGATATCTTCATAAAAATGATGTAATTATTATTTTAATTTTTATTTAAAAGACTACTGAATACATTTTGCTGAAATTTTTTTATGTATTTTATAGAATAATTTGAATATTACCTAAAATTTTCGAAGCAATTTGTGAATTTTAAATCCGCTTAAAAAATGTTTGAAAAATTAGGTCCCATAGGGTTCAATGTATTTCATTTTTTCAACCCGGGTTCAATCCAAAACTAATTGGGTGATATCATTCATTTAAATTCCCACAGGTCCCACAGACCGTCTGAACAACATACTAAAATTTCATTTTGATAAAGTCATTTTTACGGCAGTTATCGTGCTAACAGACAGACATACAGACAGACAGGCAGAATGAACAATGTCATAAACAATTTTCAACTATGTTGTAAAGTGTTGAAAACAATGCAAGACAGAGATATTATTGCACAATTACAATTCCTATAACAACTATATTTCACACAACACGTTAGATAATTTTTAAACAATTTATTATTGTCAGGAAAAGAATTAGTTCAATCAAAAGAACTGGCTTACATTAGATTTTTCATTAATTAATAATGTACTACATGTTAAAGAGAAGTCATCTCAAAGGATAACCTTGTATGGGAATAAACACGAGATGTGAATGATACATTCTAAACTTAATTGAAATCTAATATTTCTAATTCCTATTTCGTCGAGACAATATATTTACCACGAGAATCCGAACTTTATAAAGATCCTTTTGAAGCAACCCTCAATCGTGATAAGCCAGCATCATGAAACTCTAATTTAATGCCTCACCCGAATCGAAGAAAATTAAAGGTAGAGATAGATTCAAATGAATCATTCATGCAATCTCAACTTCATTTGCAGATTAATATTACGAATACGAAATTAGTAATTTGTACCATGCGAGTCCCAATCAGTTTGATATGTTCCAATTTTTTGAACTCAGGAATATCTCCAACCATTTTGCTTTTAAGAATAATGGATCTAAATCTATATGAAATAAGGATTGAAAACAAAGTAGTACCGTCATTAAAAATTGTGCTTAAATTTACTTCAGGGACCGATCATAATCTTGTCATAATCTATCCACACTGAATCCAAATGAAGTTCTAACGGCAGATTAAATTGTACTGAAATCAATCTTATATTTACTCAAAAATTTACAGCTGATTCTGTGTTATTTTAGAGTTAATACTGTAGAATTTCATATAATTGAGAAAAATACTTAAAATTAATCCAATTCAGTCTTTAAATAATTAGTAACTTTTGTTGATGAAACTAAAGTGCTGTTAGACTCATAACAATTTATATATACCATTCTATTTAACAATAAACTTTACATGAAAGTCCTTATATTTATTTTTACACTATCTTCCAGATTTGCACTAATATCGCTTGATTATGTAATATAAGAATCACAAGAAAAATGTCCGAAACAATATTTTATTATTTATTTTTACAAAACCGGTTTGTTATATAAGGATCTAATATGGGCAGCACTTGACTTTCCCTACATCAAGAATATTAGTTCTCTCAAAGTGACAGAGATTATCAAGAAAATAGAAGTTCATTCTCTAAGATATTGAATTTCCTTCAATTTGGCGTCATTTTTATTAATTAAATCTCACTTTTGTCAATCTATTGCTAATTAGGCAACATTTTCAAAACTCGATTTGGAGATATATCCCACATTTATCGTCAAGTTTGTTAACTTGTCGCTAAAGGTGTCGCCAGAGGTTGCATGTAGACAAGCAACCCTAATCGACAAATCGACCCTATCGGCCTATGGCAGGCCCTAACTGAAGCAGTTTATTCAAGAACAAATAAAGAACTGCAGCAAACAGCTATTTCCAGGATGCTCTGGAAACCCTTTGTCAGGGCTAGAGAACCAACAAACCCGAAATTCCTGTTTAAGATTGGCTGGAATGTTCTTCATTCAGCCCTCAGATTGTTTCTCTAATATGTGCCCTCTTCGTCTTGATATTTTATAGTCCTATCTCCTCATTGTTCGTTCAACCCCTGAACTAAATGTATCGCGTCTTTAGCTCTCACCTTTTGAAGCCAGTCCAATATTTAACTCCTTATTCTTATTTTCCGTATTTCTTCCCTTTGCCCGCCCTTTTTCAGCTGTTTTTTGCACTCTGTCAAGACGAGTTATGCACCCTTCCTCAAGACATCTGAGTTTGTCTTAGCACCCAGAGGCACAGGAGTGCAAAATTTCTATAATTCCTATATTGTTATAATTCTACAATCGCAGTTCTATAATTTCAAACATGGAAAAAAGTAGCCCTTGGCTGTAGGATACGTTTTGCCTTGGCTCTTAATATTTTTGGCTTCGAGTTTGTAAAGCTGCTTAAAGCCACAAAGTCCTCAACTATGTAAAGCTATAAATGCCTCAGCTGTTTAAATCCTTAAATTCCTCAGCTATGCAAAGCCTTAAATTCCTCAGCTGTGTAAAGCCATAACGACCTCAGCTGTGTCAAGCCACAACGGCCTCAGCTTTCTAAAGCCATAAGGGTAATTTTGCCTGGCTATAGAATGAATAACGTGCCCTTCTGCTACCTGACATAATACGATAACCATTTACATCTATGTACATGGAACCGATGTTCCTATGAAAGTTTTGATGAATAAACCATTTTAAAATATAAATAAATCTCTCTAAACAGCATGATATTGACGAGAAATTTATACTATTAGAACGAAAGAAGTGTGCCATTTTATAAATATGTTTAACCTAAAGTAAAGCACAGATCCTAAAATAAGCGCATAAAGGGAATGAATAGATTTTAATCTATTCTTATTAATTGAAACACATTTAGTTTAATAAAAGCAATATAATTTCAAGTATAAACGTAGAAAAAAGATATTTTTTCTTACTATATAACGTTAGATACATTTTAAGAAATTGCATTTTCTGATTAAATATAGAGGATAAAGTGTTATTAAAGGAATATTTTTCACTGAGTAATGAAATATTATGCATTGGAATGTTTTATTTTAAGGATGCCCATGAATACAAAAGATCATAAATGGCGCAAATTTCTGAGTGTGTGAATGGCATATCCTAAACGTATAATTCATCGAAATAGTAATTTCCTTTCATAAATTCAAACTTCTTGGGGTAATATCCTTGCCTTGACATAAAAACAGTGAACGGTCTACTGAATCAGAGAGTTGTCTTTAATCGTGATAATCAAACTCAAATTTAACGGCCTGTGGGAATCAAAAGAAAAATTAGAGCCAATAATTGATTAAAATTAACAATAAATCATTTTTCCGCAGGAATCACCCAGGGAATTTAAACTTCATTAGCTCACTGCGTTGCGCATTTACGTAAGATAGCGTTTTTGCGTAGTGAGTCAGCAATAGTGAGCTCATAGAGATCTTCTCCGAACTGATGGATACACAAGCTTTCTAGGCTGCAAGTAAAGGACATTTTATTGTACATTAAATAAGGATGGATAACAAAATTGTACTTAATGTTGTAAAATAAATCTTACTGAATAAAATGAAGAAATGAAGAAAAATAAAATACAAAAAAATTATGTTTTATAAGCATTCTTGATTGATTCATTTAGAATCTATTATAAAATTCGGTAATTCGGTGATTACTTAAATAACTATGACACGCGTAGATGATTATTGACAAGGATTAAATTTTGATGAGTATACTTATAAAGTTGTAATACTAGAACACGTATAGACATAGCAATGTATTTCATATTAGCAATACATTGAACCACAATTGAACTGAGTCACTCTCATTGAATTACACAAAATTCACAATTTTCTTGAAACTGTCTGAGGTACTCCTACTTAGTTTGAAATAATACTCAATATATTTTATTCCTTATAATTACACTAGCATTTACTGTATATATATACAAGAAAAACATAAATTATAATACTCTAATAGCGTCAAAAGCTGTCCTAATAAAATCATATCCAAACTAAGACATTCTTCATTAACCGACTCGTGAGGTAAATATTTTCGCCACGAGGTATAAAATTAAAAGTATGCATGTAATACTATATTGTAAGGTTCAATAAAAAGTCTATACTGCATCAAGACATCCATTCACTCGTTGGAGTCAAGTTGTACAAACCTTACGTTTATTTTAAGTGTTTCTACAAGTTTCAAGGAACAGAAGAGAAATTTTTTTAACAATTTTAGAAACGTCATTGTAGAGAAATGCTGAAAGACATATCCATATCCATATAATATAATTTGATAACATTTTAAATGAAAAATCATACAAATACTGCATTTGAAATTTCTGAATATTCCAAGTTTGAAAATATCATATTGTCTGCATATCAAACATTAAAGACAAAGCCTTTTCTCATTTGGGATCAGTTCCTATTATATAAATATCTCATTGTACAGCAACCATAAAATGTTTTACAAAGATTCTTATGCTGATTAATATGTTTACTAAATAATTTAAAATTGTAAAGCGAGTAATGATGTTCTGTTTTGTTAATTTTTCAGCAAATTCATTTAGAAATGGTTTAATGAATATATAATATTTTGCTAGGTTTCTTCTGCATATAATCATCAACCCACGAATACAGTAAAATGCCAGTGATGATATTTTTGATAAATCCAAAATAAATGGCACACTCCTTATGATCTGTGCTTATATATCCTTTGTTATAGTAACGAAAGTAAAGCTTTCTGGTTTCAGTTTTTCGATGAATTTTCTCTCGTTATACAATCAATAGGATGACGAAATATTATATTAGGCACGTAAGACAGCTATTTATAGCACGTAAGAAACAAATGCAATACATTCTTCGTATAATAAATATGATCTTCCAATTACATATGCTTGCATTTGTAGTTTATTTCTGGATACTGCTAATATTAAAATCAATGAGATAAAACAACCGCGTGGGGCATAATTCATCTCAGTGAAAAGATTTTTTGTCCCCAGGAGAATTATTGAAATTGTCGTCATTGTAGCTTTTCACTAAGTCTTCTTGGATAATATACAGGTCATATTTCCAGAATAAATTCTTCGCATATTTTAAAAGTTTTGAAAAAGCTTAGAATGTATTTTATCCCAGTGGGTATACTTATAGTTTAAGGAATCTAGCTGGTAAATTTAAGATATCCGAGAACCACCTGAAGGTTAAAAAACGTAGCTTCAAACGTGGATTTACAAGTAAAAATATAGTAAAACTTTGATCTACTAACTGAGTGGATACCGACCGGGTCTCTCATCCTGCCAAGTAAACGTTGTTGAAATGTGCAAGTGAGAGTAACCTATACATATACGGCGGATAAAAGTAACGGAAATGGTCGATTCTTAACAATAGAAATACAACAATTAAACAAACAAGATAAATCCGTAGTTGCAGAAATTATTCCATATGTCAAAAAGAATTTAACCCAGTCATCATCCGCCATATGCATCCATTGAAAATAGTTGAAGTATCTAAAGATACTTTATGTGACTTATGTTATATTTTTAATTTGTCTGTGATCAAGTATTGCGATTTATTTGTACATTCCAGTAACACATACATGTATAAGATTTGCAAGTACTCGATGTGGAAGTCATGCTTTATATAATACATGACTTCCATGATACATTTCATGTTCTATATATTTTACTTAAAAACGTTTCTATAATTCCGAATTTTTATTAATACTTTACAACATAGTTGAAAAATGTTTATGACTTTGCTAATTCCGTTTGTCTGTATGTCTGTCCATTCGCACTATACCTGCCGTAAAAATAACTTTATCAATATGAAATTTTAGTATGTTTTTGGGACGGTCTGTGGAACCTATGGGAATGTAAATGAATAATATCACAAATAGTTATGAATTAAACCCGGGTGGAAAAATTAAATACATTGAACACCATGGGACCTACTTTTTCAAACATTTTTAGCGAAGTTAAAATTCACAAATTCAGCAAAAAATTCAGCAAAATATGTTCGGTAGTTTTTTAAATAAAAATTAAAATAATAATTACACCCATATTATGTGATGAGATCACGTGACTCACTTCAAAATGAAATATGACATCCATATTTTTTCAAAGAGTGAAAATCACGATTTTAAAATTTCTTTTAAATTTATATTTTGTGTTGTATCCATCCTAAAACCGCTTTATTTTTGCGTAATTTCTGTGCATCTATATTCTGCGCAAACGTAATTACAGTATTGTTGAGTTTAAATGATCATCAAACTTTGATTATTTCTACAAGGAAGCCAAATTTTAACGTATGCAGAATGTAAACACATCAAAATGTAGGATGAGTTGTATAAGAATTTCGGATTTTTAACTCAACATCATTTAGCTCTGGAGTCTGGAATATAGGTGATATGAATGACACATTCATTGATTTTACATAGAGAAGCAGACTATTTTATAGAATTGCCTTTTTCGACGAAGTTAGAAATTACCGGAGTTAGAAAGCATGGAGTTAGAAAGTACTTTTACCTCCATGGTTTTAAGTTTTCAAGTAAAATAAATTATTGTAGTATAGTGACAATTTTAAAAATATCACCGCTGAATGAAAGAAATGGAATAAAAGTGTATGAATAAAATATTCACTCCTTTTACATAGAGAGCCAGGCGAATTTCGATGACGTCATTTGAATAAAGTTCATATTTTTATTCAATGAAGTTTTAAGTTTTCAATATAATAAATTACTGTAGTATTGTGATAATTTTAAAAATACCACCGCTAAATGTATCGCATTTAAAGATGTTTAACTAAAATTGCATTGCAGTTGGAAAGTGTTTCATAATCAAAGCTTTAAGCATGATTGACCTTTCTTGTTTAATGTATTGCACTAATTTTTAATCGCAGTGTGTAATATGTACCGTATGCGCCAATTATTTTCTTCATTGAGAGTTGACTTATATTTACTTCGCATGCATCAAAATTCGTTAATGGAGTATGAATGTATGCGACTTGTATCATGCGAGATTTTAACCATATTTTCGCTGTAAACACTTTATCACACATAAATCAAATTAATTTTGATTATCACATTAAAAACAAAGTTTTATATACAGGTTTCAATCTCTGACATCGCGGAATTTTTAATCTACAAAAATTTACGTTGTCCAAATTCGACATATACGTATAGAAGATTTGGACATACAAATAAATATTTCACTTAAATTTTAAAATTCATTCTTTTGAGTAACTCAACGGATTGACTTACCTTGAAAATAGATTGTTGATTATAACTCTGATATCTTAGCTTTATCCATACCTATACTGGAAATATGAAATAATGAAAAATCTGCTTTTGAAGTATGGACATATTCATGTTATTTTCTGTTATTGTACGTATAATTCTGTTCTACGTGTTCTAATTTTGGAGGAAAATATTCAGTTTTGTTTTTCTTATCTGTGGAATATTGCAAAATCTAAAATTGTCTAATAATAAAACATTTCCGCTTTAACTTATTGAAAAATTTATATATTTACTTTATATAATACAATGTTTTAAAGCTATACTAATGGTACAATATTATCGTAACTATTTCATAATTCTGGGAAATATGTAATTTAGACCCAAATATAACTAATATCAAAACCAGATCTTCCTCTTCCGTAAAACTCTTCATTTTGAAATGAATCAGAGGTGATTTTCTGTTTTGAATTAAAATCTTAAAAATTCAAGCAGCTGTCATTTAGTTTTCTCAGAACATTCATTCAATTTCAGCCATTCTCTTTAACGATGCTGTTTAAAAGTAAATTTAAGGATAAATGATTTTCTATGAATTGATAAATATTTTCTCCTTTTTACAATTTTCAGTTAAAAAATATATTTAAAATGGTCCAACCTAATAAGTAACTAGATTTCCACACACATGCAGTTGATGTATGTTTTCCATAAAAATGCTGAGAAATAATTTATTGTTACTAGTGGGAGAGTGAATGAACATCCAGACAGGAAGGCTTAGGCACGAGAGACATAACTTTTTTATGTCAAATTCTATACCCGATATAAATACACGTCTTTGAGAAAACCATTCGTCAAAGTAACTTTAAATATTATGATGTATAAACTACAAAAATATTCCTTTCAATATCCTTTTAAATATATTGATTGGATGATAAGGTATGAATATATCAAGTATAGAGATATGAGGACCTAGATATCCATACTCTATTAAGAAAAGGAGGTCAATATTTAATAGAATGAAACATGAAAAGAAAATTATATCATCATGCAAATCAGTGTTTTTCAATCTGGCTTGGTCACAGAAATCTTTTGCAATTCAATTTGGAAGGTGGAACCCAAAATGAGGAACATCCAAGGTGGTCAAAATTAAAATAATACAAAATTGTACTCATTTCTTTAATTTAGGAAATGTTACACGCGAAACTATCACGCCGTGGAACACCTATAATACTGTGGTGGAACCCCAAGGTTCCGCGGAATACACGTTGAAAAACACTGGTGTAGATGAACTAAAATAATGTCTCAAAATCGCAATTACTTCAACCGACGGTTCTTCCGTGCTGACACAATAATATTTAAATATTTATATATAACATGAGTGAGTCAACATATGTAGAATGTTTTATTTGATACGTTTACTTTAAGATCTGAAATGGGATAAAATCTAATGAGTATCTCATATTATCCTCGTCACTAATTTTAAGTAAAATTCTGCTAATGTATTGCACAAATTGGTTCTGCTTCAATGGCTACGGAAAATGCACCCATTCGTCAAAGAATTTATTTCGACCATTACTATTTAGACGGGATTTTCAAAATAATATATAACTCTAAATATCATATAGGTTGTGAGATAAATTTAAAATATATTCAGACCAAATATAACTTAATCATATTTAATTTTGGCATTTAAATATATACAACTATTTATTTTGTCTGATAAGTCGTAACTAATGCACTAGAAATAGATAATGTATTTATTCAAACATGGTTTCATTAAGAAGGTCTGATAAGTTCAACATTTATTTTCATTTTTCTACCAGGTATAATCATTTTTTCTTATCTTATATAAGTATTTTAAATGTGGTCAATAAATGATTAATAAAACAAGATTATTCATACATTATTGAAAAAATTTTAATTTTCATGAATTTTTAAGAAATTTAAAATTACGGCCACTTTTTATTTTTCGAAAACTTTCAACATAATTAAATATGCAAAACATTTACTAATATTTAAATAAAAGTATGCATTCCGATTTTTGATCAGGTACTCTTTCTTTGTTTAAAAAAAGTACTTAGATGGAAAAATTACTGCAAAAATTTAATAAAAAAATGGATTTTTTCTTAATTTTGAAAATGTTTTGTAAAAAAATTATATAGATAATAGAAAATAAGCATACTTTTATTTTGATTATATTTATATTGCTAAGAAAAAATAAAATAATATTGTTGCTCTTAAATATTTTTGTTAAAAGGCCTTATATAGAAATTTGAAGAGAAAAATAAAATACAACACACACGAGACATCTTATTCCAATGATATCCTTTCTCTGAATGGATCACGAGTGGTGCGAATTGCAGAATGTGCGGATGACATATCAAAAACTTTCATTCCACTGAAATACTAGAATACCCTTGAGTCAAATACTTTTGAGGCAATTCAAGTACACTTGAGGCGATACATTTTCCCGGAAAATAGGGGGTTTATAAATAGTAAAATACATTTCGAAGCAGTAGTTTGCCTTTATTCCTGATAAGCCCGCTTTATGTACTCAAATTGAATGCTGGATTGCTTATGTTACGAGAATCGAAATAATAGGAAAATCAAACCAACCATTGATAAGGAATAATAATATATTATGTTTGAAAAGAAAGAAAAGAAGTAATTATTTCATACGCATTAGTCTTATTTATTCATAAATATTCATTATCCATATTCATTCATAAACATTCATTATTCAATTGCTTTACGAATCCTTCGTTACCTTTAAAGTATATAATTCAGTTATTTCATAGAATATAGTTATTTCATGAAATAACTAATCAAGTCAGTTACAGTGTGGTTATAAATTTATAATTCCTCACTTTAACAAGTTATTCTATGAAATAACTAATTATCCTATAAATTAACTAATGACAGACGGTTAAAGTGTAAAATAAATAATTTGTATGAATTATACAGCATACAAAATGTTATTTATACAAAGACACAATAAAATCATTTGTTTCAACAGGGATTTCTAAAATGGCATTTAGAATTATATAGAACATTATTTCTAAAACAAAATACATTTTTGTTGATACACTGCGTTTCATATGAAAATTTTTTAAATCCCTGACTGGCACCTAAACTTTGAGTTGTAGCAACTGACCGGAGCGATTTCATTATATCAGGTACTTCTTCGATCTTTGTTCACAGACGCTGAACTGGGATCTAGAATATAGTTGTTTTATGCGGCCGTTTCTTGTTCCCAATTGAAAAATTCCTTCTTCTGTTTTCATGATAATAGCTAAAATAGATCTGGAGTCACCTCTTCCTCTGTCAACTTCAGGTACTGGGATACGACCAGTAGTTCTCACTTTACAGCCTTTTGAATTCGGAACTTTATTTACTCGGTTATTTTGCACTTTAACGGGGTCTAGATCGTTATTCTATGAAATAACTAGTTATACCATAGAATACAAGTGAGTTTTACACTTTAACTGACTTGATCAAATATTTCATGAAATAACTAAGTATTCTATGATATAACGGATTTCATACTTTAACGATAACATATATATATTCTCCTTTTGATCCTTTACGGAGGAGGAAGTTTTAATAGAAATGAGACATAGGATGGCTTTGCTGCCAATGAGACATTCCCTATAGTTACATAGTATGCAAAATGGATTCAACTAAACTTATGGAAACTCGCAGAATCGGTCTTCTATTTACATATATATATTCCCCTTTTGATCCTTTGCGGAGGAGGAAGTTTTAATAGAAATGAGACATAGGATGGCTTTGCTGCCAATGAGACATTCCCTATAGTTACATAGTATGCAAAATGGATTCAACTAAACTTATGGAAACTCGTAGAATCGGTCGTCTATTTATCTGTCGAAAGTTAAAATATTCAAACTGTTTTTCCTAGATTTCTTTTTAACAAATTCGTTTCATATATTAAAAAATCTTATGCAAGTAAATATAAGTGCGAATCTACATTTCAAGATGCTTATCTCTCAAAACTGCATCTTCTCTATCTATAAACCTGCCCCTTTAGAAGCAATTTAAAAATAATTTTTTCGAATCTTTCTTACACCCGATAGTTAAAAATTAGACATCTACAATTTATTTTCTTTGCAACATTAATCCAACTTCATCAATCCTCTTTAACAATGAAATCTGAAAAAAATTAAATGATAAATGCTTTCCCTTTTATCGATAGACATTTTTTCTCCCCTTTTTATGATCTTCTGTTAAATAATTTTCAACAAAATGGCTCCGTCCTAATAAATAACCAGAATATCACGCACATGCAGTATCCGTATGTTATCCATAAAATTGCTCAGAAATAAGTCAATGTTGTTGAACGCAGCGTGAAAGGAACAACCAGCGATAGAGGCTTAGGCGCGGAAAACAGAGAATTTTTCTTTTGTGTCAAACACTATAGCCGTTATATGTCACGCTTAGGTTTAACAAACGGCTTTGAGAAAGCCACGTGAAAGTAACTTTAAACATTATGATTGATAACTCGGAAAATATTGCGGAAAAAATATTTTTGAATACTTTTGCTCTTAAGTAAAATTGTGCTTAAGAAATTGTCTGGGTTGCTTTTTTAAAAAGTATGGGTATATAAATTATTTAACTATATGAAATCTGTATCATCTTCTTCCCGATGAAATTTATTCGTTGAATGCTATGAGTATGATATTCCCCTACTATTTATGTTATATGTAAAAATATATTGAAACGTAAAGGATAATTCTTTCACGCTCTTATAGATAGGATTTTAGCAAAAACAGAGGATACAAATATTTCTAAGATATATTTTTATTTGCATAATTTCAAGGGAAATATAAAAACAAGAAAGAACAATCATGCTTAAAGCATTGATTATGAAACACTTTCCAACTTCAATGCAATTTTATTTAAACATGTCTAAAATGCAATACATTCCTCGGTAATATTTTAAAACTTATCACAATACTACATTAATTTATTATATTTGCAAACTTAAACCTTCATCGAAAAAAATGAACTTCATTCAAATAACGGAATTGAAATATAAATTGCCTGGTTTAAACATCTCTAAAATGTGATACATTCCTCGGTAATGATTTTAGAATTATCATAATACAACGATAATTTGTTATATTTGAAAACTTCATCGAAAACAACTGAAATTCTTTCAAATGACGTCATAGAAAAAATAACACGCCTGGCTCTCTCTATAAAAGCATCATTACATTCTTAAATAATTTCCCATCCATGTCATTCATCACAATATTATAATAATTTATTTTATTTAAAAATTAAGACCATGGAGCTACAAGTAATTAAACTCTATGCGTAAAACTTCATCGAAAAAAATCGTCCTTCTCTGTGTAAAATCAATGACTATTTCATTCATATCAGCTATGCAGATTCCATGAACTAAATGATTTTGTGTTAAAGAAATACAGCAATTCTAATACAACTCATTCTACATATTTTGCTATTTACATTTTACATAGGTGAAAAGTAGGCTTCTTTGTAGAAATAATCAAATTTGGATGAGAATTTAAACTCAAATATATTGTAATTGCGTTGTTTCAGTATGTAGATGCACAGAATTTAAGCAAAAATAAAGTGGTTTTAGGAAGGATACAACACTCAATATGAATTAAAAAGAACTTTAAAAATCACGATTTTGAGACAAGATGGATGCCATATATCATTTTGAACTGAGTCACGTGATCTTTTCATATCATGGTTACGTGATCGCTTTATATAAGAGGTGTTATTAATATTTTAATTTTTATTTAAAAAACTACTGAATATATTTCGCTGAATTTTTTTTATATATTTTATGGAACAATTTGAATATTACCTAAAATTTTCGAAGCAATTTGTGAATTTTAAATCCGCTTAAAAAGTGGTTGAAAAATTAGGTCCCATAGGGCTCAATGTATTTCATTTTTTCAACCCTGGTTCAATCTGAAATAATTGGGTGATATTATACATTTACATTCCCATATGTCCCAAAGACCTTCTGAACAACATACTAAATTTTCATGTTGATAAAGTCATTTTCACGGCATTTATCGTGCTAACGGACAGACAGACAGGCAGACAGAATGAACAATGTCATAAACACTTTTCAACTTTGTTGTAAAGTGTTAAAAATGTGTTAAGCGATCAAGAAAACCCTACAACCGATCGATCAATCAATGTGTCAAAGGGGCATTTTACGATTTTACATGTTCAGTGTGTCTGGCTATTCTTGATCAGTTTAACAGCAATATCAATAAGTAAAATACACTTATTGATATAACTTGTGTTTTATCCATAAGTGTATTTTGCGAGCGAAGGATAAGGAAAATTTGAGCAACGTATATAAGCACAAATGAAATGATAATGCATCATTTTATTTGTGCTTATATACGTTGCTCAAGTTATGAAAATATTGCTACTTAAAATTAATTAAATGTATTATATAATAAATCGATTTTGTTTATTGCTATCAATAAAAGAAATTCAAACTTTACTTATAATGCGGCAAAATTTTATTTACTTGGAAAGCAATAACCAAGCTTTGCAGTCTACTTGAAACTTAATCTCTCTGAATCACATGTTTCTTCTACAAAAAGAAATTAGTGTATCATATTTCATCCAAATCGCTTAATAGCTTTGAGAGATATGGAGTACACAGATGATATATCTTGCCAGTAGAGGTTCATTGGAGGGAAAACAAAACTATAATACCTATAGAACAACTCCTGATCATATCAATCAATAAATGGTAAGGTACATGAAACATCTACTTGATTGATACTAATAATCATAACCATGTTTAAATGTTGCATTAAAGGTGGTTGTTATAAAAATAATAATAGTAAAATAAGTAAAATAAAGTTTGCAGATTTTGTATATCAAATTTCATTTTCTTTCACATTTTCTTTTATTGATTTTAGACAGATATTTCCGAAAAATGAGAAACTTACTGTAGTAAAATAAACAGGCCTCTTGTTCTTATCAATTCCAATCATTATACTCACTTTTATACCAATCGCTCAAGTTGTTCGTTAAAAACATTGAAAGTGCTTAGAAATGCTCTTAATGTGTAAATCAATCAAAATGTAAAGGTATTCCGGGACACAGACATCTGTAAAAAATACATTTTTACTTTCTTAAATTAAAATATACTATATCGATTTTAGAATTAAATTATGCAAACCGCATGATTCTACGATGATTACATAAACTGATATAACAATTTTATGTTACACTTTATGTATTGTTGAAAGACGATTATTAAACTTTAAGTCTATTTTTCTCGGAATGAATTTTTTCATGATGTGACAACTTTAGAAGGATATATCTAAAATTCCTTGTAAGATACAAATATAAAATTTTGAACAGATTTCATCTGTTCTATTTTCAATAAATAGTCAAGGGGTTTAAAATTTAAATTTAAAACTTTTAGTAAAACATTTTGAAAATATTTCCTTCGAAGCAAACATAGCTATTAAAAATTTGAGTTTTTTTACTTTTAAAATTATTAAATAGTTTTCAAATAATACATATTTTTTAAATCCTGAAGACAAATTAACCTGAAACATTTTCTTTACAAGAAAGTAGAGAATTTTAAAAATTGAGCAAATGAATCTGTAGTTATGTAAAATATTAAGCATGTTAAAATTTTACATTAAATAAAATTTTATATTCTTGAGAAATTTTCATATCTAATGTTATTTTAATGTAGACACACATATCTGGAAAACCATTCCATGCAAAACTCCCATAAATAAGAAAATAATATTTTGTGTTCTGGACTGCCTGAAATTCAAGTTTTAAACCTCCCGTCTCTCCACAGACACCACATAATTCTATATTTGCATATTGCATTGCTGGGGCTGTTATACACAAACTATTTGCCATCAATATTCAGCACTTAATGATTGATGAAATGAAGAGCCTATCGTTAATTAAAATATATCTCCATATTTTAATACCCGGTCTTATTACTCTTAATCGCTTTATGCTTCATTCACTTTCGCTACATCAGGTGCTATAGATGACACATCGGAAATATTTACGAAACTGTACATTAAATTTTCTTCTTTTTCTTTTTTAAACGTACATTTTTCATTCTTTTTCAGTTCATCTGCTGACAGGAACTTGAATTGTTTATCTTCGATAATTTAAAGTAAAACTGAATAACTAATTTTTCATTTATTTCATCGGAGAATCATTCATTAGTGCTAATGCATATAATGCAAATTCTTACTTCCCCTGCATACATTGTATAATTTAAGCAGGATATTGTGACGGGGTCAAAAAGTTTTTGAGTTTTAATAAAACTTCAAATGATGACGTACCTACAATACTTTATATGTAAAGGGAAAGTATTGCGTTGGAATAAAAAAATATCACTCTCGAATTTTTATAAATTCATACATTTTGAGTGTTTTTGCATCATTTTTGCAATGTCTATATATCTGTCTGTGATAAGAATAACCGTCAAACAAATTGAACTATTTAAATTAAAAGTGGTACGATTATTGTAATTGATAAATATAAGGGGCTATTGATATCTAAGGAGTTTGATCCAGGGTACGGGCTTCAATTGTACAAACATATTTTCGAAAATCTAAAACAAAATAGAAATATCTGTGTTATATATCAACAAGTTGATACGTTTATGGTTAAGGTTACGATTTCAATAGCTGTTTTCCCCGCTAGCGAATTCTCGCTTTGGGTGTTCCATATACACTTATCCCCCGATTTACACGGCACTTGTTTTACACGATTTCGCTTTTACACGGTTTATAAATTAACAGATTTCAAAAAATTGATAAAAACGTATATTCCGCTCCATATACGCCTATACAAAGATTTGATGACATTTTTTAATTTTATTCCTCTGGTATCACTGATGAAAACAACAGGGGATTCCCGGTGTTGTAAAATTTATTTTCAATTGATCTTTGCCTGCTATCTCGCAGTTGTATCTTACCATTTATTAAGAGAAAACTGTTTCTGATGTGAAAAAGAAGACTCATAACATTTTCGAGACAACTGCAATCACCTTATTTGCTTATTCCTGCTTTCTTTAAAGAAGTGCTAAAAAGTCATAGCCATAAGTCACTCTACATTCTCCATATCCAAAATAAGCCAGCAAATGGCTCCAAAATATTCATATGGCAGCAATCATGCTACATAATATACTTTGTATACATGCATGCTTTATACACATACATACGTGAAACATAATATACTTTATTCACAATAATAATTAATCTGCCAGAATTGGGAATCAAACCTTCGTCTCTTGGATACGCCCTATTAGATTAGCTACATACAGGCAGGTTAGGAATAACTATATATACTCGTATAAAGTATCTAACGTGTTTGAGTCCTTCCGGGCCCCTTGGAAACCCGCAGTTACCTAGAATGCCAAATATTGGTACTCCTATAGAATCAACTACAATACAAGACCTAATGGAGCCGTATTTCCGATTTATCTCCCCACAAAGGCGGGGAAAATGGAAGTCTCAAATGTTTTCAGACACCCCAAAAGCCCCTGTTGACCTCGAAAGCCGCATCTATATATATTTACAGTATTTACTCTTGGACAGAACCTAACGACAGAACCTAGTCGAATTTTTGAACCCCCTGGTAGAGATAATGGGATTTTAAGTTTTTTTCAGACCCTTCAGCAGTTCTCTGGTGAATTAGAAGACTGACTCTTTGCACACTTATATCGACCACTAAACCAAACCCAATGGACCCAGACTTTGAAATTTTCTCCAATAGAGTAGTTAAAATAGGGGGAGGGGAGGAATATAGAACGCCAGAAGTCTCCCAAAGCCAACACTAGGGATATAAAAAACTGAAATTAAACCACGGGACCGAACCTAGCTTCAACTGAGACAACGATTTTCAACTCTAAACACAGCTCATTGTTAAACAAAGTAAAACTCGATAAAAAAATTTCAGTTTAATTTTTAAAAGTGTTAGTTTCTCTGTCTTTAACAGGCTTAAATACTAGTTTTCCTACATTACCTCCGGAAAATGTAAAACCGACGAGTTGAGACTTTTAAGAAAAAATATATATTAAATTCACGTTACCACATCTTATCATTTAAATTTTAAAATAAAATTATTCCAAGTTACTTAATGTCTGTCACGTATGCGCATGAAGCTAAAATTAATGTTAATGTATGGGAGATAAAGATAGAAACTGGAAAGGATTAGAAGAGAAATTGCTAAGCTTTTCTATTTCGTCTGACATCGTACCCCTAATTTGTCTCGAGCAGAGTAAACAAATAGGCTGATAAAACTCCTTAGAACAGGGAAGATCAATCCTTAATGATTTATGAGATAGAAGCGGTAATGAAAAGTACACAAACTCTTAGAAGTAATTCATGGTGAAGGAAATTGTGA
The DNA here is from genome assembly GCA_951213105.1 of Amaurobius ferox. NCBI lineage: Eukaryota > Metazoa > Arthropoda > Arachnida > Araneae > Amaurobiidae > Amaurobius > Amaurobius ferox. Next base: position 36,735,763 of record OX578141.1, on the reverse strand, counting down.
AATCCATTATTGTAAGAATTTTGCTAACTTTATTCTGTACCAATGAAGTATAACGATAAAATATGAATATTTACCGTTACGATATACTATAGTATATGCTGTCTTAGGAAATAATGGTCAATTATTAAAAAACCTTATATCTCTTTATATATTTTAATTAAAATTTCCATATTTGTGATTCTTATTCAAACTAATGTCCTACATAAAACAAAGGGAACATGCTACTTATTTTCAAAATTGATTTTAAATTATTGCCCAGTTTTTGTCAAATCATTTTCAGTACCTATTTTATAAAACCTTTCTATTACTTTAAAATGAACCATTTAATTGAAATATCTAAAAATGGCTCAATTTTATTTTTACTATTTGAGAACAAATAACTGCACTATATTGCATGTTTATCATTCAAATGAAATTATTCCTTGTTTGAAATGTTTGCGTTTCTAGCTCTGATCGTACGTTTTATGTAGTATCAATTGCAATTTTGGAAAATTTACATTTTATAAAATGTACTTTTTGTTCACCATAAACATAAATTCTCAAAAAATTTCCTAAATGCAAAATGTTGTTCAGATTGATATATTAATGTGCGCTCTAAAATGTCTTAAAATTGTGAGATAACCATATTTATTTGATTACTTTCCGTTAACGTGTTTATTTTAAATTGATTGTACATAGCATGCTGTACTGTTCCTGTTGAATGTTTCGCTGACAAAATGCATTTTGGTGGTGTACTGTTGATAAGTACATGATATGTTTGTTTTCACAGTTCCTTTTCAAAATATTCTCACACAACTCTCCTTTTAAGAATTGGGCGGCTGTTTTCTGTCACAGACATAGTGCTTATGCAATACTAAGCCTTTTTATCAAATATTTTATGTCATGAAGTTTTTTCACTAAACATACACTGAGTTTATTGTAATAAAGGATGAGCAAACTTATTAAAAGCCATTTTTCACATCACCTTACCTTTTAACGTAATGCTCTTCTTGATGCAATCAAAATTATCAGACTGATGTCATTTAGATTGGTAATATTCAATTATACTTATATAAACTTCATTAGATGTTATAGTTTAAAATCATTCATAATGAAAAGAAATATCAATCTAAGAAAATACCAATTTAAATAGCATGTTATATGTTCATCTGCATTCGAATATTATGTGCATTCGTATCATGTGGTTGTCTTATGTGTATCTATTTGTTTATGTTTGTGCGCAGAATTCACATTTCGTAAAACTTCTCCGAATATCTAACGCTACATAAATCATTTATTTGCCAATTCGAAAATATTTGCATCGATAAATAAAACCCATCTAAATGAAATGTCTCATTTTAATAGTGCATTAAATTGTGAAATATATAAAATATTTTAAATGAAATCGACTTGATGAAACTTAATATTTCCCCTCTATTATTGTTGTTGCATTTGCATTGTAAAAAATATTGTTCAGATAAAAGAAACTATCTGAGCATTCCAAAAAATATTTGACTTGACAGTGAAAATTAAAACCAAAAATTTATTTTATTTAATATTAAATCACCAGTGCCTTAACTGACTTAAAGGTAGAAAAATTAATAAAATATTTACATATAGTTGCTCCTCTTTTGTTTCTCCGAAATTATTATCGACAGTTAATTATCCATAAAATGACAATACATTTTGAAAAATTAACTTTTCAGTTATTTTTCTTTTATTTAAACTCCTTTTTCGAAAGAGCAATCAAAAACTTCTTCAACTTGCTGCCGAAACGATTTATTAAAAAGCAATTATTAATTAGGAAACTTCCTTCTAATGTAATTTAAAACTCTGGAATAGAGATCTAAGTTTTCTAAAGTTCGACATTCGAAAATTCTTTCTGCTGGAGCAGTGAAGCAGCTCTAATCCACGCTGACAATGATAAACGCATTTCGATTCGAATCGAAGATTTCTCTCCCTCCCATAGCAACAAAAAAAAAATAACCGCATGCAGCATGTAGTCTATAATTTTAATCAAGAGTACCACCCTTGCTATTATTGATTGGGCCGGGTACACATGTTTCTCGTAAAGTGGAATTTAAATAGAAGTAAATAATAGTCTGTGCAACAAATAAATGTCGTTCGAGAAAAGGTCATTGTTATTGATGATGTCTGGGGGCAAAATTCACATTCCAGAGGGCAAAAAAGTAATGACTTTTGGATTTATCATTTCTTGGAAGCTGTTTTTAATTCTGAAAATCGTTGATTTTCTTTATTCTGACCAATGTCATAAAGCTGCCGTTGAATAAATCTTAGTGATTGAAAATACTACAAATTATTTGATAACGACTACATGCTATTTTTACATATTAAAATCAGACGTTTAACATATTTATAATTTCCTTCAATAATGTTAGACTAAAAAATGCATGGAAAAAGTATTTTAAAATATTAATTAATTTTAGCCGACCTTGAACTGCAGATATTAAACCAAATAACACCCGTATGCCTAAAGCAACCATAGATCTATCAAAAGTCACATAAACATTTTCTTCAGTTTTATAGGTTTCATAGTTTATTTTATCTAATATTTAACCTATAAGATATGCATGTAGGTTATTCAATCCAAATATTATTTTGCTATGTTTAGTTTAATCTAGCAAAATTGAGCTATGTTCAGTTTAATCTCTTGCATTAATTGAAACAATAATAGCGAACCAAAATAATCAAACTACTTCTTACAGTTGAAGTCATTCGTTTGCTGAGATAAAAGTAAAAATATTTTTTAAGTATTATTTTAACAAATTATGTGTAATTAGTTTTAAAAACAAAACTTTGCAAAATGTATAATGATAATATAAACATATTTTTGAGCCCGAACGCCTAATGATTTTGAGCCATGTTGAAGGTATACTTTTATGACATAATGTTAGGACTTTAAGGTTTCCGATGGATTTTCAGTGGATAAATGTAGTTGTAGTTATCCACCAGGAATGTGCTATTTTTTCTGATTCTCTATTTTCCAGATGTGATAGTAATTAACTTTCTGAAACAGCCAAGAACATCTTGTAGAGGTATTTTTTGTCTAGTTTTGTAGGGACTGCATTAAATTCGACCAAATTCAACCGTTCATAAGCTTCAAGATCATTTCCAGTACTGCCAGAAAATGTCCTCGGAACAGAAATTAAACAATTCATTTCTTGAAAGAAATGGCAAAGTGGTATTTCATTTAGATGAAGCAATCAATAAGCATACAAATATATGTAATGGTCTACCTACGAATTATTCCACTTACGAAATAACACCATTCATGTTTCGTCCCTGTATTGACAACTGTGCCATTACAATCAATTTAAACTAGTTATGATTGGTTTATGTTATTTATTGTGCGATGATATTTACTATGCTTTTTTGTACACTTTTAACTGAACTATTGACCGCTGTCACTAGTCCCATATACATCGATCCAGATTCTTCTACGAGAACTATATATTCCTCTAGAATGTTTTTTCGATGAAAATGGGCCCTTTTCTTTTCTCGAGCAATCTTTTCTACCATCAATGTAAATACTCAAAGGATTCAGCAATACCGCAGTGCTCTACAACTCATCTCAATTCAGCTTCCCAGCCATTCTCTATTTCCGTTAATTTGAGTCTAGTTTTCTGTTGAGACAATCCCAATATCCTGCAGATGTGATAGTCGCAGCTGATCTGTAGGACATATTGATTATGTCACAAGTAATCGCCAGATTACGTAAGCGTAACCGCATTTGTTTGGTGGTTTTTAAAGTAGAAGACTTCTCGGTACTGTAAAACTTCGTTATCGTATTTTTCCCTGATTCAAAATTCGAGCGTAATCACAGCAGCGTAATCGACATTGCCGGATAGTAATTGTTGTTTTCTTATTTAATTCGCTCTCGTAACCATCCTCTATTTCCGTTTGAATATCAGTTTTAGCTTTTTACTTGTTAGGTGTTAAAACTAATGATACGATCATCATCTTTCTTTTTCTCTTTTGATTCATAAAAAATCACGCTTACATGTTATAACTTTTATTTTGCATTTGTATTCAAGATAATCATAAAATTTTCAAACAGTTACTTTGAAAATTTTCATTTTAACACTTTCACGAAATTATTGCCTCTCACCCATATTGCTTCTTGACCATGGGATTGATGATTCGGATGTTCTTATACTGATGATGATTCGGATGTTCTTATACTTGTTACAATATTTCTGCAAAAATTTTGGAGAGATACTTCTTTGACTGGGGTTTTATTCCAAAATCATTTCTACATCTCTAGCACCAATTTCAGACATTTCACTGACAGCAGGATGATTATTGTTTGAGTTCCATAATAAATAATTTCTCACCCACACATCAACAGCGTATATCTTTGTAACATCAACGTATGTTTATAAAAAATATTTATACGCACTTCTGGAACTCCAAACACCACACAAGTAGTTTCACTCCTTGCTTTTGTTATAAGGAATAAAAAATCCCACAAAGCATTTTTTTAATGACGGATGCAATAACTGCCCCGATTGTCACAGAAAGATGAGTCACAGTTATAATTCTGGGAGAATCGAGCAGTGATTATTTTATTTTTTATAAATTACTCAAGCCAGGTGTCAGACATAAAAATACTCTTGTAAATGGACTGTAGGTAGGACTGATTTTTACATATGTAGCCATTATTTGGCAATTCAGTTGACATTTCAGATCAGCAACTTAGCACTAACTTTAAAGACGATGCGCCACCTCAAGATATCGTTTGGATTTCAATTCTTTGAGGACGTTCCTACAGTGTTTTTTTATAACTAGAGTGCTGTTATAAGCGAATCAAAAATCAAAATTTCAGTCATATTTGTAACTAATCAAACAGACTTTTGAATCAAATATACTTTGAAGTGTAGCTGACTTGCAATCTAATAAATTGGATATATTTTATACAATATAAATAATAGTTATTTACAGATCTACCTAGTTTAGATATGGAATGTCCAAAGGAATTTTGAATTTTGCTTTCATGTTTTTCAGTTTCCCTTTCATAGTATATACATGAAAAGACTATATTTGACATAAATATATTGAACGATATATATATATATATATATATTGGATGTATATATATATATATATATATACATGTTTGTCGGCGCGGTGGCCGAACGGTCAAGGTAAGCATTTCCAAGCGATCGATCGGCCGCCGCGTTGTGGGTTCGAGTCCCACGTAAGACATGGATGTTGTGTAATGTGGGCGCAGTGTGTTCCGCCCCCTCTGGTGCGCCTGGGGCAACGTCCTAGGACGGCGAAATGGTTCACGATTCCGGCCGATATAGGACGAATGACGAATAATCTAGTGCCTGGTCATTTGAAAAAAAAATATATATATACATGTTTATATATACACATATCATGCGTAAAAATAAAATTTAAAAATTTTTTTAAGGTATAATCACTTAAAACACCTAAAGTAAATACGCACACCTGACGCAATACTGCCACAATATAAAATTTACCAATATAACATCCAAATAATTCCATATCCATTATTTGGATGTTTATATAATTATATATATATATATATATATATATATATATATATATATATATATATATATATATATATATATATATATATATATATATGTATATATATATATATGTATATATATATATATATATATATATATATATATATATATATATATATATATATATATATATATATATATATATATATATATATATATTATAAATATTCTTTACAAGCCGAAACTTACAAAATTAATACCAGAAATCACGCTTTTAAAGCGCAAAGCAGTACTGTAAAGAGGATTCAAATAACATACTGTAAAGGAAGAGTACGGATATGGAAGCAATGTACCAAAAATTGGCCTGGGGGCAATTTTTGATACATTGTTTCCATATCCATTCTCTTCCTTTATGGTATGTTTATATATATATATATATATATATATATATATATATATATATATATATATATATATATATATGAACATATATTTAAATTGCAACAAAAACAAAAGTCAGTCAATTTCTCGTATTAAATACAATTTACACAGAACAGAATTATTCTTTATTATGGTAAAATTATGTCACTTGAACTTAATCAAGAGAAATACTTAAACATTCTAATCATTCTAAACACAAATTTTTATCTCTATAAATATATTCGAGATTTCAAAGATAATAATGTTTGGAGTTGAATTATTTAAATTTGAAAAAATATTTGAATGAACTAAGCTTTAGTGTAATTTATTGCGCGCGTTATTTAAATTAGTAAATTAAATTCGGTTTATTGACTAATACTGCTAAAATATTAATAAATATTTAAATATATCAAAATATATGTGTTTAATTTAACACATATATACACTGTACAATTATTTGTATTGTTTTCTTAAGTGAAAATAATCAAACCGCTCTACTAAAAATATATCTCTGATATTTTCATTTATCACTTATAAAAATATATAACTAATTTTAAATATTTTAATTTAAAACGCGAAGAGGGAAAGAGATGATGTGTAGGTAAAAGAGGTTAATTAACGATACTTGTAAGAGCGTAATTAACAATTTATACAAATATACATCAAATGTATACTTTTGCTAACTACTTTCTAAGGAAATCCTTTACGTATTTAATTTTGCGCTATGAAAAGCTTACGCACTTAACCAATTAACCCAATTAACTTCATTTGGCTGAAAGCTTCAATTGATGTGAAATGCACTCCCACTGCAGATAACAGCATTCATAAACCAGTATTGTGTCTATATCTGCAATTTAAGTGTAAAAGTTCTTGATGGGAGTGTAAAAGCTCTATGATGACAGTTTAAAATTTTTGGGAATGTCATTTGCATGCGGGCTCTGTGATTATTGAACTTTTGAAGCTTCGAGTAGCCTGAGCTAGATTTTTGCGAAATTGAAATCCAGCAACATTATAGGACTAAATTTGTCAATTCTCTTAGAAGTTCAAAAATTGTGACACATGGGAAGTTTCCTGCTACCATTCCAAATATTTTCTATTCCTTACTTACGACAGCATATGACTGGCATTGGGTATATTCAAACTTTCTGAAAGCACGCCCTATAGACGAGTTCTGTGGTTATGAACTACATCTAATATGAACACTCTAATAAAGTTAATTTGAATCATAGCTCATTGCGCATTAATTGTTAAATGAATATTAGAATCCAAAGCAATATAATATAATTAGATTGTTTTAAAAACATTCGGTAAAATATTTAGTAAGTGATATTAAATTATGTTTATCAATATATATAGAATTTAATAATTTGAATTTTGGAGTATCGATGCACAAATTTCGCAGTTTTTTGTAGCAATTTAATAACCGATATATTGAATAAAATGCGATATTTTTAAAATAAAAAATAAATAAAATTACCCACGAATTAAAATTGTTGTGTTTTATTCTCCAAAACTTATTGCAATAAAACTTTCTAGTAATCCAAAAAACAATTCCAGATATTTTTATTTAAGTCATTGCCTTTTTGTCATTTTTATCTAAAACATTTTAGGCTGGATTTTATCTCTGAAATGCCATTGATAGAAATATTCTATTTAATATTTAAAGCTCCGGAGTACAAAGATGCTGGAGGCGTATTATGCTTTTCTTAGCTAAACCCTCTGATATGCTTCAAAAATATTCTATTTATGGACTCATGCATTTTCTACATTAAAGTGGAATTGTAGCGAAAGAAAGCATTTTATCTGCAATGGCTCAATAGTTTTATATCGGAGTTTCTAGAAAAAGTTTGAGATAAAAGATACCAAAGTTCTTTGAAGAACTCCGCAAATAATTTACAGAAAATATTAAAAAGATGCGTCCCTTCGTTAGTTTATTTCAATCATGTTGTTTTGCTTCCTGTACTAAAATTTGGCTGCTTCTGTTTCCGGTTTGTGTTTCGGCAAGTTTATCGATCCGCGCTATTTTTAAAGTTTTTATCATTGCTACATATAAAATCAAATGATATTCTGGTATGTAGGTCATCATCTTTATTCAGTATATTTTATAATTATATTCGTATAGTCGAATATATAAAAACTAATCCGATACATACAATAAATAACTTTTCATGTAGTTTAACAAATTTCAAAATTATGAGAAAACAATGATCTGAATTTGAGTTTCCTTGAATTTGATCTCTCTGAAAATGGAGCGTTTTTGCTGTTACTAATAAACATTACAAATGGATTAAAATCACCTGACATTTTCGAGATAGGTCATGTTCCCCTTGAAAATTAAAATACCTAATATCTCGAAATTTTTAACTCCGCTGATTACTGATTAAAAATACTTGCAAATACCAGGGAGTGTTACAAATACTCTACACTTATTTAATACTAAGGAAAAAATGTATTTCATATGTATTTCTATTTCACATAGAATACGCACAATATATCCATATATATGCTGCCTGTTAACATTCTGCAAACAACTTCATTCGCGAAAAAATAAAATAATTACATATAAAAGGATCACATATGTAACATATTTATTTTTCGTAATATGTTCCGCTTCTTGGAAACAATTGTTCGAAATATTATGTGCTTTCCACAATACCGAAATCTCTGAAAATAAACAATTATCCCCGATTTATCGATTTTCATAACCTACCAAGCTTTATTCTCTCAATTTGTTTAATCGAGAAATATCATAACCACAGACATTGAAAAGGTTCACAGATACTCAAGCTTTATTGCTCGTGAATCTTGGAAGGACATTCGGAATTACACATTTATCGTGCCTATTCTCCATGTAGAGATGAGATAGCTTGGAGGTAGGTGATGAGGTTCGAAATAGGGATCTCCCCGCACGATCCTCTCGGCACATAGAACGATTTTGCCATCCCGGCTCACATAGAGAGTAATCTAATTTGGTTCAAACGCGTCTTGGAGAAATAAGTATTCATTCTGGAATACATCTTAGAAATAGAGACTTAATGTTAGCATCCGATCAAATTTTTGAGTCCTTCACATCCAATTTTTACTTTCCCTGCAATACATGGTAATGTATAGGGAAAGTATTGGAATCATGTCGAAAACCGCAACTCGAGTTTTCGACGGATCTACACGTTTCGAGACCTCTAGAATACGAAAAAACTATTTTTAGCGTGACGTCTGCGTGTGTGTCTGTGTGTCTGTGTGTCTGTCTGTGTGTCTGTCGTCTGTTTGTGCAGATTTTGTATCCACTCTAACTAAAATACTAAATGACGGAATTTCATAAAATTTGGTAGGTATGTCACTTGTGGGCGGATCTGGTGCTGATTAGTTTTGGATACGATTCGGGATAAAAGAACCCGCCTTTTTTGCGAAATGGCTCGCAAAAGCTTGTATCCACTCTAGTTATAAAACTGATGGACCGAATTTCACAAAACTTGGTAGATAAGTCGCTTGTGAGTCACGCTGGTGCTAATTAGATTTTGGTACGATTCGAAAAAAAATAACCCGTCTTTTTTTGCAAAATGGCCCGCAAAAATCGCCAAAATTTAAAATAAAGAACTACGTATAATGAAATATATCCATTAAATGCTTGTTTAATACGTAATTTTTAACGAAGAAAAGAATAAGACCAATCCCATTACACTAGGACTAGCCGTTCTCGAGATATTTTAGTTTTTCGTTTTTTCTCTACGCCGCCTTTGAAAATAAGTCCAGTTATCAAATGAGAACGGAAATTGAATTAAAAGTGAATTAAATTTAATTAAAATAAAGAGAACGTTGATATAAGTCGGCAGGGAAAGTCATGTGCTGTCCACATCAGATTTTTTACTTTCCCTGCATTACATGGTAATGCATAGGGAAAGTATTGGAATCATGCCAAAAATCGCAACTCGAGTTTTCGACGGATCTATACGTTTCGAGACCTCTAGAATACGAGAAAACTATTTTTAGCGTGACGTCTGTGTGTGTGTCTATTTGTGCAGATTTTGTATCCACTCTAACTAAAACACTAATGGACCGAATTTCATAAAATTTAGTAGGTAGGTCACTTGTAAGCGAGTCTGGTGCTAATTAATTTTGGGTATGATTCAGGATAAAAGAACCAGCCTTTTTTTGTGAAATGGCCAGCAAAATCTTGTATCCATTCTAGCGGAAAATCTAATGGACCGAATTTCACAAAATTCGGTACATAAGTTACCCGTGGGACAATCTAAAAGCGCCGCAAAAATCGCCAAAATCTAAAATAAGACACTACGTATGCTCAAATATATCCATTAAATACTTGTTTAATACGTAATTTTTGACGAAGAAAAGAATAAAATCAACCCCATTAAACTAGGACTAACCGTTCTCGAGATATTTGAGATATTTTAGTTTTACGTATTTTCTCTACGCCACCTTTGAAAAGAAGTCTAGTTATCAAATAAGAACGAAAATTGAATTAAAAGTGAATTAAATGTAATTAAAATAAAGACAACGTGAATATAAGTCTGCAGGGAAAGTCATGTGCTGCCAACATCAGATTTTTACTTACCCTGCAATACATGGAAATGCATAGGGAAAGTATTGGAATCGTGCCGAAAATCGCAACTCGAGTTTTCGACGGATCTACACGTTTCGAGACCTCTAGAATACGAAAAATCTATTTTTAGCGTGACGTCTGTGTGTGTGTCTGTGTGTCTGTCTGTGTGTCTGTCGTCTGTTTGTGCAGATTTTGTATCCACTCTAACTAAAATACTAAATGACGGAATTTCATAAAATTTGGTAGGTATGTCACTTGTGGGCGGATCTGGTGCTGATTAGTTTTGGATACGATTCGGGATAAAAGAACCCGCCTTTTTTGCGAAATGGCTCGCAAAAGCTTGTATCCACTCTAGTTATAAAACTGATGGACCGAATTTCACAAAACTTGGTAGATAAGTCGCTTGTGAGTCACGCTGGTGTTAATTAGATTTTGGTACGATTCGAAAAAAAATAACCTGTCTTTTTTTGCAAAATGGCCCGCAAAAATCGCCAAAATTTAAAATAAAGAACTACGTTTAATCAAATATATCCATTAAATGCTTGTTTAATACGTAATTTTTAGCGAAGAAAAGAATAAGACCAATCCCATTACACTAGGACTAGCCGTTCTCGAGGTATTTTAGTTTTTCTTTTTTTCTCTACGCCACCTTTGAAAATAAGTCCGGTTACCGAATGAGAACGAAATTTGAATTAAAAGTGAAATAAATTTAATTAAAATAAAAAGAACGTGGATAAACGTTTGCAGGGAAAGTCATGTGCTGCCCACATCAGATTTTTGATACTAAAAAAATAATTATTACTTTCCCTGCAATACATAGTAATGTATAGGGAAAGTATTGGAATCATGTCGAAAGTCGCAACTCGAGTTTTCGACGGATCTACACGTTTGGAGACCTCTGGAATACGAAAAAACTATTTTTAGCGTGACGTCTGTGTGTGTGTGTGTGCCTGTCTGTCTGTCTGTGCGTGTGTCTGTCTGTCTGTGCGTGTGTCTGTCTGTCTGTGCGTGTGTCTGTCTGTCTATCTGTGTATCTGTCTGTGTGTCTGTCTGTCTGTGCAATGTATGTATCCACTCTAACTCAAAAACTAATTGACCGAATTTCATAAAATTTGGTAGGTAAGTCACTTGGATGTGACCCTGGTGCTGATTAGTTTTTGGTATGATTCGTAAAAACAGAACCCGCCTTTTTTTGCGAAATTGGCCGTAAAAATTTCATTTATCCGCACTAGCTAAAATACTAATTTACTAAATTTCACAAAATTTGGTAGATAAGTTACTTGTTGGATACTCTGGTGTTGATTAGAATTTGGTATGATTCGGAAAAGAACAACCCGCCTCTTTTCACGAAATGCCCGCAAAAATTTCATGTATCCACCCTAGCTAAAATACTAACTGACCAAATTTCTTAAAATTCGGTTGATAAATTACTTGTGGGATACTCTGGTGCTGATTAGATTTTGGTACAATTCGGAAAAGAACAACCTGTCTTTTTTTTACGAAATGGCCAACAAAAATCGCCAAAATCTAAAAAAAAAAAAAACACTACGGATGCTCAAATGTATCAATTAAATTATTGTTTTATTCGCAATTTTTGACGAGAAAAGAATATAACACACTCCTTTATACTTTGGGACTAACCGTTCTCAAGATATTTGAGATTTCTTGCATTTTTGTTACGCCGCTATCGGAAAAATGTCCAATTACCAAATAAAAACAAAAATTGAATTAAAAATGCAAATTTATTGTTATTTGGTGCAATTGAACTCAATCTAATGAATTATTAAAGAAATAAAGTAAATATGAATTTAAGTCTGCAGGAAAGTCATGTGTTGCCCTCATCAGATTTTTTTATTACTCTGTCGAATCAACCAAAACACCGCGTTAGTAAAATAAATCAATGCAGATGTAACTGATTATGTTTAGTTCCTTGGGGTTAACCTATTAACGGCTAAACTCGTATCCTTTTTGGAATTTTTTTTTATTTGCTTCCTTTAGGTAAAGGATGGAAACATTCCAAGAGAAAGTTTATATAAGAAATCTGAGCCATATATCTTTTGTAAATGTAACTGTAATGTTCTTTTACATGTAATCATTTGTAATTTTTTGTATATATCTTGTGTAAATGTAATACGTTTGGCTAAGATAAATTATGAGAAGAGACAGCGGTAAGTTGAGTTAGAAAATAAATTAAGTTTACATAAAAAAACGTTTATTTATATATATGAATTAATTTAATTTTTTTTTATTTGAACGACCACTTTAACAGAACCGCTTACAATACAAGAAACGCAGAAGGTATTTATATGTTTTCTCTATGGTTTGTTAAGCCTAATTGAAAACAAAGACATTTATGGTCCAAATATTTCAGAATTTTTACCATGTTGATATATAAAAGTAAAAATCCCATAATAAGATTTCAATCGAAATATCTCGAGAAAGTCGTATTTTGTTTCGATGAAATATTTTTCAGGCAACTGTACTGAATCTAGTGAATGTTTTCGATTTAAATTTCTCTTATTACACCTGCTTGCTAAATAAAAGCAATTAAAAAACTGTTTTCGACTGTCTAAATGACCGCTTGTAACTCAAGAACGGCTCATCAGATTTACATATATTTTCACTGGTTTATTAAACTTAATTGGAAGTAGGTTTATGGCTAAAATATTTTATTTTTTACTGCATTAGTGGATTGGATTTATTTTGTTATTTTCTCGATTAATACTGAGTATGTCTGCTAGTAAAACGTATTATTAAAGTAGGTGTTATCAAAATTACCAGCTGTAAAAAATTATATACTAATTTAATTTTTTTTAAGAGCAAAAATCCAGTTTTTACTTTACTTCAAGTTTACGTGTTCTTGAACTAAACAATTTGTTGTTAAATACTGTTATTCAGATATATAGGGGAATTGACTAGTATATTTAAGATCTTTGCTTTAGAAATAGGGTTTAGCTTTAGGAATGTGAATTTATAACAATGTTAAAGCTAACTTTAACAATGCTAGCTTTACCAATGATTTCATTTTGTGTTTGGTTCTGTACGTAATTTAATTATCATGGGAAAGGGAAATGGGACTGCTAATCTTTGCTTATTCTACATATACATAACTTGTTACCAGTAAGTGATATCAAAGTACAAAATTTTCAAATATAATTCACCAATTGGTAGAACTATTTAGAATTACAATGAAGTGTCCAGGTCATTAAACTCTGATAATATTTCATCATGTGTATGCAGTGATAAGAAAATTTCTCCATATGTTAACTCTTCTCATAGACACATTATTACTGAGGATCTCAGTTCAGGATAATATTCTGAGGGACATTATGAATAAAGTGTCCGAATTTCGCAATCATCCCAAACTTCTTCTTTAGTCTTAATCTTTTGATTTTGATAAATTTATATACCAACAAGTTTGTTCTCGACCCATTCCTATTGAAGCATTCCATCTATGGAAATATACTACCCAACGTCTTCTTAAACATGCAATTATAAACTTTCAATTTACGAAGCCTAGTTATCCTTTTAAAAAACTCATTTCTGCTATTAATGAATTGCAACAATAATTTTTCATAACTTATATAGATAAAGCATCTAATAATTATGCCATCATTTGTAAAAATGTTATGTTTCTCTGTTACAGACTTATTTAAAAAATAATCATATTTATAAACCCATTAATAATCAGTCTATCAAAATCAAAACTAAAATGTTAAAATTATATACACCACTAAATATTAATTGTAAAATTTATAAATTCCCATATGTTGCTTTAGTTCCTAAATTCTATAAATCACCTCTCAGTTTTAGAACTGTTACTTGTGGACATAATGCCTTTACCACTATTGCTAGTAAGTACTTGCTAAATTGTTTAAATAGAATAAATGACTCTCTTATATTTAAGGCTTCAGGATACTTCATTTTGAACAATAGTATTAATTAAGTAATCATCTTCCGCTTATTCTTGGTTTCCATACCTTTGATTTTAAAGACCTATTTAATAATATATATTTTAAAGATTTATATAAATTATTATCTCTCTTTATAATGATTATCTCTTCAATCTCTCCAATCATGCTCCATTTAAAGTTAATAACTTTTCAATGCTACTGCACTTTGTGTTATACAACAATTATATTATCCAAGGTGATAACATATATTTACAAACCTCTGGTGTACCTCAAGGGGGCTGCAGTAGCAGTATCCTGGCTAACTTATATCTTTATTATTACGAATGTCATTTTTTCTCTAATTCTTATATTATGTATCGATATGTTGACGACTTAATTTGTATTATCATTGATGATTCCTAGCCAATTAATATTAATTTTTACCTTTCTAACCTAGAATCAATTCCTAATGAGCCTAGTGTTAGTCGAACTGTCAATTATTTATATTTAAATTTAGATACACTCCAGTTTCATGTTGTTACAAAGCTATTTGATAAAAAAGATTCTTATAATTTCACCATCATTAAACGGCTGTCATATCGTTCTTGTAATTCTATTCAATTGTTTAGAAACACCATTTTAAGCCAGCTCTTTCGAATACATAGACTTTCTGATCCTCAGTATCATTATCTCCACATCAATAATCTTAAACGCATTTGTCAAAATTACCACTATTCGGAATTTGTTTTTAATAATATCATTAATAATTTCAAATGCACCACGTAGTAATTTTACAATTGCATTATTTATCCTTGGTTGGATAACTCATTTTTATGAATTTCTCCCATTATTTAAACCTGTCTTTCCACTTGTCCTGAGTTATATACTGATTCCTATTTTTGAAGGTTTACTTTTAAAAATTTACCGTTCACTCAGTTCATTCCTATTTTCATTAATTTTGACCAGGAATTTTGGGTAATGTTGCAGTACTTTCAGTTGGTAAGCACACGTGGCCACAGCACATGTTAGTTTTTATTTCTGTTTTTTAATTAGCATGGATTATATTATTATTATTATTATTTTCATTAGCCAGTAGACAGTCCCGATGTATAGTTAAATACTATTGTCATTGTCAGAAAATGGCTATTTTTTCGGTTTTAATTCGGATTATATGGCTGTCCTAAAATGTGTGTAATTTCGAATTAATCATCATTTTTTATATAGTTGCAACTGATTGTTCTCCATGTCTTGATCTTTTAGATTGTGCTAATTGTTATTGCCTTTTTTTATTCTTGCCATGTTTGTCTTTTCATATTTTTATATATTTATCTATTTAATAATAATTTATTATATAATTATTCCCCTCATCCCCTTTTACCTTTATAGCGATATTCTAACTTTGGATTTAATAATTTATATTTATATATATATATATATATATATATATATATATACAACAAATGCAACATATATGCAACAAATTGAAAACAATTCCGGTAATTATGTGTTTTGTAAAACACACAATTGTTTATATTGCATAGAGTGTTTAAAATGTAGCAGTAAATATATTGGTCAAACTAAGAATTGTCTAAACTTGAGAATTTACTTGCATCGAAGCCAAGTGTATAAACTTCAACAATGCAATAATAATGACGCATCTTTAGAATTAAGACACTTTAGGGATCATGGAATCAACTTTATGCAAGTAGAGATTTTAGACATCGTCGTTGACTTGGGGAAACATCTTTGGTGGGAAAATCGACACATCCATCTTCGGAATACCATTTATCCATATGGTTTAAATACAATCAAATACGATATTACGTAAAATGTCGAACATCTTATGAAACACGATTCTGCTGTTGCCTATAGCGTACATGATGAAAAGAGTAGTGCTAATAGAAAACGTGGATATATATGTGGAAGAAAACGAAAATTGAATTTCCAACTTACTGTAGCATCATTGCAGGACTTTTTGAATAATGCTAAAAAGGATTTAATCCCATATACGTGTATCAAGAACTTTGTTTTCGGAATTAGGAAAAGTTTTATATCTCGATTTTGGGAATATTGTGCAGAAGATTTATTTGATAATGATAACAATAATCATATTGGTGATAAGGTGGTTTATATTGATTACACGAAATTGCGAGCAAAGACTTTGGAAATAGATTTGACACCATGTAAGCAGAATTAACCAGTCAAAGGATATTTGATCATTAGGTACAAAAATATTGCTATGATAATATTAATTTGAATACTAATGTGAAAAATCAACATGATAAGTTGCCTTTGGGAAATATTAGTGTTAGTATTGCATATAAATACAATAAACCAAATTGTCTTAAGATATTAAACTATAATAACGTTTGTAGATCCCTGAATGTAACTATGAATCAATGTACAGCTGCTGGAAAAAAAAACGCCCCACCCTCTGTTAATCGAGCATCGTTCATCGTAAAGAAATTTGAAATATACCATTCGATTAGGAATAACATCCTCTACAAATTAATGTGTGTAAAATTTGCATAAGGGGTCGTCTTCATATCTAAACGCGCACAAACTTTGAAATTTTGAATGGCAACGCCCAATTTTGACGTCACCCAAAAGTTCTAGACCCCCCCCCCCCCAATTAGTCCGAATTCAAATTTTCACGACGTTTCTATCTTTATATCCGAAGATATTCAATATTCCGGAATGTGCAATTTTCGGGGATCAGCTATATATTGAAAACCGCAATTTGAAGGGCGATGTTTCGTTGATTGACCACAGCACTGTTGTAAATTATTGAACTATCATTTTGACATTCAGCATTATGGCTTACCTCACAGCCAAAGGGTCGTAGGTTCAATTCCTGCATGAGAGGTTGAACATTTTCATGGCTAGATGTGGTGTTGTCTTGTGTGTGTGTGCGTTACTAAAGCAGTGGGCCTGTAATGGGTAGGATTCTGTGAGCCTCAAATAGGGCACGATTATTAGGGGTAAAAAGCCATACTGGGTACGTTGCTAAAAACTAATGGGTCAATAAAAGAAAGAAAAAATAAAGAAGAATGAAATGTTAATTTTCAAATGCTATTTCAAAAACAATTTATGAGACTAACAAATATCTGCAGATCAAGCAACAAAACAACTCCGTTGGAACTTGGTGACGAATTTAAAAGTATCAATCCGTCATTATCAATGACCGCTTGAAGTCTTGTTGATGTTTAGTATCACATAATTTTATAATTTGTTATTGTTTTATATAAATATTTTTTATTACAAATTATTACACTTTGTGGGCAATTTCAACACGCAGTAGCTCTGGAACTATTAATCGACAGTAACATAAGTAGATCCCATTTATAATAATACAAGTTTTCACCCTTCAATACAGTATCAGAATTACGTTGAATAGGTTGCATCTATAAACACTGTTTATACAAAGTTTTTATTAAAACTGGGTAAAAATATATGCCCGTCTTCTTAATTAATTATTAACTTACAATTAATATAACTTTTTTCAAATTAGTCATTTTTTAAAACTAATAATATACGACCTCTAAAATCATCGTGAAGTTGAATATTTAAAAATTTCGAGTGAACTAGAGAGAGGAAACACCTGGAATTTTACATAAACATATAAAAAGTCTTTGTGAATCGATTTTTATCAAACCATGTCCAGGTTTGTATTCATATTTTTTTCGATTATTGATTTCATAATTAATATTTCATACAAACAATTATTTCCACAAAAATAAAAATCACGTAAATGTGTTTGGGTTATTTAGTAGTAACGTCATATAAATAATCAGCGTTAGCAGATAATTACTACAGAAGATATGAATGGAAGTCTTGGAAACTAATTTAACATTAGGAGTTCAAAACTTTACATACTCACAACTCAGAAACGCTTCAGCCAAATGATTTGAAATTTGGTATCACAGGTTGAATTTTGCTCTAAATTCGAACTATGTTGTCAAACTTGGGTGTTACCATTGAAATTTTCAAATTTTGTGCGCGGTTAGATATGAAGACGGCCCCTTATGCAAATTTTACGCACATTAATTTGTAGAGGATGTTATTCCTAATCGAATGGTATCTTTCAATTTTCTCAACGATGAACGATGCTCGATTAACAGAGGGTGGGGCGTTTTTTTTCCACAGCTGTGCATGTCAACAATACCGTAGTTTTGTGAATGAAAAATATGGTCATGTAATAACTGGAGATCTAGAAATATTAAATGGAAGAATACTTAAGGATAGCTTTGAATTAGGAACTAAATTTCAATTTCCAGAATACGGAAATTGTCTGGACGATATCATGAAAGATATTGATAAATTCGTATACAAGACGGCCGTTAAATACAGTGTTCCAATTGAGGTTTTTATACTTAGAAAGAGGCTATTGTTAGAGATAGTAGTGTATATTATGGGATTTTCAAAAGATAATGTATATGAAAAGTATAGCAATTTTAATAGTGACGAATTAGCATCTCTACAACAACGCTATGTAATCACATACGTTGATAAAGTAACTACAAATTATGCTTTCACTTGCATTGAATTGTACAAAAAATTGCTTTATAGAGTGTTATCATGAGAATAACACTCACATAAAATTGCATTTTTCACGTAGTGAAATTGAAAATCGCATTAGGGCCAAGTATAAAAAACTCTATAATATTAAAAATATACGTTTTCCATATTTAACTCTCATACCTAAGTTACATAAAGATCTCGTAAATTTTAGACCAATAACCAATAGTTTTAAATCGTACTTGACATTTGCTCATTAAAAACTTCTGGAAATTCTAAAGGAAGTGGTGATAAAGGTGAAGTGCAAAGGTGCATACTTTACAGAGAATAGAGAGGAAGCTATGAAAAAAATCAATGAAGTACCAAAAAAATTGTATTTTAAAAGTTTTGATTTTTGTGACTTGTTTAATAATATTAACGTTAATGATCTATTTGATATCATTATGGACATATACGAGCGATATGATATTACGTCAAGGATGACTAAGTGCAAATATAGGACATTGGTGGAGGTTTTATTTAAAACCCTTCTGTTTAATGGTAAAGATTTTTATAAGCAAATACATGGTGTACCCTGGGTGATGGTGGGCCGACGATTTTGGCCAACATATATCTACATAAATACGAAGAAGGAACACACATTCTGCATGATATTGTTTATAAAAGATTTTTCCATGATATTCTGTGTGCCAGCGAGTATCGAGGTTTTAGTTTAGATTTCAACTTTTACCACACCAGATTAAAATTAATTGAAACGTTATTGAAAACTGATAATAGTCTTAACTTTTTGGATTTGTATATCAATAAAAGCAAGGATGGAGATGTTTATTATCGTCTATATGACAAAAGAAGAGCTTTTGGTTTTGTTATTAATTACATTACACATTGGAAATCAGTTTCGCATCATAATGTTTTTAGGAATGTTGTTATAAATTATTTAAGGCGATGTAAAAAAAACGAATACTTATGACAATGATCGTTAGAACTGTATCAGGAATTATATGACCTTGGCTATCAGACAGGGATATCCAGTGGAATTTTTAATCGATATCGTTTGTGGGTTTTTTAATAACTGCAACTGTGGGTTTTGATAGGTACATCGTTAAATATAGTCAGATAGTAATGAAGATTTAACATTATAGACGGTGTGAAACAGAGATGTTTGTGAGCGTTGACAAGTCTGTTTCTTTGATATAGGTGACAACTTGTGTCTATTTGTGTTTTTAGGGTTTTTATAGTGGTTTTAACGTGTTTTTACGGAATTTGGGAATATTTGATAGTGCTTTTAACGTGTTTTTACGGAATTTGGGAATATTTGATATTTGGGATACCTATTTATAGTAAACGGTTTTTTAAATACTTGAGACTATATGTGAGATTGGGATGTATTTGGTTTTGTGATGGATTGGGGATGATTTTGGGATGTATTTGAATTTGTGATGTGTGTTTTCGATTTTTAACTTCATTTTGACTTTATTTTCATTTCATTATATTTTGAAGCTTGATTGTCTTTCTTTTTGTGTTATGGTACCGACTACCGGGAGTGTTGTCATGACGCATAGCTCACTTTAACCGGGGAGTGGGGGTCACAATCCCCCTGGTCAACGTGTGGTACTTTACTGTTTCAATTGTTCCTTTTCATGGATTATATTTTAATATCCTTTGTATGGCTGCTATGCGACTGAAAAGTGTGATTTTTAGTATTATTCTAACTACAGTATTTTCTTATAGGTTTTTACATGTTATATATATTTTTTATATATATATATATATATATATATATATATATATATATATATATATATATATATATATATATATATATATATATATATATATATATATATATATAGATATAGATATATAATATATATATATACAGGGTTAGCAAGAACTAAGTTTCCCAATTCAGAGGGATCTAGAATGCGTTCTATTGGTCGAAATGAGATAAAATTTGAAATACAGATAATTTAAATGATGCTCTTGACATTTATTAAATCATAAATTTTATAAATGTCAAGCGCAATAAATCGAAATTCACCTATAGATGGCGCTATAACACAAATGGTATATATTATTGAAAATGTGAAACATTATTTGCGTTACAGCGCATGCTTAGTAGCGTTATTCTTTCGATAAAGAGAAGGCGGATTTTGAACGAGCATTAGTTACTTCTCAGCACATCATGCCAACGTTGCAAGAAAAAGCGCTATTGGGGAAATTGTTCTATCAGAACCAGCAGAACTCCGTTGCAGCTGTAAAAGAATTCCGTCGTATGAAGCAGATACTACGAAGAGGTCCAATGTCTCCATGTGATCTACGCATGATGATATAGAGATTTGAAACAACTGGGCAACTTAGCATTCTTCCAGGTAGAGGACGAAAGCCAATCCAGTCTTTTAGCGTCCAAAATGTGACTACCGCGGTCGTTGAAGCCAGCAGTTATTCGCCGCATGGTAGTGTGAGTGTGTCAGTTGTTTCCCGTGTATTGGATATCCGTATTGCACTGTACGAAAAATCTTACGGCTGATTTTGAATTTTTATTCCAACAAAATCAAGCCTGTGCACCTACTGCAGGACGGAGACTCAGAGGTTCGTAAAACTTTTGCACTTCAGTTCCTTGCTCGAATGGTGGCTGACGTCACTTGGCCTTGAAACATCCTGAGAACTGACGAAGCCCACTTTTGCCTCAATGGGCAAGTTAACACCCACAATTGGCGCATTTGGGCAGTGGAAAACCCTCACGCTATCCAGGAACAACCCTTGCATCCTGAAAAAGTGACAGTATGGGATGGTTTTACGGCTGCCTTTATCATTGGACCGTATTTTTTGAAGAGGTAACTGAAACAGGAATCAAAACCTGTTCCGTCACAGGACAACGGTACCGTGATATGCTGAGGGATTTTGTAATCCCACAACTTCAACAGCGTGGATGCCTTAAGGACATCATTTTCATGCAGGATGGCGCACCTCCTCACATCGAGTGTAGTGTAAAGCAATTGGTAACATAGCATTTCACAGGTGATCAGCCGACATTTTCCAACAGCATGGCCTCCTCATTCGCCGGATATCACCCCTTACGGCTTTTGGTTGTGGGGTTTCCTCAAGGACAATATCTACCATAAAAGGCCAGATCTGAAGGATAGCATTCGGCGCCATGTTCTTGAT
The DNA here is from genome assembly GCA_951213105.1 of Amaurobius ferox. Classification (NCBI taxonomy): domain Eukaryota; kingdom Metazoa; phylum Arthropoda; class Arachnida; order Araneae; family Amaurobiidae; genus Amaurobius; species Amaurobius ferox. Next base: position 36,713,705 of record OX578141.1, on the reverse strand, counting down.
ATTCCGGCAGACTCACTCCGGTCAGCTGTGGAAAATATGGTTCTGCGATTAGAGCACATTGTTGAACATGAAGAGGAACATTATATATATATATATAATAATTATGCGATTTTTTTTTATTTTATCATTTGTCTCGTTGGTTAGTGGCCGTGTCTCTGATGAAGGTGGTGCGTGGAATCAATCCGTAAAATAGCTGCTCGCTTTTAATAATTTAACTTGATGGGGAAGAAAAAATTATACCGTTTTCACATAAAGTGTAAATCTGAAATTCACTAAGATTAAATTTTGAGATGCACATGGCAACTTAAAAAAGGAAACATTTCAGTATTTCGAACATTGCATTGTTTCATCTAGGTCAGTTTACCGGTAAGATTTTTGAGCTAGACTGCACAGTTTGGATATAAGAATTGGCATGATTTGTGTTAATCATCGAAACGTTGAACTTGCTACTAACCAAAATAATCTATATAACCTTTTAATATCGGCTTAGTTCCTATTTTGCTTAACATTTCATTTCTTAGGAAAATTATTATCATTTCTAGTTGATTCACTCACATGCTTAACTGGATTATGGGCATCGCTTCAAATACGGCTCAATGTTTGGAAACGTGGCAGCGTTCCGCCACGCTTATGTGTATAATAGACATGACGGACAACACCCAATTTTCAAGGTTCTGTATCTCATCCTCCAAAATACCTATATGCTTGATATTTTTCATGTACTGTGACCACGGAGCTGATAGAAACAAAACAAAAAATTACATTTTATGCGATAGCATCTGCGAAATAAGTACTTTAAAGGACCACTTTTACCAGTATATTTTTTCAATGTTTTTAAACTACAGCCTTAAATACTCAACCGATTTTAATGAGTGGTGGCTTATTTTGTGTGTTCTGATGGAAAGTACATACTTTTATTTAAATCTTGAAAATACATTTGATTTAGAATTTCAAAAATTGAAAATACATAATTTTTTAGCCTATTTCTTCAGTGCTGCCATCATAAAATCTATGAAGGCTCACTGTCTGGTGGGAAGTACCTACATTTCATTAAACTTAATGATAAATTGAATTTCGAATTTCAAAAATTGGAAACAGAACATGAATAAAGGAAGCCCAGCGGTAAAGTCAAACCTGCAATGACTGATATATCAATGTTACGTAATTATATTAGAAATTATTTCTACAGAAGGTATTGAAATCTCACAAAAACACTACCTAAAGATAAAAAGTCTCGCACCAAATACGAAAAACAAAACCTCCTTCCAAAAAATTAAGAAATCTCAAAATATTTTGAGCCAAGTGTCCACATGACAAGAACTCTACTTTGAGGTCTAGGTACCCTGACGAAGGTTCCTAACAGTCTACGTAATCACGCGTAACCCGTTTTAGTCAACAATTTTTAACTAATTACTATTTGATGAAATGCGCGATTTTAGAAATTTTGATCTCGGGATGCTATGAGGTACAGGCAAAGGGCTAAGTGTGATTAAATATGCGTTTACGATCCTTTGAAGTATGACGCAAACCATAATTTCATAACAGTTTTGGAAGAAGGTGTTTGTTTTTTGTGAAGTTTATTACTATGAAGGGGTGTTTTTATGAAATAAATATCTGTGATTAAAATCGTATTATAATTAAAGTATAAAATTTATTTTATACAGTATAATCTTACCTTTGCTGTTAAATATTTATAGTTCATTAAATATATATCCATTGAATTTTCATAATTATGCATCATTATTTTTTCCACACAAAATCTTGGAAATTACCTTTCTACTTTTAATTTGAATAGAATTGTCTTTTAAGAGAAAACATGTTAAACTTGTTTAAGCAAATATATGCGCATTTTAAGCAATCGCAAATGTAAATATAGTAATTAAGAGAAAACTCATTATTGCCACAGAAAAATTTAACTCAGATTAGCGTTTCAAAGGCTATTAATGACATAATTTACTGTCACAGTGCGCAAATTTAACGGCATAGAAAAAGGTTCCACTACATTTAGTTTAACACAAAAAATGGAGACATTTGTTATATAGATTTAATTAACCGTTCTTTAATTACATTTTTGTTCAATTTCAGATTAATTGTTTAATTCTCAATGAAATCTGTTTCATGTAATTGACAAACACATTTAATATAATTTGGCATACCATGTCATATAATTTGTAATACCAAGTCAATGCCATGTAATTGACATAACACATCTTTATTGGAAAATATCCATCTTCGGCGCTATTTAAATATATATTCGTTTTCTTCGGCAGAATCTAAAATAAACATAAAGTATCTTCAAGTTAGCGGGTATAAATATTTAAAGAGTTTTATCTATATTCACCAACCTCTCAAATGCTCTCCAGAGACAAGTGAATTCATAGTTACGAAATTCTACGTTCATACAAAATAAATCTCCAAATCTTTATCATGTGGAGCGTTTTTGAAACAGCATATTTTTCAGCTTTAAATAATTTTCACGAATCTCTTTGAATTATCGCTATGTGTAGATGGTTAAGCTTTAACTGAAAGAAACGAATCCTCCATAAAGTGAATCAATATATATTAATTTGCTTTTTGTAATAAACATAAAATTTTATGACGAAGCCTGGTAGCAAATGGTGTGTACTTTATTTTTGACGGAAATTTTAAGCATTTTAGTTCTCTTATGCATACATGCATATAAATTCTATACAGTCATGCAAATTTTCTGGAGAACCGAAAATTGTATCTCCAAAACAGAAAACAGAAATCCTTTAATAAATCCCCCTACCCCCTCTAGATTCCGAGGATGAATTCATATTGGTCATCATCTAATCTATATATCCAATCGTGAGAAATAGATGTGTTTAAAAGAAACATTTTGAAGATGTGAAAACATATCTGCTAAAGTGCAAATCTTTACTCCTTTACCACCACCCCCCCCCTCAACTTCCTCCAAAATTTAATGCTGAACTCATATTAGTCATCATCTAAGCTATATATATAGCCAATCTTGTGAAATAAATGTCTCGAGATAAATATTGAACCTGAAGTGGGAACTCCCTAGTGCAGAGTCGGATAGTGTAGAATTAGTGTTTGACTAGTTATTGGGTCTGGTTGACATTGGGGCATTTTCACTTCGGTTGAAGATTTTCGTGAACAGCTGAACGTCATAAATATTTTTACTACTAAACTGTCAGCAATGACGTACGTCAGTCTGGCTAGTTCGTTGTATTTCCTGCACTTTGTGATCCTTCGTTGGCTTTAGATACACAATGAACTTTACCGTATCTATGTCCATAGTTAGAATATTGTTAAAAATGACGTCACAGCTAAGAAGTTCCCAAAACAAAGCAAAAAAACCTCTTAACAATTTTTCACAAAACCACAAATACAGGGATTATCTACATATGGTGGTTAGATGTTTCTGCAAATTGTAATTTGCTGTAGCCCTTGCTTTAGATCCCCATTGTCGCCTTTGTCTTTAGATCCACTTGTACCAAATCAACGGATAAATAAGTATGCGTATATATTTATATAGTAGTAATGAATCTAATATAAATTGTAGGTCTGTTAACAACTGTTGGGAGTCAAAATAATCTAATTAAATAGCTGTAAGTCATGGACGAAAGTAGAAATCATTTATTGAACAAAAACTTTTCTACGTCCTACATGATTCCCCCACTGGGTTCCGGTCTAAATTGGATGGCACTTCCCGACCGTTCAAACAGTTACCTTACACTTTTCTGGTAGGTCGGACAGTCTGGGTCTCAACGTCCTACATGATAGCTGGTGCATAGTTTTTAAAGAGTGAATATGGGCAATAACTTCAACTACATTTCTATCCAGGGTAGCACTTTTTTAATATATTCAGTTTATTGTTTTGCATTATGTACTGTATCAAATATAGTATAATTATTATTTTCTCAAAATAGAATATCCTTAACTATAAATAAGGAAACATAATTTTACTGTATAAGGCTTGCTGGTGTTTTCATATATGTCTTTGAAAAAAAATTAAATATTATACAGTAAAGCGTTTAAAAAAATGTTAAGCAGGAATTAAATAGACATAGTACCTTACAAGCTGTGCATTCCGATAAGTGATAGATAAACATATTACGATCATAAGAATTTTGCACTCTTAATATCATCAATATAAACCCTTTACCCTTTTATCACCATTCTTGAAGCTAAATTGAAAATGAATCACAAATTTTAAGGCTTAATACACCTCGACACAACTTAACCGATGCCATACCGTTAGACGAAAATTACAAAAGGATTTACAGCTTAACCCTTTGCGGACGCCAGACGCATCTAAGCGTCGACGGTGAAACTGCGTCAAAAGACAATAATCACACATTCGCGCCGAGGAGTGGACAAAGCTTGTTTTCATATGGAACGTTTCTATTTGAAAAGAATATGGATACTATTTGAAAAGAATATTTGAATACTACATGGAGCTATATGTCCATTCTAATATTTACAATGTATTTTGCTAATACTTGACCTTGATATGTGATGGGTGGGGTCCCAATGAATCATCACTTTATCTAGAGCAGAAAAATGTGGTTTTGTAATATAACCAAACAGACTGTTATAATTCTCGCAGACTCTGTTATAATTGAGTATGTATTCTCGTTTTGATTTCAGTTTAATGATTGCGTTGGTGAATTATTGGAATGTAAGAGTATTTTCTTTCAAGTTTGGGCTTTAGAAAATTGTGCGGTAGTGAATTTATTAGGTTATTTATTATAAAAGAATGGTTGGGTCAAGATGTTTTTACGTACGAAAGAATATACTCGCATGGTAATCAAACCGGATAGTTGTGAAAGTAATGTAAAGATTCGTGGAACTCTGGTATTTCTGATGAGCACACGGACAGTTTTTATGAATACAAAGATTACAATGTTGGTCTGTGCGTGAATCCATGTTTGGAAGTACATTTTACGTAAAAGGCGTATTAATTAGTAACAAGTTATTTTCTTCTTAAAAATTGTCCATAATCTCTATTAATATACGTTTTAGATATTTCACCTGCGTAACAAACAGCCATTTTAATCAAGTTAATTAATCATTTTTAATCATTTAAAATTTTAATACTTAAATAAAAGATAATTTGTGTGGAACGTATACATCAAATGCAAAATAAGTATTTCCTTTATTTCTGCAAAAAGTGGAATGCTGTGTTGAATGGTTGATTTTTAATGAATTTTCCCAGGAGTTAGGCTTAGTCCAAAAAATGAACCGTCCTTTGAGCACCATTTTGGCACAACATGGCACAATTTTGGCGGAGCGTCGTGGCACGAGATCAGGGACATTTGGTTGACAATTTTGACGATTAATATACGAGTCCTCTAAAAGAACCACCTAACAATAAAATTATTAATAAAACATTCATAACTTTTAATATTTTATACATTTTGCAACATAAAATAGAATTGTAACACTCAGTATTATTAAAAGTAATAGAATAGTTCAAAGATAAACTCAATCCTCTGAAACGAATGTCAATTCCGAGACTAGTGCGCTACAGTCACGTCATAATGGTATTTACACCATATTCATAATCTTTTAGAATTCAAAAAAGCCAATAATCATTCAGTATGGCTTGAAAACACGTTGATCTACTCTATAACTTAATATTTGTCGAAATCAGAATCTTAGCGCTGACTAATAGCGCGTGACACAGAGAGAGACAACTTCGGGCAAAATTATTTGGTTTTTGCAACCGCACTTTACTTTACAGCCTGGCACATTTTCACTAAAGGCTCATTAGTCATTCCCCGCCATTTACTCCTCACCACCCTCGTGCTACATACAGCCGAGTAATTGGGTAATCTCCCGGAATGACTCGCGAATCAACAATCAAATGAAACAGCGGGAAAGGGCGACGAAAATGACTCGTCTTCCGACCCCTTTAGGTTTAGAGGTATTCAGGATGAAGAGTCTGATATTTGCAGCTTCTCATGACTCTAAAGCTGTGGAAATGGAGGCTTATTTAGCCCGAGGTTCGCTGCATTAGGAAATTTGATAAATATATTTTACTGCTTCATACGTTTTAAATTCGATTATTTTGTTTGAAATTTAACGGTTGTTTTAATTAGTTTAAATTCTTAAATTTGATATGACAAAATTGAATGACTAATTATGGACATATTTATTGAAGGAGTGAATGTGCACAAATTTATTGGATGAACCATTCTTGGTAAAATATCAAACACGACGAATCAAGTTGCGTTTATTAACAAATGTTGAAAACTGATGAAATTCATATTTTGAAATTAAACTATACAAAATCGACATAAACGTATTTAAAAATTATATATATATATATATATATATATATATATATATATATATATATATATATATACGTATATATATATATATATATTTACACTACATGATCAAAATTATACGGACACTTTGGATATCAGAATGTTTTTGGAATTTCAACACAAATACTTGGCGAATTGTTCTGTAACTTTGGGGATATAAAGGAAATGCTTGAACGCACACTTTCGAGCCAAGTTTCGGTGACTTGTGCATTTAGGGGACCACCAAGATATTGAAAAAGGGGAAAATATATTTTATCACTCTGTATCATAAAAAGCTGGGAATGATTTGTAACTTTCACAAAATAATTAACTAGCTTTGTTCAATGTGTATACGCATTTTCGTAAAACAAAAACTTATATTCATGAAGATATAAACGTTTCTTTAAAAAAAAAAAATTTTTGTTACATGTTTCTTGCTTACAATATCCATAGGTTTCAATCAAATTTCACGAAACTTCCAAAACATTTGTCAATGTCCAAGAGAAACATTATATACTTCAGTTGAAAATTAAAGCATTGAATATACGATGAGATATAAGCATTTGAAGAAACTAAGTTTTTAGTGCGCAGGGCGAAACACAGCAATAGTTTTCTTTCATGATTTTGTAGTGAATACTGTAGAGCAACTTCTATAAAAAAAATTCACTGGAATATCGTGATAATTCACAAGAATATCGACGGTATAGTGATCAGTTCTTCTCTAAAGTACAAAAGATGATAAAGGATTTTCCACAAATTGCCATTAAATTCCACAAATTACAAATTCATCGAACACCCTTGTTCTGAAAATGAACTAGTCCAATTTTATGCAAATAATGATCAAAAGTCTCCGGACACCCGTGTACGTGGTGATCATTATTTGCATAAAATTGGACTAGTTCATTTTCAAAACAGGGGTGTCCGATGAATTTGTTAAATGCCAATTTGTGGAAGCCCCCTTATCATCCAGGTACTTTCACAGAGTCAGAGAAAAACTGTTCACTATATCGTCGACATTTTTGTGAATTTTCACGATATTCCAGTGGATTTTTTTTATAGAAGTTACCCTACAGTATTAACTACAAAATCATGAAAGAAAACTATTGCTATGTTTCGCGCCTGGGCAGTAAAAGCTTAGTTTCTTCAAATGCTTATCTCTAATTCAATGCTTTAATTTTCAATGAAGTATAATGTTTTTCTTGAACGTTGAAAAATGTTCTGTAAATTTCGTCAAATTTGATTGAAACCTAAGGATATTGTAATCAAAAAACATGTAATAAAATTTGGGGTGTTTGTAAAGAAACGTTTATATCTTCATGAATATTCCTTTTTGTTTCACGAAAATGCTAACATACATTGAACAAAGCTAGTTAACTATTTTGTGAAAGTTACAAATCATTTCCAGTTTTTTATGATACAGGGTGATCAAATATATTTTTCCCTTTTTCAATATCTTGGTGGTCCCCTAAATGCACAAGTCACCGAAACTTTACTGGAAAGTGTGCGTTCAAGCATGTTCTTTACATCGTCAAAGTTACAGAACACTTCGCCAAGTATTTGTGTAAAAATTCGAAAAGCATTCTAACATTCAAAATGTCCGGATACTTTTGATCATATATATATATATATATATATATATATATATATATATATATATATATATATATTGCCGGTAATTAAAAGAAAACAAATAAAGCGAAAGTGCAAGAAAAGTGGCTTGTCGCTTATTTGATAGAAGACGGAAAATATATATATTTTGCGTTATTCTAAAACTAGGGAAAATTTTAACTTATTTTATCTAGTTTTTATTTCCGACACGGCTACTCTCTAAGAAGTAAAATTAAGTCTCTAAGAAGTGAATTAGTACCTGAACTAATAAAATCAATTTATCTTTCACTGAAATGATATATTAATGAATTAGTTAGTAGAATACTTGGCTAATTTGGAACGCATAAATCAGGCCAACAAATTTCTCTATATTAAAAAAAGTAACTGCCGCCGCCGCCGCTGCTTGACAAATTTCTCGTTTCTCGAGATTCTTTGCTTCGTACCACAAAAAATTCTTGCATATAAAAATATGAAATTTGCTACACTTGTATAAAAAGCTTTGGGGGATACGCTAAAACAAACCGTTTTTTAACACTTTACAACAAAGTTGAAAAGAGTTTATGACTTTGTTCATTCATTCTGTCTGTCTATCTGTTTGTCTGTCCGTTAGCACGATAACTGCCGTAAAAATGACTTAATCAAAATGACATTTTAGTATGTTGTCCAGACGGTCTGTAGGACCTATGGGAATATAAATGAATATTATCACCCAATTAGTTTTGGATTGAACCCGGGTTGAAAAAATGAAATACATTGAACCCTATGGGACCTAATTTTTCAAACATTTTTTAAGCGGATTTAAAATTCACACATTTCTTCGAAAATTTTAGGTAATATTCAAATTGTTCCATAAAATATATAATAAAAAAATTCAGCGAAATATATTCAGTAGTTTTTTTAAATACAAATTAAAATATTAATTACACCTCTTATATGAAGCGATCACGTGACCATAATATGAAAAGATCACATGACCCACTTCAAAATGATATATGGCATCCATCTTGTCTCAAAATCGTGATTTTTTCAGTTCTTTTTAATTCATATTGAGTATTGTATCCGTCCTAAAACTACTTATTTTTACTTAAATTCTGTGCATCTACATACTGAAACAACGCAATTACAATATATTTGAGTTTAAATGATCATCCAAATTTGATTATTTCTACAACGATGCCTATTTTTCACTTATGTAAAATGTAAACAGCAAAATATGTGGAATGAGTTGTATTAGAATTACTGAATTTTTTTAACACGAAATTATTTAGCCCATGGAGTCTGCATAGCTGATATAAAAGAAATATTCTTTGATTTTACAAAGAGAAGGACGATTTTTTTCGATGAAGTTTTAAGCATAAAGTTTAATTATTTGTAGCTCCATGGTCTTAATTTTTAAATAAAATAAATTATTATAGCATTGTATGGTGAATGAAATGAATGGGAAAAGTTATGAAAGAAATGCTGCTTTTATTGAGAGAGCCAGGCGTGTTGTTTTTTCTATGACGTCATTTGAATTAATTTCAGTTGTTTTCGATGAAGTTTTCAAATATAATAAATCATCGTAGTATTATGATAGTTTTAAAAATATTACCGAGGAATGTATCGCATTTGAGATGTTTAAACCAGGCAATTTATATTTCAAGCCGTAATTTGAATGAGGTTCATTTTTTTCAATGAATGTTTAAGTTTTCAATTATAATAAATTAATGTAGTATTGTGATAAGTTTTAAAATATTACCGAGGAATGTATTGCATTTTAGACTTGTTTAAATAAAATTGCATTGAAGTTGGAAAGTGTTTCATAATCAATGCATGATTGATCTTTCTTGTTGATGTATGTGTAGTTTGAGAAATCTTTAATGTCAAAGTCAAAGACAAAATATTTGAGTTGCGAGTTCGCGTACCTTTATAGACTAAAATTAGCAAGACCACACATTTTTGCAGGCAAGTAAATACATGGGTGGATTTTTACAGGACGAAGCCTTTTTTCTAATTTCGATATAGTTTTTGAGATATTTTACATTTCATGCACTTCTGAAGTGAACTTTTTTTCTCTTGTCGGCACGTCTAGCAATATTTCTGTCTCGTATCGTAAAAACTATAGCATACAGAAATATAAAATTTGGTATATTTATAGGAAATAATAGGGTAATACGATGAAATAAGCAGTTTATTGACTTAAATTTAAATTGGGCATGAAATAGCTCGCTAAAAGAGCTCATGAACAAATAATTCAGTTTTTGGATTCCCTTGGCTAAGCAAAATCCCTGCTTTTACCTCCTGCGGAAAATGGGTAGGGATAGAAAAGAGGTTTTTGAAAGTAGAATTTTTAGGAAAGATAGATATGAAGCGAGCGCAGCGAGTAGAAGACGAAGCCTCCCGAAGGTGGTTGAGCGAGCGGAGAGAACGGGGGCAGATCCCCTAGTTAATATAAATATTTATATTAATAAAATAATTTCAAAATATCCTGCCAGGTGTAGTATAAATGATAAGTATAACACATACGCCCTGCAAGTCTATATGTTTTTGTGCATGTACCAAGAGTAATTCCTCCGTATTAACGTAACGTGCTATTAAATCTAGATATGTCCATAGTGTCATGAATTTAAATCCATATTATTGATTTTATTAATTAAACACTGCTTAAATTGTCGGTACACTCCGGTACGTATATTTCCATGTACAGTAAAGCAGCGTTTCCCTTTGTTTCGCTAATATGATGGAATATGTGATAGCATTTACGGTTTTCCAGTGTATTTCATTTCTTCGGTAACACGACACGCTCCGCTGCCTATTTAAATAATTTACATATTTCACTGGTCTGAATTCTGATATATTTTCAAAATGTTAACATTTTTTATGTTATTATACACAATATATGTGTGCTAATTATAAGAGCAGCTATGTGTATTAAGTTGTAAAAGGGAAGCTGTTGTCTTACTTAAAATGTTAAATTAGAAATGAACAATTTAATTAAACAAGTTATGGTACAGATGAGCAGTAACTTAGATTTGGCTCTACAAGCAGTGACACTATAAACGATAAGGAAATATTTTGCAGTAAATTAAAAGTGCAACACTAAACTAATAAACCGCAATCATGTTATAAACTTAATGCTAAAACTTGATTTCATCATGAACCACAGTAGGTTCATTTTTAACACTTTACAACAAAGTTGAAAAGTGTTTATGACTTTGTCCATTCTGTTTGTCTGTCTGTCCGTTAGCACGATAAGTGCCGTAAAAATGACTTAATCAAAATGAAATTTCAGTATGTTGTTCAGACGGTCTGTAGGACCTTTGGGAATATAAATGAACAATATCACCCAATTAGTTTTGGATTGAACCCGGGTTGAAAAAATGAAATACAATGAACACTATGGGTTCTAATTTTTCAAACATATTTTAAGCGGATTTAAAATTCACAAATTGCTTCGAAAATGTTAGGTAATATTCAAATTGTTCCATAAAATATATAAAAAAATCAGCGAAATATATTCAGTAGTTTTTTAAATAAAAATTAAAATAATAATTACACCTCTTATATGAAACGATCACGTGAACATGATATGAAAAAATCACGTGGTCCACTTCAAAATAAAATATGGCATCCATCTTGTCTCAAAATCGTGATTTTTAAAGTTCTTTATAATTCATATTGAGTGTTGTATCCGTCTTAAAACCACTTTATTTTTGCTTAAATTCTGTGCATCTACATACCGAAACAAGGCAATTACAATATATTTGAGTTTAAATGAGCATCAAATTTGATTATTTCTACAACGAAGCCTATTTTTCACTTATGTAAAATGTAAACAGCAAAATATATAGAATGAGTTGTATTAGAATTACTGTATTTCTTTAACACAAAATTATTTAGATCATGGAGTCTGCATGGCTGATATGAATGAAATATTCATTGCTTTTACAAAGAGAAGGACGATTTTTTCGATGATGTTTTAAGCATAGAGTTTAATTACTTGTAGCTCCATGGTCTTTATTTTTAAATAAAATATATTATTATAGTATTGTTATGAATGAAATGAATGGGAAATTATTTATGAAGGAAATGCTGCTTTTATAGAGAGAGCCAGGCGTGTTATTTTTTTCTATGACGTCATTTGAATGAATTTCAGTTGTTTTCGATGAAGTTTTCAAATATAATAAATTATCGTAGTATTATGATAATTATAAAATTATTACCAAGGAATGTATCACATTTTACAGATGTTTAGACCAGGCAATTTATATTTCAATGCCGTCATTTGAATGAATTTCATTTTTTTCGATGAAGGTTTAAGCTTTCAAATATAATAAATTAATGTAGTATTATGATAAGTTTTAAAATAATACCGAGGAATGTATTGCATTTTAGAGATGTTTAAATAAAATTGCATTGAAGTTGGAAAGTGTTTCATAATCAATGTTTTAAGCATGATTGATCGTTCTTGTTCAAATTTACATCCGACAGTTATGACTAAAGTGAATACAATTTACATCCTTTTGCTCATATGGAAGAAATATTCTAAAGTGACCAAAATTTACGTACTGTATATCCATTTCACTTTTATATCGCGTTTTAAACCCACTCTATTGCGCACATAATATTGAATAGTGTGAACATGCTATTAGGATTTTACATATATTTGCAAACAAATTCTATTTCACTTTTGACTATTTCACTTTTGCACGATTTTCACTTTTGAACGATTTTCACTTTTCGACGAGCCAGAAACTTTAATAGTCGTATAAGTGGGAGACCTTTAGATATTTAGATATAGAGATATTATTTAGATATATTTTAGATTTTATTTAATTTTTTGCACTTAACGCATTTTTAATAAAACATTAAAGATAACGATATTATACTTTTAGTTTAATTTTCTGAAAGCCACTTTATAATTATTTAACGTGCTTTTGTTTTCTCCAGACCTTTCAGGAGCATCTTAGACTACTGTTTAGAACTTAACAGTACCGGATTACCCCGCTAGGGCGAAGAAACAGAGAGTTTTGAAATGGCTCGAAAAGTATTTTTAGACCCACCAGGAAAGTCTCTGATAACCTAGCATACTGAATCTTTGCACATTTATGTTACTGACCAGTGGACAGAGCAGAATTTTGACCAGTGGTAGCAGATTTTTTGACCAGTGATAGCAGAAGTTTAGATTTACGATTTTTTTACGCAGAATTTTAGATTTAAATTTTATTAGAAATACTGTTTATTTTAAGTATTTTCAGTCTCTCAAGAAGTCCCTTTGGTGACCTAGTGGGTTGCATTTTCGCATTTATAATATCAACTATCAGACATAAATTAACGTAGTCGGATTTTTTCAATAACCATCCTGGGTGGTTTCTTTAAATATACTTTCGGGCCCACAAGCAGCCCTCCCGGGGCTTTAAAGACTGAATTTTTACACACTTATTATTCCCTTGGCCGTTCAAATGGTTGCTCAAGTCCTCGGACGAGTCGGATGGTTTGGGTCTTCAACACTTATTATTACCGTTCCCGGCCACTCAATTTGCTGCTCATGCCTTTGGGCGAGCCGAGTGGTCTGGATTTTCGACACTTATCCGTTCCCGACCACTCAAACTGCTGATCCTGCCTCAGGGTGAGTCGATTGGTCTGTGGGTTCTATCTTATTATATCAACAATGTTTTTCTTTTTTAAAAATCATTATTAACTATTATGATTTAGATGATTAAATCATTAGATATATATTGATAATGTGATTTATATATTATATATATAAATTATTATGATATTAGATTATTATGAATATTAGATATATATTATGATAATATGATTATATCATTAAAAACTATTTTTAAAAATCATTTATTGTAATTAATTTTTAGTGTCTCTATGTTTTACATTATTTTTTTCTATCTCTATGGTTCGGGTTTTTACTCTGTATATTACTTTGCCTGCTGTCACTGGGATTCTTCCTGTAGCATGTTTTTTTTTCATAAATCAATAAATCAATAAATAAAAATAAATAAATAAAACATCTAAATCAAACCCAACAAAACAGGATATTCGATATTTATATGTGGCAGTTTAAATGTTCTTATATCCCTTCTGAAAGGTTCCACTGCAGACATAAAAGGCTGAAACACGACCACGGGGAAAAACCTAACTGGACCAATTTTCAATTAAGACAACTATTTTCGACGCTAAGCAAAATCAAACTATTAAGCAAGATCAAACTGGCACAGCTATTGTTAGAAAATCAAACTTATTAAAGAAAAAGTTGCAGCCTATATTTTTAAGAGTGGTAGTTATTATGTATTTGACAGGCTAAAATGCTAGTTAATCTGCATATATGTGCATTCTGTTTACCTAAAGTGACGCAAATGTAAATTTAAGTTAATTCTACCAAAGCTATAAATAAAATCATTAAAATTTACGAGTTGTCCTATGTTCTTTTCCCTGACAAATTCTTTTAAATGCATCAAATTTAAAATTTGTAACATTTTATTGTCGAGACTTAATTACTTTCCAAGAGGAAGGAGGTAATTAATGTTATGGGGGTTCATATACGAACTGTCGTAATTACTACGTAAAAAATATTTTTTTGTAGAATTCTAATTAAAGTATTGCTGAATAAATTAACGTCCTTATGAAAATTTGTAAGAACGGAAATTAGTAGTTTCGGAAGTTAATGTTAGTCTTTTGTACATTGTGATAAAACTAGTTTCATCGTTAACTAAATAGCTTTAAGTATGGTTCACTCTTCAGAATCACCGATGTTTATTATTTTTTCAAGAATGAAATATGATACACAGTAAGTTTTTGAAAAATGACATCGTTCAAAGTTTATATATTTTTTATCCCAAATATCTTTAGAATTTAGAGTCTTTAAGGTCATGTTCCATTATACTTTCTTTGCAATACATACCGTGCTGTTAAAAATTGATATCACCCCCGAAAAATTCAGTATTCTCAAATTAAATGTTTAATGTAGCTTAACAAACTCGTATTTTTAGTGCATTTTTAGTGCATCCTATTTTTAGTGCATTGACGCTTAAGAAAATTCCAAGTGTCGCCCTTTAGTCATTATGTGACAGTAAACATTACTCAATGTAATTTCTAATTTAACAAAATATATTTTTTTAAATATGAAAACTCTTTATTATTAAATATTTAATGAAATTCTCATTATTTCGAAATATTTCACACAGAGGCATTCCTAAATAAATAATGTTTGTGCATTGCTGCATACCCAAATCTTGAGTGCATTAATTAATATTAAACTCTTTAATTATCCCTTTAAATGTGTCACTGTCATTTTTCTCCATCAGAATCGTAGAAATATGTGGATGATGCAATTTTTGAGCACCAATGTTATTTATAGTAACTGATATATAAATGGCTGATTACGAATTGTTAAGCATCAAATTACAAAACCATTACACAAAGTATATTCTCTCATGAATGAAACGAACTAGATTTTTAAAAAATTTATCGCATAATATAACATATGAAAAGTGAACATATTTCACTATAGTTAATACTTTTTTTTTAATTTTATGTGATTTTTTGATAAATTTATTTTAAAAATGTGGAATATCTCGAAAACTATTCATACTAGCGTTCTAAAGTTTATGTCAATCGTTTTGTAATGAAACATCACATAAGAAACGATTATTCACGTAACTTTATGTTTTAATTTTTTGGCAATTTTTTGTCAAAATTTAGGGGAGTTCTGAATATTCGATTGCGTGTTAAACAAATAATTTTATGTGATAGTTTTGATAAATTTATTGAAAAAGTGCAATATCTAGAGAACTGTTAATATTATTTTTCTAAAATTTATGTTAATCATTTTTGCTCCTGAAAACTTACATAAGAAATTATTATTTACGTAAAATTATTAAAAGTTCTGATATTTTCAAAATGTCATTCAAAAATTTACGGAGTCTTCCAAACATTCAATTGCGTTTAAAATCAACAGGCTTCCAGTATTCATGGATTATAATTTTTGTACCAACCTCTCGTAAAGCACCGTTCGTGCGTGAGATATCGTCTCCACAGACTTAAGGACAAACATACACACACGCACACACACACACACACGACCTTACAAACGAGCAATTTGAGTCCACAGAAGTTTGAATTGTGCTCTTCCGTCAAAAACTCGAATTCAAATTTTCGACCCCATTACAATACTTTCCCTATACATTATACACATGGACGTATGCCGGATTTTTTCCAGGAGGGTTCTAAAATTGATAGTATTCAAAATTTCGATATTACTATCAGCCTTGAAATATGGATCGTTGCAAAGTAGATTTGAATTGAAGGTATGAGTATCACATTTTAAGAACTAGTGTGTATAGCACTTTTAAAAATTAGTAAGCACCAATTTTTAAAAATTGATGTGCATCACCTTCAAGAAATATTCCCATTTTCATAACAGAATCCTAACATTACTGGAGACAGAGCAACTTAACTAACAAATTGGACATTCATAAACATATCAAATGCAATAATCCGAATTTTCATTTCAATAATACTAATGTTTAAACCTGCAGACCGTAATAGACATTATCCAGTCAAAAATACAATGTCAATGAAATTTATTTTATATACATATCTTTATTATTCAAATTGGAAAAGATTTAATAAAAATCACTTGCCGCATAATACATTGGATTTACATCCGTTGCTAGACGACATGATATCATTTGCTTCAAATAAATTGATGGAAATCATATCGTCTGAATAACGCTATCTTCATGGAAGGTTTGGTGCCAATTTCATCAATTTAGCGATAATTTAAAAAATCGCCAAATTTATCGCCAAGTGGGACTGTAGAACTGATACTCTCATTTTGAGACAAATGGACGAAACATCATCACACTACTATCCCCTAACAAAACACAATTAATTTCACTTATTAAGCGCAATGTTATCAATTTCATGATAATTTTATGGATTTACAAACATTTTTATCAATTTGGTGACATTTTAAAAATTCGCTAAATGTGCTACTAAGTAGGATGGATGGACTGACCGACAAATGCTACCAAAATATCATTTCAATACTCTTTTCTAAATAAAAAATTAATTTCATTGTTTTGCGTGGTTTTCATCAATTTGGCGACATTCCCGTCAATTGGGAAAAGTTTAAAACAAGTTGTCAAGTTAGCGATATTCCGCCAAATCCGTAGCTCTGAATTTCCAGATTTGAAGAATAAAACATCCTGATCCCGTTTGTATATACTAAATGAAAACACTAAAATTGTATTAGATGATATACCAGTTCTACCCTTTTTCTGTTTCAACAATCGGATAACGGATCGGACAATCGGATTTATTGGGTAAACACAATATATGAGTTTATTAGCTAACCACAATATATAAGCTTAAAAAGTCTTTGTCAAAATAAATGAAAGCGATGTACGCAGTCTGCAATTAATGTAATTAAAAGAAAAATCCAACCGTTCATTTATAAAATATATTTTTATATCCATTTATTTATTATTCAAGTCGAAAAAATAATAATAATAATAATTAACAGACATTTAATTTAATTGCGTTTCTGAGCAACATCATATAAGATAGGTCGTAATTGATTCCAATGTATGCCAATACATATCAAAATATATGCCAATATACCTGTACTACTTATATTCTCGTAGATTAGAAGATATACCCGTGCATTTGCGGAAGATTACTCGTACAACGTACAATATATGAGTTTAAAATTTTTTGCCATAATGCAACAATGGCATAATAACTTGAAAATATCGATAAACCCTGAATCAAGAATTCCCGAAAATATCAATAATAATAATGTTTAAACCTGAAGACTATAATAGATATTATCCAGTCAAAATGCAATGTGAATGAAATTTATTTTATATACATATCTTTATTATTCAAATCGGAAAAGATTTAGTAAAAATCGTTTGCCATAAAATACATTGGATTTACATCCGTTGCTAGACGACATGATATCATTTGCTTCAAATAAATTGATGGAAATCATATTGTCTGAATAATGCTATCTTCATGGAAGGTTTGGCGACAATTTCGTCAATTTAGCGATACAGTAAACTCCCGATTATCCGCGTGGTCTTCCGCGATTTTTTTTTCTTTTTTGCGACGATCATTTACGGAATGTAGAGAAATAAACACGCAACACGCCTTTCATGATCAACAAATGCAAAATCTATTTTTAGAGCAACAATCGGATTGTTCCTATTTCTTTTCTACCTCTCCCCCCCAAGGTCACCGAAACCTGTACAATGGATGAATATGCCGTTTGTCAGGTTTCGGACCAGATAGAAGGTCGTGGCGAATTGGCCGAGGTCATTTTCCGTACCTCCCCATTCCTTTGCGCTTGCCATTTCAAGTCAGAATTGACACCACATCACTTTAGTACGTTGCAGTCAATCTGTGTGCACGATCTGCTCGCGTCTGTTTAAACTTGTAATTTTAGTGATGAGCGAAAAGAGAAAAAAGGTTGTCTTATCCATCCAAGATAAGTCAGAGTTGATAAAAAAATTGAAAATGGTTCATCGAAAAAACAAATGAGCTTGAAATATGGCATTGGAGAGTCTACAGTTAGAGACATTATGAAGCAAAAAGATAAACTAATGCAATTTGCTTCCGCATTGGACAACTCATCGTCCATGAAGAAAAGGAAAGCCATGAAAACCAGCACCTATGAAGAATTGGACGCGGCATTATTAAAATGGGTGAGTCAAGTAAGAAGTAAGGATACACCCATTTCAGGACCGATTATTGCTGTAAAAGCTAAGCAATTTTTCGAAAAGCTTGGAATGGAAGGGACTTTTGATGCGTCATCAGGCTGGTTAACTAGATCCAAACAACGCCATGGGATTAGAGAAATCGGACTTCACGGTGACAAATTAAGTTGCGATAATCAGGCAGCAGAGGACTTTAAAAATGATTTTCAGGAATTTTTAAAATCAGAAGAACTTTCGTATGAACAAGTATACAACGCTGACGAATCTGGACTGTATTGGAAATGTTTGCCGACGCGCACACTGGCGTTTGAAAGAGAGCGTCAAGCATCAGGACATGAAACCAGTAAGGAACGATTGACGATAATGTCTTGCAGCAATGTCACGGGAACACACAAACTAAGACTCGTAGTGATTGGGAAAGTAAAAAAACCTAGATCCTTTAAAGGTACAAGAGCTGAAAACCTTCCAGTTCATTACTTTAACCAAAAAAAAACCCTGGATGATTCAAGAAATATTTCAGGAATGGTTCGAAAAAAATTTCATTCCCCAAGTGAGAGAGCATCTCAAGTCTAAAAACCTACCCGAAAAAGCCATATTGTTGCTTGACAACGCTTCGGCTCACCCAGGAAAAGTGTTCTGAAATCAGAAGATGGAAATTTTTTCTTCAAGTTTTTGCCACCTATCGTCACAGCACTTATCCAGCCCATGGACCAGGGAGTTATTGCTTCTATGAAGAAAAGGTATCGAACCAACTTATTGAAAAAACGGATTGAAGAGGAGGGCGATCTCCAGGGCTTCTGGAAGGACTACACGATTCTTGACATCATTTATGACATCAACACTGCTTGGAATACGCTCAAGATAACGACTTTAGTAAAGTCCTGGAGAAAAATTTTGCCAAATGTGGAAAAAACGTTAGAGTCTCCACAGGAAGAAGAAGACAAGGAAGTTACTGCATCTGATTTGGCAAATTTAGCAAAATCTGTTCCTGGAGGAAGTAACGTGGATGAAGATAACATCGTTGAGTGGATCAATTGTGACGCAAACGATCCAGGCTTCGAACATCTTACCGATGAAGAAATCATAGCCGGAGACAAAGATGTGGTTTCGGCTGAGAACGATGAAGAAGATGAGGGAGAAGGGATGCAGAAGAAAATGAGCCATGATGAAGCACTGACTCACATTGATGGAATCATTAAATACATAGAGGAGCAGGACGATTCATCACTTTGCGACGAGATACTGTTAGAAAAACTTCAATCGCAAATAAAGAAGAGGAGCATCGAAACGAAAAAACAAAAACAATTAACCGGCTTTTTTGTAAAAACTTAAGGATACCGTTTATGAAGTCACAACTCTATGTGTGTAAGTATGTGCTACTGTATTATGATTCTTAAAAATGGTTTAAATGCATTTGTATGTGGATTTTTGTCCTTTTCCAGCTATTTTGCGGATTATCCGCGAAATTCGCTTATCCGTGGTTATCGCGCTACCCTATTTCGCGGATAATCGGGAGTTTATTGTAATTTAAAAAATTGCTAAATTTATCACCAAGTGGGACTATAGAACTGATAGTCTCATTTTGAGACAAATTGGCGAAACATCATCACAATACTATCCCCTATCAAAACACAATGAATTTCACTTATTAAGCGCAATTTTATCAATTTCATGATAATTTTATGGATATACAAGCATTTTTATCAATTTGGTGACATTTTAAGACTTCGCTAAATGTGTTACTAATTGTTATGATAAAATGCTAAAATTTTGTACATCTGCTTATTACTGTATGGGGCACATTTTATTCATTGGAAATGTTTTTGTACGAGGGCCGTATAAAAGTTTAAATTTTGTATTTCTTCAAATTTAATCCCCTGAAAATTTGTATAGATTCCATAAAGTTATGTACCTTTTTTTACGCAACTTTGCAATTTATTATATATGTCAATATTTAAGGAATAAAAGCCAAGATCAATGTTTTTGGGACACCCTGTATATATACTCATTATACAATATGTGGAATGCATTGATTCTCTAAAATTTGGGACCTGGTCTTGAGGCATCGTGCAGTCAATTAATTTTCAATTCATTTGAAACTCTTTTTTCAATACATTTGAAACTGGTTTTATAACATGAGTGGCTTTATCTGTGTCCGTAGAGTACCTACACTTTTTTAACATAGCAAGTGACTTTATATAATTGCACTTACATTTTGTACTGATGACTTCTAACAGGCGTGAAACTGATCCACAAATAATGGTCGCTGCGTAGAAGGATTGTTTTCTACAAATTTTACCTTCATCTTTTCTACTTTTGGAGTTTAAAATTTCGCTTGTTATAGTCAACGTGTAACAATGAATATATAAATATATTGAAATATATGCGGACAGATTTATGTATAAATTAAAATGTGTAATACCTTACGCTCTTGATGTCTTTATTTTAACTTTCTTTTCATGGTAAATTCAATGAAATTCCAAATTTCATTTAAAATTTAAAGCTTTTATTTGCCTTTATTAACAATTTATTAAATCTTTATTTTAAATGTAAAATTTTAAGGTTTATATTCAGCTTTATCATAATTGAGTTGAAAAAAATGTGCCCCAATAACTGCATTTTATTTGAGCCCTCATACTTTCCAGATTATACCATTAAAAGCATTTAATCTCTGTAAGTATTTAATAATTTTTTAAAAATGTTTTTTGAGTAGTAATTAAAAACATTGCAAAAACATTTGTGTATATAAGTAACAAAATTTTAGAATTTATTTTTGTTCATTACAGAGAATATATTGAAATATTTGTTAATGGTATTTTTAAAGAAACATGGGTTAAGCTCATCACGTAAATTTCCTTAGCCTTCACGTATGAACTGAAAAATAAACCTAGTTCTACAAAAATGAGCACAGTAAAATATATGTTGGTTAAGAACAGAGTTGAAATTGCTTTTCCCTTTCGCAGTCGCTTCTAAATAACGGAAAATTGCGGCTTCAAATGACTATGCATAAGACGTGAGCAAACTGAAAACTATCTCAAATACCATATGCACAAATAACTTCATTTCTGAAAATAGAGCTAGGTACATCATAGAAATTCCGCTGCACTTTTATTTTGTACTGCGTATGAAGTTTTCGTTATTCAGAAAGGATATAGAATTCAATAAATTGTACAAGATATATCTATACAAGTTTATTGTACTTAATACTAATTAAAGACACACTTTAGTTGGGAAATTTTTACTTCGATATGACGTAAAACTGTCCAAATAATATTTAAATTATGCAAATTGGATTGTATTTGTGCGAAATTTAAAAAATAGAAAGATGTTTTATAAGAATAAATCCATCACATCACGTTGCGCATATCTAAAACTTATTTTAATCTACCTGAACATATTATGTACTTCATATAAACCTGGAGTTCAAAGACGTTTTGGACGCTGAACTATCTATTTGATATCCATAAATTATCTAGTTTGATTCAAAAGTAAGATTTTACGAACTTAAACAAAATCTTCAATATTGATAAATAAATAATTATTTAAGACGTAATTTTTCATTAGCAAACGAATTATATAAACTTTAGAACGCTAGCATGAACCGTTCTAGAAATATTGTAGACTTTCCGAATGGATTTTTGAAAACAATCAGATTGAAAATCAGAATCTTCAATACTTTTAAATAAATGATCATTCCATGCGTAATTTTGCCTTAGAGAGCAAATAACTCAAACGTTTGAAAACTAACATGATAGTGCACACTTTTCAAATTAACTTATCAAAAGAATTACATAAAATAAAAAAATATATATCATAATAAAATATGTGCACTTTCCATATGGAATATTATGCAACAAATCTGCTAACATCATTCTCATGGATCTAGTTCGTTCCATTCACACAAGACACTTTTTGTAGTAATTTTGTAATGCAAAGCTAAATAATTTGCCAATAAGCATTCATTTTACTGGATATAAATTAAATAAATGCCCATTACATTTTGATGACGATTTTAAACGTGAATATCAATCAGTTATTCTGTATGGATTAATGTTGAATAATGTTGTGGATGGCAAAAGCATCCACTTTCTATTTCCGTGGTATTAACCCAATTCCAACTGTATTTTTTTACATCAATATTCTCTGTGAAAGAAGTAAAGTTACAAAGCTGATAACTATGATACGAAAAGGGTCCCTATAAAACGAAGATGGTCCCTATGATACGAAGGTGATCCCTATGATACGAAGATGGTCTCTATGATACAAAGATGTTCAAATATTAAAGGGGTAAACGTGGCGTTTAGGTACGACATGCTCGTGGAAGTGTGACACCAAGTTTGAAAACACATCGAATGGATAAGTATTAGCAATCTCACATACGTAGTGGTTCTTCGGTAAGCAAGATGCTGTTAATGAGTGAACCTAATAAATGGTTCGATTGAAACGTGTTTGAAGTTTGAAGTACGTAACGACATCAGATGTCTGCAAGAGAAAGTGTCATTCAAAGCAATGTTCATTGCAGGTTAATAGATACTAAAATGTATGTCGACCCGTCTGAAACATTAAATTTAAAGAATAATACTTTATAATAACATTCCTTATATTTCCACTTTAATGAGACATTAAAACCAGCGCGCTTTCGGGCGTCAGACGTCCATCCTCAGTGGTAATTGCAGGAAAAAGAGAGGGATACATAGGATCTTATACTCAGTCAAAGACGGCGAACAAAATTTGCATACGAATTATCAGATTGCACAAAGAAAATATTTCTGAATGAAAAACATTTAGTTTTAAAAACATTTAATTTTAGAAACATTTATTTATAAAATCCACACAATAGAATTAAAATACGAATTAACAGCTTTAGAAGCCAAAATGACAGAATTAGATGTCTACAAATTCAGACAAAAATTTAACTTTCAAGGAGCTGAGAATGAGATGTCACGCAAAACTTGGGGTTTTGAACAGGTCGAAATTACAAATGGAGTCACGATACATATAAATAAAGCGGCATTTTAAAAGCAAAATACATATTACGTGGAATTTTACAATTAGTTAACAGAATTTTTTTTATCAAAACCCGATTTAAAGTTATCATCAATATCAATTTAGGATATATCAGTGAAAAGTTTGTTATTTTTAATGTCAAGCGCATGTTAGGATAATTTGCTACATCAGTACGTTTAGTACTGCCAATATAAAGTTTATATGTTGCCTGAAATATAATATTTGGAATAAAAGTCAATTTTCTACTAAAATTTGCATTTAACATATATACACAGTCAGTTACATTAGGGTAAAAATTAGTCCTCTAAATATTAATCTGCAATCAGAATGACACTTAACATTTAAAATCATACTTTATATCAAGACAATTAAACTTGACATTTGGATCCTCAAAAAGCAAGAAAATCCATGATATCCACTCTTCTAGCATTTCTGGCGTTAATATTTATGATTTTATGCGGAAAAATATCTACATTTATTTTACTAACTTGTCTGCAACTAATTATCGGATTAACCATATACATCCAAACCTTAATTAATAAACTTTAAGCCGGGAAAGAAAATAGCAGGAAGCAGAGAAGTAAAAGACGCACTCTTTAAAAACGTTCAATTTAATGAAAATCACAATCAATTCTATAAATTTCAAATTTAGAAAAATATATGATATTAAAGCCCCCCCCCCCAACTAAGTATTTATGTAATTCACTCGAAATAGCTAATCCACCAATTCCACAATTGAACATCAAAATATTTATATTTTAACTATTTATCCTATATGTAATATTTCTAGGGCAGACATATTTCTGACATTAGTTGTTGTTGTTGAAACCCAGACCGTCCGACCTACCAGAAAGGTGTAAGGTAACTGTTTGGACGGTCGGGAAGTGCCACCCAATTTAGACCGGAACCCAGTGGGGGAAGCATCCACAGGGACCGTACCCTCCTTCCCCTACCACCAACCTCTCGGAAGGACTTTCGGACCCACATGTTTAACGTGATCAGACATATTTCTGACATTAGTGACATTTCTCTTCGTAGCCTTGGAAAATTGGTAGAAAGGGGGTATTAATTAGTGATAAACGGCGTACTACCATATGAGGGATGTTTATCATGAAAGGCTGCTTAACTAATAGTATTGGGAGCAATAACACATGGGCATAAATAGTCGATTGCATCAAACACCAATCAAAAATTTCAGTTTCAAATTTTGTAACTAATTATACGGCACAGGTTCTGTGTCGGAGTACATCAGCTGAATGAAAACTGTGAAAGCTATGAAAACACTAAAGTATTTGAAATTATTTTAGATACAATACCCCCCCCCCCCTTAGGTAACTGCGAAAATTAGTTACATAACTTGTAGAGTTCTGAACCTTTATTGAACTCCATTGTAAAAGTCAGATCTGTTCTTGGTTGCATAACTCTAAGATATGTTAAGTAAAAATGACATAATTCTAAAATCTGGTAGTAATGGATATAAAAGGGCATTACGGTAAGGGGCAATAACATACTAATGCAGGAAGTTAAATTAAATACATTTATTGTGTACTCACTTAAAATACAGAGGCTAACTGCGTAACTAAATATAGGCAGATTCCAAACAGTCAGTATTGCACATGCCCATTATTTAACATAAAGGGCATTAAGGAACTTTGACTGGCATGGTGATATACCATTTTAAAGTACTCAGTGAGTGAGCTATAAATCGTCAATGCTTACCCAACTTCTTCCTAGGACATCTAGACTTTGTCTTGACCCATCAGTGATACTAGATCCTTATGATCATACTGGTTATTAATTCTAGTACCTGCTCCACAGACTTACACTTTCCTCCTTTCTCACTAACACATCTCACACGACTCCTAGATACTTCCCACTCCCAGCTGAACTTCAGTCGAACTCTCACCTAGACTACTACCCGGACCGTCTTATTCTGTCGCTATGCGGGACCGTAAATGTTACTTGGCTTGGCGATTGGTCTACATAACTGAACCAGTCAGAAGTTGCTAATAGAAAGTCAACATACATTATAACGAAACTGGGGAAATAATAACCAAAGGTTATGCAGACCTCACACATTCAGTTGATAACTGAAATATAAAGCTACAAACAAAAAAGAACATGCTATTTTAATATAATATATATTTCTAAAACTAATATACCCGTAGCTGATATGCAGCCAATATTTAATTTCTTTTACATTTGCAGCTTTTCTATTTTTATATCAGATATGATTTACATAATGTTTCACACTACGTTCTATCAGTACCTTTATATCGTCGAATGGTGCGAGTGGAACGCATATCTCTAACAAGTTTAAAGCTACTACAATTGTGTGCAAAATAACATACAGGCTGAAACTTTAAAAGTCCATTAAACAATTACGTTTTTCTTTATCTCAGTTTTGTATATTAAATATTGAATTTTAAAAAATGTATAACAGAAATAACAAAAAATCATATTAAAATTAAATTTAGTTTTTTTTTGTTGATATCACTGAGTAAGTACTATGGAGCGTGATAGCTGATATCATATTTTTTCTTGTTTTCCCTTTTATCCTTTTTCAGATATATAAATCTTTGAAGAAACGCAACGGAATTTTCCCTTCTATTACTCAGAGGACTTGAAAGTGGTTTTCTTTGTATCAATAAAGAAAGCCCATTGCTGCATTACAAAGAGTATGTCCACATGGAAAAAGATGCCTTTTGTGGAACGAAACTTCCTTCAGTTGCTTTTAACGACACATACCTTTTTGATTTTGCTGTGTTGCCACAGTTTTAGTATTTCTCATCAATGTCGCTAGAAAAATCAAAATCATTAAATAAAAAACTCGTCTAAAAATGATACATAGTAATGAATATAATAGTTTCAAGTTACTTTTAGTTGAATGTTTCACCTTGACATAAATAAAATTTAAGAATGAAAGACCAGAAAATTACATACAGTAGTTAAAAGAATAAAGCGGATTTATTTAAACCTTATTCTGTCATGAGTAAGAATTGGTATTTATGTACATATTTTCAAGCACAATGTATATCACAGAATAATTGTTTAACAAGGAAGGTTATCTTAACCCACCGAATAATTGCATGCCCACTTCGTAGGCATAAAAGATCTCGCGGGTGTATGCAGGACCCCAACTAAATGTATACCATTTTTCAATGGTTGGTCAATAAAATATTAACGCAATACATTAAATATATTTAATGTATAAACATGTGTAACATTCATAAAGAGTCGGCATTTTCAAATTTTGTGGTAACTGCGAGAATGTGTAAACATACAACAGTTTTGCATCATAATGCTACAAACAAATCTACCACGAAAACAATCACTGAAAATCCAACTAAAAAACCAAAATAAATGTACTTTAATTGTTCGCAGCGAAACAAATTCATTCACAACACTGGGACGTTGAAAGCGGGGCGTTTTTCTGGTTCCTCAAGTCCTGAACACTATTCCATTACTCAGAACGAAAAAACAGGAACACTTCTATTCATGTCTCAATTGACAAAGAACACCAGTAAACTCAGCTATGCAAAAAACTAGAAGGATATGCTTGCTACGAGTTCTTAGAAAACTGTAATTGCCACATATGAGGAACACGCTGCCCCACTCGCAGCCTCCCAGACTGAAACAAATATAAACAATAAATAAGACAATAATTGTAAGATAAAACAGAAAAACCGATAAGTATAACTATTGTGAAAATTATAGTAACTTAGTCAGTATATTTTGTTGTTAAAATTAATCACAACTGCCAAGTAGGATTAAGAAAGTTTACTTGTTAAAGAAAATTATGTTTCAGTCAATGACTAATAACTATCTGATTATTCTGAATTTTATTATTTTAGTGCTTTAATGTTCCATATATGCATACGAGGGTTACTCTGGTTAAAATATACATCTGGTGTTTTCAAAGCCGATTTTAAACTACTACGAGCATGTATATATGCGCAGACTTCCCCACATTTATTCGTTAATCGAACGCAAAACCTACAGATCTAAAAGGCAGAACGCGAATCAGTAATCACAAATGGGCTCAAAACAGAACCCCATCTATTATAGAATGCATGTCCTGGCGACTTTACAAAATCTCTGACGAAGATGTTTGTTCTTTTAGGAAGCTTAATATACACTATATGGCCAAAAGTATCCGGACACCTATCGTTGTGGAATCAGACAGGCATGTTTCATATATTAATAGAACGTTGAGCCCCCTTTTTCAACAATCACAGCTTGCACTCTTCTGGGGAGACTTTTTACCAACTTTTGAAATATTTATGGAGGAATTGCCTTCCATATGGAGATGAGAGCTGCAGTGAGTCCGGACACAGAAGATGAGCAGTTTGTCCTGTAGTATATTCTACATTCTAATTCATCCCAGATGTGTTCAATGGGATTCAGATCGGGACTCTGTCCAGTCTAATTTTTCAACACCCATCTCTGCAAACCACGTCCGCATAGCCTTCACTGTATGGACAGAACAGTTATCCTGTTGATACAAAAGCGATCCTTCCCCGAACTGTTGCCAGAGAGTTGGAATTGCAGAGTTGTCAAAAATATCAACATGCTTTGCAGCGTTCATGTTTCCCGCCGCAGGAACTAAGGGACCCAAGCCGAACCACGAAAAATAGCCCCAAACCATGACTCCGCTGCCACCAAACCTTACAGTAGGCACAATACACTAGGGCAGGAAGCGTTTACCTGGCATCCACCAAACCCAGACGCGTTTGTCGGACTGCCAGACAGTGTAACGATATTCATCACTCCAAAGTACCTGCTTCACAGTCCAATGGCGGTGAGCTTTGTACCACTGCAACCGACGTTTCGCATTGACCGTGCTGATGTTGGGCTTGTGAGCGGCTGCATGACCATGGAGACCTATTTTGCAGCTCCTATCGAACAGTCCTGGTACTACAGATGACGCCAGATGCATTTTGGAACTCACCAGTGACCGCTAAAACTGGGACTTTGTGATTCTTCAACACCTCAGGGTTCAACGGCTGAGATCTGTGAGTTTCTGCGGTCTACCCCTTCGTTTTCCTGCAGTTGTATATCCCAGACTTGTCCATTTTACAACGGCATCACTTACAGTTGATCGAGGCACCTGCACCAATGCCGAAATGTTATGAACCGATTTGTTGCAACGATGGCATCCAATTATCATGCCATGTACAAACTCACTCAGCTCTGCCGACTTACTCATTGTCTTTCTAACTCACGTTTATAACCGCCCGATGCTCACTTTTATCTCGTTTTCTGAAGTACATAGTTACATCCATTTCCAGGGAGGGGTGTCCGGATACTTTTGGTCATATAGTGTATCATAATAGAAGAAAAAACTATTTCATACTAAAAGAATGACTAAATTAAACTATTTCAAAGAGATAATTTTGTGCTCTCTTTTCAAACAAAAGCATCCATGAATCAATTGCGAAATTTTTATGTGCTTTGCATCCTACGACAACTGATACCTGCAATGTCAGCGAGAGAAATTTTTCTAAAGTAAGTTTATCTCACTTCTATTGCATGGATCCGCTATTTCACATTGAAGAGAGCATAAATTTGCGAAACAGGTCCATGAATACTGTTATCTGCAATGAGAGTATGATCCTAAAAATATTTTCCTTTTGCAATGAAAAAATATGAGAAAAAAATTACATTGTCGATAATAGAGTCCAAGAACAATTACATACCAACATAATACGTATGATTATGTATACATATATAGAGGGTCGAGAATTTGGTTTAGAGATTATTTCATCAAACAACTCAATCATATATATATATATATATATATATATATATATATATATATATATATATATATTTATATATATATATATATATATTTATATATATATATTTATATATATATATTTATATATATATAAGTAAAAAATAAAAGCCGAAAGACAAGCAGACAAATGTCAGTATAACGTTCTGAAATTTAAGCCAATTTCGATATGTTACTTTACTTACTCACATCACTTGATAATGTCATGGATATTAAAGTAGATGAATTAAATGTCAACAATATTTGACGGGACCCACAAAACTATTCACAATTGTAGCTTTGTTGTCCCTCTGTGAAAGCACGATCATAGCAATGTCCTCTTTATGAAAGCGTAACCTAACACCCACAAACTATTTCCTACCAATAGAGGGTGACAAATAGTCTTCTACCGGGTAATTACTGTAATTGAAATCGAATAATTTTACAGCGCCTTATCCTAATATATATTACTCCTGACTGAAAAATTTCCACTTTCCTATTTTCTCGAGACATTACTACTTGACTCTTATCAAAATAAATGTGATGCACAAAAAATGAAACTAAGCATTATTTACTTTATTAGATTTGATTACTGCGTTGATTACTTAATAATACCGCACTTTTGAAAATAAAACACAAAAGTTTATTTATTCTTAGTTACGTTGATTTCTTAACCGGATACGGTACCTATTATGCATTTTTTTTTTCATTTTTCTTGTTAGGATTGAAATATATTTTTTTATGCTGTAAATTAATTAAAAAATTATTGCTGGAGAAAAAATCATATTCGACTGCCAGTTTAAGAAAAATTTAAATTTATTGAACTTTTTTTAATGTTTTTAAAATCGTTACTCCTTTTTCCAATTTCAATATTTTGACATTTTTTTTCTCATCATTACTGAAATAATACTAAACAAAATTGGGTATCGATTTTTAAATCAAGCATATAGTAAATTTTATATAATTTTCTTTATCTTAAACGTATAAAACATTGCCAAAATCTTAAAATTTTGAGATTCATTATTTTTTTTAAAATACATATAGCACTTATAGACTAATCCATACCCAGTTTTATTCCACAAATAACTAAAAGTATATATAAAA
Source organism: Amaurobius ferox (assembly GCA_951213105.1). Taxonomy (NCBI): domain Eukaryota; kingdom Metazoa; phylum Arthropoda; class Arachnida; order Araneae; family Amaurobiidae; genus Amaurobius; species Amaurobius ferox. The sequence continues at coordinate 36,683,187 of OX578141.1, read as the reverse complement.
AATTTCAAAGCTCTATCTTAAATAGAAAAAAGCCATAGCGTTTTGAATACAAAGAAACGCGGAAAAAATGAAACTGAGTAAAATGCATTTAAAGTTTTCAACTCGGCTCAGTGGAAGGTGTTTCGTCTAGGTGGGAGGCGCCAAACTGTATACGTCAGCTAGAACTAGTTAAGGTTAAAATGGAATTATTTCACCTCACTTCCTTTTTTTTACTTCACTTCACTTCAAAACATATTTTACTGAAAAAAAATGGGAAGAAAAAGAATTAATTAAATTTTTGAAAGGATCTGCTTTCCGGCAAACTCGGTCACACCCACTTCAGTACGCCTTAAATTTCCACCTTGCATCAGAAAAATGTCTATAACTTTTCAAATAAAGCAGATACAGGTCTACTATTTTGTACACATACTTGGAAATGTAGTAGCTTTAATTTGATGCAATAAGAAAATTGATAGTTTGATCACAATTGAGGTACAGTGTCCCCTTAATAATACCGCTTTAACCATCATATGAAATTTATGTAACGCATAATATTAAACTAAATTATCTAAATATGGCCGTAATATCGTAACTCATTGATCTTTATAACATTTAATATTAAACACATTGCGTTGTTTGCAGCTATTAAAACCCACCATTATTTTATCTTCAGTGCAAGTTCCCCTAATAGAAATATTACTCAATTAATTGTACCATTGTTAACTTTACAAATAAAATCATTTATTCAGAACATTATCTTAATTATGAAATTCATTACAACAATTAGTATATATTATTTGAGGAGGAGAGTTAACGTGTGAGACCAGTTACGTAAAAACGGCCTAAACTACATTAATGACCGTCTATAGTACTTGACTCGCACATACCTCTTGGTTGTCTTTAGACCACAGATCGTACTTTGTGTCTGTTGCATCTCGGACTCCGCCGTTGAAGTTCTCTTCGGACATGGACATTTCGTTTCTGTCTCACCCGTCGAAGTGTATCTCAGGGAAGTTCTGTGGAATATCTACGGAATCATCATAGCATTCTGATCTCTGTTTGGAACTGAGACTCTGCGGCACTTTCGCTCTGCAGCTCTTAATTGAAATTATCTCACTGCTTTCTCATTGTATTCTCTCATATATCTAGAACTTTCCATATGTTGCAACCTCTTTTTTTGCCTGAAGTCTGACACGTATATTTGGCTCCCCCACTGGGTTCCGGTCTAAATTGGGTGGCACTTCCCGGCCGTCCAAACAGTTACCTTACACCTTTCTGGTAGGTCGGACGGTCTGGGTCTCAACAACAACAACAACGTACATTTGGCTCTGATTGGCTCACCTTAGGGCAATGCGCCCAGACATCTTGCCATTGGTAACATATTTAACCACTCTCGTGGCTTCACCCTAGCATCTCAGATTTTATGGTGTGGCTGACCTCTCGTGTCAAGGTGCAATAAAAACTGGCGTCTTTATGTGTGATGCATTGTTTGCTATTGCGGAAAACCATAAATAAAGAACATAAAACTGCCTCACCTAACTCTGGTATGAACTCAAATTCTGGTCTCACAATAAGCTCTACAAAATAAATTCAAAAGTTGTAAAGCATTAAAAGTTGCATAACTAGACACCAAACGGGTCCCCATAACGTGCGATTTGAAATTAAAGCATTCGTGGAAATTAACGCGAAAAGGATCGAAGCCAATTTTATTTATCCATTTATGTTTTTGAAAAAATATAACATTGTGAGCATTTAAAATAAAATTAATGCGTTAACCATCAACTTTGTAGGAAAAGGGGTAATTGGACATTATTTCACAAAGTGCAAGTAATTTTATATGTCTGTTCCGGGTTTCCGTTGTAACATAGAATGCAAAATTATACATCCATAGATTATCCGTGCTCAAGAATTTTTAAACCGACTTTGCTGATCTATGATGAATATGGGCCGACGTGGTTGTCGAGTGGTCAAGGCAAGCGTTTCCGTAGCAATCGCTCAACCGCCGCGTTGTGGGTTCGAGCCCCACCTAAGGCATGGATGTTTGTGTTGTGGGCGTAGTGTGATCCGCCTCCCTCTGGTGCGCCTGGGGCAACGTCTAAGGACGGCTAAATGGTTCACAATCTGGCCGACGTAATAAAGGCGAATGACGAAGGTCAAAGTGCCTGGCCATCTTAAAAAAAAGAAAAAAATGATGAATATGGAGCAGATCTCACTCTTTGGGAAACGGAGTGGGACAAGCTGCTTCATTAAAGGCAATTCCGTATTAGTATACATTGGCGAAAAGTTTATAGAAGTTGAAGATCAGATTAAAAGATCAGAATTAAAATATTTAACAAATAATTACTACATATGTTAAGGCATCGTTATAATATTTTCCAATTACACTAAATTATCTTAAAAATGTTCTAGCTATATGCATATTTCTTCTAATATAAAAAATGTATGACAAGTTTCTTAAAATTTGAAAATTCTTAGTAAAAAATCTAAATGTATAAACAATTTATTCCATTTTAAATTTCGCTTTACTTGAACTGACTTGAATATGAAATCACAATTTTACATTTCACTGTAGTAATTTTGATTTAAAGTTCAACATTTATAACTACTGAATAACTTAATCATTCATATTTATGTAATGTCCTATTATTTGGTCGTACCACAGGGCCAACTTTGAAATAAATCTCAAAATCAGATAAAATTGTTAAATATAAATGTATCGAAAAATTGCTATAGATTATCTCCTTTGTGAATTTTAAGATAAAAACTTTCAAAACAACAATAATTTAATATCGCTGACTTTTAGTAATTTAATATCTCTGATTTTTAGTAAGATATTCATTTGTTTAAATTCATATTTATTGACAATTCATATTATTTCTAGTCGTGTTTTGACTTTATGTCGCTTATTTACTGCAAGTTTTGAAATGCATATTCATGTATTTCAAATTTTATAATACCTCATGTTGACATGTGGTAATCTCCCGCGGAATGTGTGAGAGAGATAATGGGCTGTAAATGGAAAGTCAATAATATTAGCTTAGGAATATATCCGCTGCTTCTGATTTACTGTTATATCAGTCTATTATTATTCAATGGCAGTCCATGTGGGCTTCATAAAGGTATGTAAAATGTTTGAAAAGATAAGCAATTTGTGTGTAATACAATAAGTACACTCGTTCTTTGCAATTAACATATAATGTAGTAAATTTAAAATTCACAATTTGAATTGAACTTTTAATATTTAAAGTTGTTCTATAAAATTTTATAATAATTCTCACAAAAAGGAGAGAGGTGAATGCTTCCTCGTTGTGACAAACAGACAGAGGAATAAACTTCGATTGGGTCACGTTATCGGATTTTGAAGTGCATCTATTGTAGAGAAGCTAGGCTAAAAAGACGATTAGGCCATCTTAGTTTGAAGACTCAAATAACGACTGGGTCCAGTTTGTATTGAGGCTTACTCTCGATGGGGTTACTCTCGAAGTAAGAAAATAGTCAAAAGGATATAAGGACATTCTAGATTTTTTCTACCTGGAGCGGCCTAAGGGAATTACACTCTTCATCCTCCAGAGAGAACATGAAGACAGACAGGCAGAAGGACTAGAGAACGCATAAATTTTATGAGGGATCCTACAGAGTCTACCCATCAAAACTTCAAAAAATTTAGTTCAGCCGTTCTCCCATGATGATGAAACAAACAAAGTGCATACAAAGTGTAGTAAAGTAATAGCTCATATTATTTTGTGAAATTCTACTTTCATATAAATTTATGGCATTATAGAAACTAATGGTATAAAAACAACAGTTTATAAAAAACAAGTGACCAACATTATATTATATAAAAGTATTTCATGTTTTAAAGCATACATTTTAAAAACAATTTCAATTCAGATTTTGAAATTTTCCTTGTGTTAAAATCTCATTAAATTTATCAAAATTAGTTCCTGTATTTATTATATTTAACGCATTTTAATAGAGCTTTCATTATTTAATGTTTCATGAAATGGGTACTGTTTGTTTTAAAACACTAGAATAATATAGATGTAAAGCTATAAGAGGAGTGAACATTTCAGAGGGCATTGCAAAGGGCAAACTATACATGTGTGTGATAAGGAAAACGGCAAAATTTAATACGTGTAGCCAATCATGACCATTTGATGGGGATATTGAATTTATTATAAATATGGGGATATTGAATTTATTATAATGGAATAATAATCAACGTTCCAAATAGTCTATTATAAATAGTGCCGCTTAGTTTTCTATATAATTGACCCTAACATTTATATAATTTCCACTAAAATTTCAGAGTATTGATAAAATGTACTTCAAGAAAATACTATTTATTATCCATTATTTTGCGTTGTTTTAAATGAGTTCTGGGTACATTTAGAAAAGTGAAATGCATTTTTGCAGTATTTGATTGTGTTACTAAATATTTCTAAACCATGTTAGATATACATATACCAGATATGTGTTTTGTGTAAACCTAAATCAAACACCAGGTATAAATTATTATTGGAAGGGCGATTTCAAATACAAGTTAAACATTTGTGACAAATATTGTAAATATTTAGACCTGATTTCGTAGCAATCAGATTAAGCAAATTAGTAGAAAAAAATTAAGTTTGATCCTACTGTGACATGGTTTGAAAATAAATGTTTTTTTTACGTTACTTGATAAACATGAAAACCCAGCACAATGTTTTGTACAGAGTTCTAGCATTGGACCACCATGATTTACTTAATCTAACACCTTGGCAATTAATGGACTAATAAGATGGACCAAACAGATAAGAAGGGGGTTGACAAACGTGTGTAAATGTTTTGCAGCATAAATTATAATATTTTCCATGAAAACTTTTATTTCACGAAATCTTCGCAGTCATACTAACATTTTAAAATTTGAGAGAAATGTTAAACTGAGTAGAGATTGTATATTGTCCCTGTAGAAGCAAAAATTACCTAACTGACCTCTTAAATGCCGAATTAAATGTTCATTAGGCAAAAGTAAAAACTTTCAAACCATGTTTAATATACACTTAAGAATCATAAATGTTCAATTCATCGGTTTGTCTCTAGCATAAAATCTCTAGATAAATAAAATTTTACATTTATTTATTTCTTATTTAATGGAAATAATTAACAGATTCTAATCTTACAAATGTTTTCAAGTCATGAAAGAATGATTAATTCGATCCCTTTTTAAGAACCGACTTTGTATTAAACAGAAAGCACTATAAAACGTTTTAGACAACTCTCAAGCCATAAAACCTTTATGTACTTTTCTTTTCAATTCAGGCTAAGTCATTGAACGCAACGCAAAAATATTTTATATTTGAACGGTTGTCCAAAAGTTTTATGTTCCCAACCAATAAAAGAAACTACATGCTACCCAACGAAGTTACTATCAGTACGAAAAGAATACTTTAAATTACTTCTCTTCCCCTCAGGTCTTTTGAAATTGCAGCACATTTTCGAACTGACCAGTGATGACTACAATCTGGACGTGCGGATAGTGAAAAGGATCACCAACGCCTCTGACGCCAATGAATTTCTACGGGAAATCGAAAACTCCGATCCGGAAAGTAGAAAATATATCGTGCTTGACTGTACTACAGAGAATGGAAAGACCATCATCATAAACCACGTTCACGATATATATATGGGAAGGAGAAACTACCATTTCCTATTAACTAGCCTTGTAAGTTAATTTGATTTTTAATTGCAAATTTGTTATTTCTACCTTGTATGTACAATAAGCTTGGATTAAATATCGGGATAACTATAGATCTCTAATCAGCTCTGATGTGATTCAAATGCATTGTATTTCTTTAATAAAAGCGAAATTGTTAAGTTATGCGACAACAAATATTTAAAAAGTGTTATGAGCCACCTTCACCCCGTCAAAATCAGTGTGCACCAAAAGACCAGGATATAACTGCGAGGTGACATGCAAAGAACAAACAATAAAAGAAATTAACTCACATGGAGGAAATCTGCTACTGAGTTAGTAGCCTTCTAAATCAATACCACGGCTATAAATATTCAATATCAATCCGGCAAAACAGCCTATGTCTACCTAGAATAAATAAGAAATATAAAATCGTTAAATAGAAAAATTAAGAAAATTATGATAATTGAGACAGAGAAAGAAATAGACAAACAATTGTAAAGGACAAAAGATAACAATATATAGAAATAGAGACTAAACAGAAGTATGATGCGATGAAAACATACGAATCATGAAAATATGGGTGACCATATATAAAACCACAATGGTATATAACAAATTGAAATAAACAGGCTGTTTTGGGGCGAACTTCATCAAAACATATGTTTCAAATTACTGTAAAAATACGAAAGAACGCAAATTCTCAAATTAAGAAAATAAAATTTAGGAAATAACTGCCTGTGGAAAGCTGCATTAGCTTCGTCAGTATATTCAGGTAACATTCGAACCAATTACTTTAAAAATTGTTATTGATGTTATTAATCATCCCATTTATTTAGAACTAGCCGCCTTTGGCGACCAGCCTGTTCGCAACCCTTGAAAATGCTGATCGTGGCAAATTCCAACCGTGGCACACTCGTTGGCGCGACCTACCAGAAAGGTGTAAGGTAACTGGTTGGACGGCCAGGATGTGCCACCCAATTTAGACCGGAACCCAGTGGGGGAGGCATCCACAGGGAACGTACCCTCCTTCCCCTACCACCAAACTCTCGGAAAAACATACGGACCCATATGTTTAACGTGATCGTACTCCGTGTCAGTGGCGGAAATCGAACCCGGGCCTACCGCGTGCAATTCCCGCGCGCTAACCATTGGGCTACTTCGCCCTCCGCGACAATCTCATAACTTTCTTTTTATTTACCCAATTTTGACCGTACCCTCCTTCCCCTACCACCAACCTCTCGGAAGGACTCACGAACCCACATGTTTAACGTGATCGTACTCTGCGTGAACGTGGCGTAAGTTTTCGCAGTGGCGGGAATCGAACCCGGGCCTACTGAGTGCAATTCCCCCGCGCTAACCACTGGGCTGCCGCGCCCTCCGCGACAATCTCCATAACTTTCTATATATACACCCAATTTAGACGGGAACCCAGTGGGGGAGGCATCCACAGGGGCCGTACCCTCCTTCCCCTACCACCAACCTCTCCGAAGGACTTACGGACCCACATATTTAACGTGATCGTATTCCACGTAAACACGGCGGCAGTTTTGGCAGTGGCGGGAATCGAACCCGGGCCTACCGCTAACTTCCCGCGCGCTAATTTGCAATTTAAAATGACCATATGCTTAATTCCATCATCCTCATTCCATTGTTTCATTGTTCCATCATTTAAAATATCCATAAAATTAAAATATCCATTTAAAATATCCAAAAGTTAAAATATACATTTAAAAAATCCATATCGTTCCATCATTTGAAATATAAATATAATAATTTATATGGAGTAAAGGAGCTCCATTCAAAACCGTGACGTCACCTCCACCTTGACGTCCCCACCCACCACCTTCCCTCCTTCTGCGGGGGAGAAACGCCGGTTAAGAAGCGGCACGCTGAGCGGAACGCCGAGAAATTGAAATTCGGAAACTTTTAAAATCCCGATCCTGTGGGCAATACAGAATATTTCCTGACCAGATTGGACTTGTAAGGATGCCAGATGTTTGACCTTTCTAAAAATGTAAATTATTAGTCGAAATTATGAGTACTTTTTACTATGCGAGAATTTAAAAACCAAAAATCGTTTTTTTGAGCCAAAAGTGACTTTTGTTTTAAAATCTTTAAAAAATATTAGAAATCGAACTTCAGATTTCAAATTGATATATTTTTACTCGCAATTGTGTGCTCTTTCCGATGGTGTGATTTGTTTTTTTCTACGACGTCTGGATCGTGGAGAAAAAAGGGCAAAAAGGGCAAAAAACGGTCGAAATCGCATAAAACATTAAATAAATAAAAAAAAAATTAAAATTTTAAAAATCGGTTTTCACGTGTCCCCTTCCCTCCCCCCCAGGTCTCCGATTGCCAAATTTCGTAGCTCTCCGACGCGCGGTGGCGAAACGTATAGTGTATAAGACAGACACACAGACAGACATTGCCTTTTATTATATAGACAAGACCAATACAAGCCAATAATACAAAAACCCATGGTAAACTGAAGAGATTGCAGCTTCTGTTAGTTTCATGATACTAGTCACACAATGATAGAAATCTAACTTTGCCCAATACCACTCAATTTATCCCAAAATCTAGTGGGGGTGACATCCACAGGGACTGTGCCCTCCTTCCCCTTCCCATCACCTCTAGGAAGGACTTTCTGACCTATAGATTTAAAGTGCCCATATACCGCGAAGACACGTGGATAGTTTTGGGCAGCTCCAGGAATTGAACTCGGGTCCCCCAAGTGCGATTCCTGTGCCTTAATGACTGAACTAGCCTTACCCTTAAAAGTATGAATGAACGATACCAGAAATACGAAAAATGTGACCAAAAAATTAAGGAAGTAACCAGTTTTGCATTGATAACGCAGATTGTTTTATTAATCAATTTTACCGGTGATAAAGCGGAATTAGTCTATCATTCTGTCATTACATACCTTAACGACAAACTAAAAGGGATTTTAAGTTTAATCTTACATTTTGCTCAGACAGATCGTCTTTCCGTTACTAAGATTATGACACCACAATGAAGAATCACTAAATCAATGAAGAACACAATAACAATGAAGAATCAATGACAATGAAAGGCAATGAATGACAGAATCAATGACAATCACAATGACAATGAATGACAATGAAGAATCACTAAATCATAACCATTTTTTTCTAGACCAAAATAATATCTTCGATATTTATTTACCAAATCTGCGTTAAATGAACTAAAATGCAAGCCTTACGAAAAATTATACGCAGCTACAAACTGTCTTGCTTAGCAAATCTACTTATGTTACAAATGTGGATAATTAATTACATGAGAGATCTCATATACAAATTAAAAAATCTGAAGTGGGTAGCACATGACTTTCCTTATATAATAGAATGAATTAAACTGCTTTTACAGTAAAAAAAAAATGTATAAGATCCTCGATGCTGTGTTATCGTTGAATTGTGCATTTGGCGATTTTCCGGATGACAACATGTAAAACTATTTCAAAGTACACAATTAACATATACTTCGCGCATCCTTAAATAAACAATTATCAATATTGATAACATCCTCAATAATGATAGCACAGTCTATAGATTTATATATTTTAATAATTAATTTATCAATTAGGTGTCATTTTCATTATTTCAGAGTCATTTTCGCAATTTTGACGATATTTTTGTCAATCTGGGCGAAATATCACCAAGTTGGTGATACTAAATTATTCGCCATGTTCACCAAATGCATCACCGAGTGTTACAGACAAACGGAGAGAAGCGTATTTCTTATATACTACAAGGTATGCCCGTCATATGACGGAATTCAGAATTTGCGAAATATCACTTTCCATATGGACACATTTTTATCAATTTATGACATTTTTGTCACTATAGTAACATTTACACTAATCGCCAAGTTGGCGACGTCCTGTTAAATTTCTCGCCAAGCGTTACGGACGGACGAAAGGAGAAATGAGCTATTCTTATAATCTACTCTTATGTTCTTTCCAAGATATTGAACTTCCATTACTCAGTCGTCATTTTCATTGGTTTGGGGTAATTTTTATCAATTTGGCGACATTTTCAATAATTTGGCAACATATAAAAGTCGCAACATTCCGCCAAATTCATCTCCAAAATCCAGCCAAGCGTTATGGATGGAAAAATAAGTTATAGCAGATAAATAACAATTGACGTCCAAGTACAAAGTATTACAAGTATCTTTCCTCATGAACGGAATGAGCTAGATTCATGGGAATGATGTAACCAAATTCATTGCATGATATTACATATGAAAAGTGAAGTGAACATATTTCGCAATAGTTAATATTTTTTTTTATTTTATATGATTTTTTGATACATTTATTTGATAAAGGTGCAATATCTCGAGAATATTTTCTGCTAGCTTTCTAAAATGTATGTTAATCGTTGAAATATGACATAAGAAACGGCTATTTGCTTAACCTTAGTTTTGATTTTCTTACGATTTTTTCAAAGTTTCACCCAAAAATTTAGGTAGGTTCTGAACAATTGATTGCGTTTAAAAAAAAATGGCTTTCAGTATTCACGGATTGAAATTTCTGTACCAAATTTTGTTTGAATCGCTCTATTCGTTCGTGAGATATCGTCTCGCCCCCCATACACACCATCTCAAAAGCGTTTGATTCGCGTTCAGGGATGCTTGAAACGTGCTTCGCCGTCGAAAACTCGAAATCAAATTTTTAACTCCCTTACACTGCTTTCCTTATCCATTATAATATGTATATAAGGAAAGTAAAAAGACACAACTAAAGAGTATCTTGAAAGCATCATAAACCCAGGATGGAATTCGGAAGTGTTAAGTGAAAAATTAATCTTGCCCAGATGTCCCCTCTATTGCTGATTGTACTCACATTTATGCACTTCTAAATGTTCACAATTGGGATATTCCTTTTAAAGATATTGCACCAAGATTCTGCTTTACATACGTTGATTTTTTGGAAACATTCCTCTTTTTCAATTTCTCCACATTTCTTTAACCATCCTCCCCAAGAGACATTGGCTGCATTTTCATTCACTTATGCTCTGATTCAAAGACATTAATTTCAGAAATCAACTTCTTGAAATATTTAGCTATTAAGGGGTTTTAATCTTCATATCATTGATAAAACTATAGAAAAGTTTACCAGCAAAGTCTACATTCCATTATTTCTTCTGATAAGAAGTTTATCCCCAGACAGATGATAGTTTCGAACTTTTACGCTCCTTTAAACTTGCAAATTTCGAAATTTTTATCACACTTCAACTCTCTAAAGTTTTAATTAGATTATTCATTTAAGAAATTACCGTTTCCATCCGTTAAAATTGCTATTCCATACTTACAACAAATATGTAGTTATTGTGTTAGTTGTCCGTGTACCTTAGCCTACAAGCGGTCAAAACAAAGATATTTCGAGAACCATGTCAAAGAACATTCCAGACTTGTAGTTAAGCAAGAAACTTCCGATCCATCAATTTCGATCCATCGTTGGTCAAAAATTCATCCATTGCAATTTTTTCAGGCAAACATCTTATTTTCACTCTCCAATATAATATTCTGAGCAAAAATCTTATTTTCACTCTTCAATATAAGATTGTGATAAGAGTTCGAATATAATCAATTCTATTAGATTGTTAAACCACAGGATTTTTACGAATGGGCCATCACTTTGTGTAGGCCGCATTCCTAAGTATAGCAGATATTTACCCAAATGTTTGCAAATTGTCTTTACATAAACGATAAATTAAATGCTTTCAATTGCATGCAGTGACATTGGACTTGAAGTATATATATATATATATATATATATATAGTAAGCTTAAATTATTTTTAAAAAAATCTCGTACTTTTTTTGCATTATTTATGGTTTTTGTAGTTATTAGAGGTGTAGAATAACCTTTTTATTCAAAGTAATAAGGTTATTCAATGAAAAGAACTATCTGATATGTTTTGTTAACACATCTTGACGATTTTACAATTTCATTACTTTCTATCCATTGTTATTCATTATATTTTATAATTAATTTTAATTCATACAGATACCCCGTCTAAGTTTCATTTTGCTGACTTGCATTCCATTGAATTATTTATCTAGTAAACAATTGGATTCGTTTAATTACTTATGGGTGTCATACTATAGCTCTTCAAGTTCTACTTTAAATCTTATAATTACATTATATATATATATATATATATATTTCAATAATATATACTAGTTCTTTTAGACACAGAATATTAATAAATATTCCAGAATATCACTTTACGAAGTTACTAAACCAATTGTAAAACAATTACGTTAAAATTCAGACTTTTTTTATTGAAAATATGCAACATAAATATTAAGTGCTAAAAATTAAAATAAATATATTACTCCAGAGTATTAAAACTGAAAGTTTATTCATGGTATTTCACAACTTTAATTTTCTTTTCAAAATATACCTAATTTTCTTTTTATCTTAAAATATTCGAACTCAAATTATGAAACTCATTTCTAATATATAGATAATTGAAAAATTGTAAAAAAAAATGCCAAAAGCTCTTAGTTACTGAAATGAAGGAAGAAATGAGGGAAAAGTGCAAGGAACAAACTCACTTATTGAAAATATAAATTGAGCCCACATAAATTCCGAAGGTAGTCCTAGACCGGAATGGAATGTCATAGAACACTGACTAATGGCCTCGAAAGGAAATTATCACACTCCATCGATTTTAATGCATGCTTGACTCCTTTAATTCCCATTCTTTATATTCGAATACTGAACAATGGGAAAGAAAGGATGCAAACAACTATTCGGAAGAAGCAATTATGCCTTTTTGTTCTGAATGAGAGCATCCGGGGTTAAGAAAATATTTTGTGAAATGCAAAAAATTAAATTAGAAATCCAATCACATAGGATAGGAGTGAGTAAGCCGTAATTTATTGATCATTTATAAGAAGCTTTTATTTAGTTGAAAGGTAAAATAAATTTTTATACAGAACTTATTACTAATAACTAATATTAAAATACATAGTATTTCCATTAATTGTATCCAATATATTGGATCTTTAAAATATCGAATTAAATACATAACTAATAGATTAATTGTGTGTAAGTGAGTGTGTGTGTGCGTGTGTGTCATTGAGGGTGTGGAGACGATATCTAACGAACGAACAGAACGATTCAAACGAAATTTGGCATAAATGTGAATACTAGAAGACTGTTGTTTTTAAACTCAATCGAATGTTCAGACCCCCTAAATTTTAGAGTGAAATTTTAAAAAATCATCAAGAAATCAAGACATTTAATAAAGTTACGTACATAGTCATTTGTTATGTAACCTTTCATTAGAAAACGATTGACATAATCTTTAGAACGCTAGCATAAACCGTTCTCGAGATATTGCACATTTTTTCAAATAAATTTTCATAAATCACATAAAATAAAACAAGAAAGGTCAACCATGCATAAGGCACTGATTATAAAACACTTTCCAACTGAAATGTTATTTAAACATCCCTAAAATGCGATACATTCAGCGGCGCCGCCCAGGCGGTGAAGTGGATAGCGTCTCCGACTGCTGTCTAGTGGGCTTGGGTTCGAATCCCGAGTAAGGCATGGGCGTTTTCTTGAGGATGAAGTCAGTCTTCCGCCGTCTGGGTTCTCGCCAAATGTGAAGCTGCACCCCCCCCCAGACCTTCGTCAGTGATGCTTGTTTGTGTTAATAAAAACTTTGTGATCTCGTCTTGTGTCATTCTTTGTCCTTCTTCTGGCATCACTGGCCCTGTTTGTGGTTCGACCGAAACAGGAGGTTATGACCAACAACAACAACAACAACATTCAGCGGCGATATTTTTTTAATGATCACAGAACTAGAATAATTTATTTTTCTCGGAAAATTAAAACCATGGAGGTAAAAGTACATTCTAACTCCATGCTTAAAACTTCATTCAAACTTTATTCAAATGGCGTCATCGAAATAAATATCGTCCGGTTCTCTATGTGTAAAAGCACTGAATATATCATTCATACACTTTTATTCCAAACTCCAGAGTTGATTCATTTGGCGTGAAAAACATTCAGCAATTCTTATACATCTCATCGTTACAATCACTTGTTTACATTTTACATTCCTTAAAGTTAGGCTTCGTTGTAGAAATAAAAATTGGATAATCATTTAAAGTCAAAGATATTGTAACTGCGTTGGCGCAGAATACAGATGCGTAGAAGAAACGTAAAAATGAAGCGGTTTTAGGACGGATTCAACACTCGATGTGAATTTAAAAGAACTTTAAAAATCACGATTTTTATTCTGGGAAAAAAGATGGATGCCCTATTTCTTTTTGAAGTGAATCACGTGATCGCTTCATATCATATGGGTGTCATTATAATTTTAATTTTTATTTAAAAATTACCTAACCTATTTCGCTGAAATTTATTTTATGTATTTTATTGGATAATTTAAATATTTCCTAAAATTTTCGAAGCAATTTGTGAATTTTATCTTTGCTTAAAAAATGCTTGAAAAATAAGGTCCGATAGGACCATATATTTCATTTTTTCAACCCGGTTTAAAGCCAAAACTAATTGGGTGATATTATTATTTTACATTCCCATATGTCCTACAGACAGTCTCAACAACATAATGAAATTTCATTTCGATAAAGTCATTTTACGGCAGTTATCGTGAGAAAGGACAGACAGGCAGAATAAACAAACTCATAAACGCTTTTCAACTATGTAAAGTGTTAACAAGAAAGATATAGCGTGCATAAAGCATTAATTATAAAACACTTTCCAACTGCAATGCAATTTTATTTGAACATCTCCAAAATGCGATAAATTCAGCTATGATATTTTTTAAATTATCACAATAATAAAACAATTTATTATAATTGAAAATTTCATCGAGAACAAATGACATTACCCAAATAACGTCATCGAAATATAAATCGCCTTGCTCTCTCTATAAAAGCAGTGAATATTTTATTCATAACTTTTTTTCCATTCCCTTCATTCAGCGGCGATATTTTTAAAATTACCACAGTACTACAATAATGTATTTTACTTAAAAACTTAAAGCCATTGAGGTAAAAGTATTTTCTAGCACCATGCTTAAATCTTCAACAAAAAACGCAATACTATAGAATCGCCAGTGTCTCTATGCAAAATCATTGAAAGTTTCATTCATATCAGCTATATTACAGACTCCAGAACTAAACAATTTTGCTTTAAAGAAATACAATAATTCTTATACAACTTATTTTACAGCTTGATGCGTTTACATTTTCCATACGTGAAAATTAGGCTTCGTTGTAGAAATAATCAAAGTTTGATGATCATTTAAACTCCAAAATATTGTAATTGCTTTGGCGCAGTATATAGATGCACAGAAAAAAAATAAATAAAGCGGTTTTAGGACGGATGTAACACTAAATGGAAATTAAAAAGAACTTTTAAAGACATAAGTTATATTGCAGTGGGTCAAGTGATTTCTTCATATAATATGGATGCAATTATTATTTTAATATTTATTTAAAAAAACTGCCAAACATATTTTGCTGAATTTTTTTTTTTCTATATTTTATGGGATAATATGAATATTTCCTAAAACTTTCTAAGCAATTTGTGAATTTTAAATTCGCTTAAAAAATGTTTGAAAAATTAGGTCCCATAGTATTCAATGTATTTCATTTTTTCAACCCTGGTTCAATCTGAAATAATTGGGTGATATTATACATTTACATTCCCATATGTCCCAAAGACCTTCTGAACAACATACTAAATTTTCATGTTGATAAAGTCATTTTTACGGCAGTTATCGTGGGCACGGGCAGACAGACAGACAGACAGACAGGATGGCCAAAGTCATAAACACTTTTTAACTATGTTGTAAAGTGTTAAAAATTGCTAACTACTGTGAAATATGTTCACTTTTCATATGTAATATCATGCAATACATTTGGTGACATCATTCTCGTCGATCTAGCTTGTTACATTCATGAGGAACTTTACTTTGGGATATACTGTTGTGTTTGGATGTCAATAGTCATTTTTCTGCTAGAAGAATAACTTATTAATACCCCCCCCCCCCCACATAACGCTTGGTGAGATTTTGGAGGAATGTCGTCAATTTGGCAGCTTTTTAAATGTTGCCAAATTAACGAAAATGTTAAAAATGACTCTAAATCAATGAAAATGATGGCTTATTGATGAAATTTCAATACCTTGGAAAGAACATAAGGGTAGACTATAAGAATAATTCATTCGTCCGTTCGTTTGTAACGCTTAACGAGAAATTTCTGAATATAGTGTTCTGTGAGAATAACCCATTTATCTGTCCGTAACGCTTGGCGAGAAATTTAGCGGGACGTTGCCAACTTGGCGACTATTTTAAATGCTGCCAAAGTGACAAAAATGTCGCCCAATTGATAAAAATGACTTCAAATGGGAAGGAATGTTTCTCAAATTCTGATTTTCCTCATATGACGGACATACCTTCTAGTATATAAAAAATGCTCTTCTCTCCGTTTGTTTGTAACACTTGGTGATGTATTTGACGAACTTACGGCGAAGTATCGGCAACTTGGCTATATTTTGTCCCAGATTGACAAAAATATCGTCAAAATTGCAAAAATGACTCTAAATTGATGGAAATGACGCCTAATTATTGAATTAATTATAAAAATATTTTAGTACATGGACTAAATGGCTTATTGAGGATGCTATCAATATTGATAATTGTTTATTTAGAGTTGCGAAGTTAATTGGGTGTTTTGAATTTGTTTTACATGTTGTCATCTGGAAAATCGCCAAATGTACAATTCATCGATAAAAACACAGTACTGGGGATCTTATACATTTTTTGTGACTGTAAAGGTAGTAAATTTATTGCATTATATATGAAAAATCATGTGCTGCTCACATCGAATTTTTTTCTGTCAACTCACCCATATTTTCCCTCACTTGAACGATTCTGGATCCACACCACTTTTATTATCATAGCCACCTAGTGCAGGTTAATACAGAAAAGTAATTTCCAATAATTTTCTTGTGAGACAGCATCCATTGCTTCATATATCATTTCTTATACATACATATTGCTTTAATCAAATAAGACATCTTTTTAAATCTAATTGTTACCCATGATTCATTTCAACTTATAGTATTGAACATTTTTTTTTCAGGAATGATTCTCAGATTACATAAAATGACGAGTGTGAATTTTGCAAGTAAACTCCTCAACTATAAATTTTATGAAGCCACAAAAAATTTACGGGGATCAAAATCATTCTATCATATTCAGTTCACCAAATTCCTTTTTAAAAATATAGACGTTCTATCTTACAGAATCTGAATTGTATGGGTTAAAGGATTTGGTGTATTATCTAAAACTAATTTTCTCTTACTCTATGATTTAAAATAATCCAATAAAAGCAGTAAAACGTAACTACAATAGTGGGAGTTTGAAATAGAATATATTTTTTTTTACCATTTCTGTTCATTATTAAACAACATATAATATTTATATAAGACTCTGAGTGGAAGAGGTCAGTCTTTTCATTTTAAAATTCATTTTCAATTAATAACAACCTTGAAGTTTATATACAACTCTTTATTCGAAAAATTCGTGTTTCGGAATTTCTCAAATACGATCTTTTTAGATGAGTTGTTTAAAAGTTAAATACAAATATCTGTTTATAGGTATATACAAAATTTCTAGTGCACTCTTTGGCTTAACATATAAAAAAATATGATGGGGGCAGCACATAACTTTCCTTACATAATGCAATGAATTTACTACATTTACAATAAAAAAATAATCTATAAAATCCAAAGTACTGTGTTTTTATCGTTGAATTATACATTTGACGATTTTCCGGCTGACAACATGTAAAACTATTTCAAATTACCCAATCAACTTATGTTTCGCGCAACTCTAAATAAACAATTATTAATATTGATAACACGCTCAATAAGCGATATAGTCCATATATTAAAATATTTTAATAATTAATTCCTCAATTAGGCGTCATTTTCATTGATTTAGACCCATTTTTGCAATTTTGACGATATTTTTGATAAAAATGATGCTAAATTAATGAAAATGACGACTAATTCGTGAAAGTTCAATATCTTGGAAAGACCATAAGAGTAGACTATAAGAATCTCTCTGTCCGTTTGTCCGTAACGCTTGGTGAGAAATTTAGCGGTACTATTTTAAATGTTAACAAAATCACAAAAATGTCGCCATATTAATAATAATAATACCATATGGAAAGTAATGTTTCGCAAATTCTGATTTCCGTCATATTATTCCGTCGATATTTTTGTCAATCTGGGCGAAATATCGCCAATTTGGTGATACTTTGCTAAATAATTCCCCAAATTCGCCAAATACACCACCAAGTGTTACAGACAAACGGACAGAAGAGCATTTCTTATATACTAGAAGGTATGCATTTAATATGACGGAAATCAGAATTTGCGAAACATTATTTTCCATATGGAATTATTTTCATCAATTTGGCGACATTTTTGTCACTTTGGCAACATTTAAAATAGTACCGCTAAATTTCTCACCAAGCGTTACGGACGAAGAGACGGAGAAATTCTTATAATCTACTCTTATGGTCTTTCCAAGATATTGAACTTTCATGAATTAGTCGTCAATTTCATTAACTTAGCGTCAATTTTATCAAATTGGCAACATTTAAAAAGTTTCCAAGTTGGCGGCATTCCGCCATATTCTTCGACAAAATCTCGCCAAGCATTATGGACGGAGAGATAACTTATTCTTATAGCAGATCAGATAAATGACTTTTGGCGTCGATATACAAAAGTATTACACAAAGCATATTTTCTTATGAATAGAACGAGCTAGATCCACGAGAATGATGTCACCAAATTCATCGCCTGATATTACATATGAAAAGTGAACATATTTCACAACAGTTAATATATTTTTTATTTTATGTAATTTTTTGATAAATTTATATGAAAAATGTACAATATCTTGAGAACGGTTCATGCCAAAGTTCTAAAGATTATGTCAATCGTTTTCTAATGAAAAATTACATAAGAAATGACTATTTACGTAACTAAAGGTTTTGATTTTTCGATTATTTTTTTTCAAAATTTCACTCGAAAATTTAGTGGGGTCTGAACATTCGATTGTGTTTAAGAACAATAGGTTTCCAGTATTCATATATTGCAATTTTTATGCCAAATTTCATTTGAATCGTCCCCTTCGTTTGTGAGATATCGTCTCCACCGACTCACACACACACACACACACACACATACAGACATCATTTCAAAAACGTTTGATTCGTATTCAAGGATGCTTGAAACGTGCTCTCCCTTCGAAAACTCGAATTCGAATTTTCGACCCAGTCACAATATTTTCCTTATACATTAAACTATGCATACATTAAACTATGTATATAAGGAAAGTAATGAGAAAAAATAAAAACAGTTTATTTATAAATGTAGTAAAATATCAAATTTTTACAAACTGGAACTGCTGTGTAATTAACTTATGCAATATCTGATCTCTAACAGACAGCAAAGTGGGGACCTGTTCTACCGACTGGTTTACCTGCAGGTTTTGTTTCCCCGCCGCTGAGAGTCGTCTACAGACGACCCCACTGAGGTCCAAAAGAGGCATGATGATTAGAAGTCATGCGGAATTACCAAGACAGGACAAAACGCCAAGAACAGACAGTGCAGCAGTTATACCCTTAACCACGCACACCATACCCAGAGAGCAGCTGAAAAGCAGAAAATACTCAGACAGCCTCGGGGGAACCTCCCATAGTCGAGGAAGTCTGAGCAAAAACGCCCCGACTCCAAGAGGAGTACGGGGACACAGCCGGAGAAACGGGAACGAAAGCATTCAATTGCAGTGACCGACCAGAAGAGAGCCAAGAAGAGCCATGCTTATGGCGACACAGAGAGGATTGTAATTTCGCAGAGGATTCCAACTGTCTACCCCTCGGTAGTTATGCAGTGGCAGCACACAACTTAAAGAGGCGTTGTCGTAACCCGGACTTAAACCTGTGCTGCCAGGTTAACATAACCTAGAAAAGAAGAGAGAGAAAATAGAGTCTAAGTCTAAAAAAGGCCGGGATAGAGAAAAAGGGCGCAAGCCCGAGAGCGAGCACCGAGGAGGGATGTAAGAACAAAGGACGCATACCTAATAAACAAAGGCAAAGGCTGGTAGAGACTAAAAACCAACACTCAGCATAAGTTAACTAACTAAATAAAATATCTAACTAAAAACTAAGAAAAAAGCTAACTAGCAGTATATAGCTAACTAGCAGGATTAAGCTAACTAACGGAACAAAATAAAGAGCAGACCCTAAGACGAGTAAAGAACAGTTAAGAACTAACCCTTAGTAACCAAAGAAGCTATGGCTACAAGACTAACAAGAAAGGGAACTATTAAGCAGGGGAGAAACCCAAACAAGGGGAGAAGCCCGAGGAGGAAAGCACGTACCACGAGAGGGCAGAGGCCAAGCAGATAGATAACAGTCCTAAAAGAGTCCTGAAAGACGGACAAAGAAAGGGAGAAGTTACATACTACACTCTACATACTAAAACAAGAAGAAAGCTTACGAAAAACCACCTACACTTGAACCCGAACGCCGGCCTGAGGATCTGAAAGGGAAAGGTTAGTGAAGATGAGCCGCGGGTCGGGGCATAATAATGCCTAAGTCAACCCGGGTGAATCCCAACACCAGAACCTACCAAATCGCCCCCTACAGCAGAGCAGTCCCGGTCCGGCGAGGCAGTCGTCTTCTTCCTGAAAAAGAGATGGTGGAACCTTTAACCTGGGAAAAGGAGAGGCTCCTGAAGGGCGCTGAAAAGTAAAGAGCGGTTAATGCTGAAAGGTAAAAGAGTTACGGCACGCTGATGTGCTATGCAGAGCTCTGACGTCACCAAATGGGTGGAGTACACCAAGAGAGCTGAAGGCTGGGACAGTACCCCAGCAGCGCGAAAAACCATACCACCCCAAACGACCAAAGAGAGGTGTCCACACTAAGGTGGAGAGAGAAAATCTTGCCCGTTCTCGCAGGGACAATACCCCAACTGGCCAGAAGGCGGAAAAGTCCTACTAGAGCCCAAAAGTATTAACTCTGGCCACAGCTTCGGTGGACGAACACCAAGAGAATAGCTGGGGCAGTCCCCCAGAGAAACACACACAGAGAAAGAATAACCTGAAAAAGGGAAGCCAGAAAAGAGAAAGTCCCCGCTGGAGGAGGGAGAGGAAAAGAAAGCCAGCAGGGGAAGAAGGAGGAAAGAGATGAGAGGAGAAAGAAGAGAAAAACCTACAAACGTAGGAAACACAGGTGGGAAAAGATCCTCCTGTGTCGGAGTACCTGCAAGAGTAGGTTTGAGTAATATATGATCTCTATACTGCAAATTCTTAGTTGAAAAAAAAAAATAGGAATTTTTTCTATTTTCTTAATCATTCCTATATATATAATAAACTTTCCAATTGTGACGAAATATTTTTCCAGACGCTTTGTATTTCTTAAGGAATTAAAATGTCATGCAAAATTACTGTCTCGCAAAACTTTTAGAATCTCCAGATATAGTATATTTCAAAAGCAGCTTGATGTAGACGTTAATTAAATTGTTGCAAAATGGTGCGTAGGATATCTAATATCCGCAAGTTGTTATCACAAGATGTTGAATCTTCCATGTACTGTGGGTCTTAATGTACATGTAATCTGCCATATGTAGTACTTTTATTTATAAAATAATAATGAGATCATGAAATGGAAATATTTATAGGTTGCAGTGCCGTTTTTTTTTTTATAAAATTATAATGTGCTTTATTCGAAAATTTTTGGAAGATATTTTGTTCCTAAAAGTATCATGTCTGCCAATGCAAAGTTATGGGACTAGATTCATGATACAAATTATTTTTACTTCTTTGATAAAAGGAGATATATGAAAACTGGGTGTTTAAAATTATTTCAAAGGTGTTATGAGATCATTTAATTAGGTCAAATGCAGTTTGTACTGATCCTGTAGAGATGTACTGACACAGTAGATTCAGAATATCTTTATAGTAGACAGAAGATCTTAATAGTAGACAGAAGATCTTAATAGTAGACAGAAGATCTTAATAGTATACAGAAGATCTTAATAGTATACAGAAGAACTTAATAGTATACAGCAGATCTTTATAGGAGACAGAATATCTTTATAGTAGACAGAAGATCTTAATAGTAAACAGAGGATTTTTATAGTGGACAGAAGATCCTTATATTAGACATTAGATCTTGACAGTAGATAAGTACAGACTACTTCTGACCGGACAAAGAAATATCATAACGCTATTCAAACGCGTGTAGTCACTTAAGTTTCATAAATGCTTCTGTTAAGAGAGTACAAATTAATTTATATTCTCGCTAGCAGCAGTAAAATGTATTATGGACTAATTATATTTCACAAATTTTCTGATCATATTTTGAGTTTGTTTTGATGAATTATCTTTTATATCACTCAATATACCACATAACTCAATAAACTGGATCATAACATAAAATTTTAGTTTAAAGTTTAGTAAATGGACACAAAAAAGGTTTAGTAAGCAAATGTGCTTTTCAGAAACATTTATATTTCTTTCTTCAGTGACAACAAAGCTAGGCATAGGCGCCTTAATGAGAAACAAACTATACCGGACAAGCAACAGCATTAATAAACTACAGAATACAATATTGTAGCGCCAGCTAATGTGACGAAAGGTAAAGCAAACGGTGTTAAACGAAATTAAAATTAAAACAAAAAAAACTGAATATATGAACTTAGGAAGAAAACATGTAAAAATAAATAATATTAAGTCAAAGTATGGTACGGAATGAAAGTGAGTCGGAAAGCAAATAATTTGTTGTCGTCATGTCATACCTAAAAATATTTTATCATTGGCAAATCAGTAATAAGATTACTGAAACTATTATTGGCATAAATACTTTTAAAGAAATCAAACTCAAATTCTAAATATAACTTTTGAATAATGGAAGCAGAAGAAAAATCAAGCGGTGACTAACCACCCAGAAGTGATTAACGATTAATGATTTATTAATTTATTCGTGTTTCGCATCAAGCAGTACTTAAAAGCATGTTCAGTTTCACCAATATATGATTGTTCACATTGACAAGGAACATGATAATGCCCCAATTATTGAACGTTTCAATATAGCCCACAAAGAAAGAAATATTTTATTGTATCGTTAACAGATAATACCATTTTGAAGACAAACTTACTTGCGCAGCATTTTTCTTTATGATTTAGTTTATTTTAGAATGCACAAAAAGCCATGTTCAATACTTGCCACTATATATATGACACAAAAATGAAATGGATGAAAGATATTAAAAAGGGAAACATCACAAATTAAAGCATTCATCCCAACAAGGATTTAAGTATTGTCTTGAAACTAGCCAACATGAGGAGTTTTAATGCATGGAATGCTTCCAACACACCGACTTTTTTCGATGGACAATTTTAATTCCTTTTAAGCCTTCTGTGTCTAAATGTATTACACTGGTCACCATAAATGGTTATAAAAGTCTAGTATGCAGTAACTGCCTTCGGATCTTTTCAGATCTAAAAAGAGCGAAAAGTCCCCATTTTGGAGACTGTATTGGCAGTAAGATTAAAAAGCTGCTTTAAAACACCTCAACATGATACGTATGGTGAGTGTAAAAGTTATATTAAATCAGAAAAACTAGTTGCAAAATAAAATAGTTTCAACCTACCTGACCTCAACATAAAACTACATTATTTAACAGAATGTTTCCTCAAATCCATAAAGAATAATTAGTTTCTACAGTTATGCTGAATTATAACGAAAACTAATTACGGGATAAAATATTTTATATCTCACCATCCTCATGAAATTACGTTTGAGAAACCTAAATACTCAGAGAACATTTATTAGTATTAATGTCGACAATAAATTCCCCTATAAAACCCACACATCTAAGAAAGCCATTATTTTTCTGACCTTCAGGAAATAATTTGCAAATGTATAAACCTCGTTGTCCTCAAAATAATAGCCCTATTTTATGCTCTGTAATCGGGAAGAAGTCTTTTGGATGTTGTTCTTCCTTATAATTAAAATAGTTTAGGTTTTGAACTCCTCGTTAAAATAACTCCAAAATGCTAAAAATTATTTTAGTTGTTCTAATTCATTCATATATATATATATATATATATATATAAGAATATAATTCATATATATATATATATATATTCATTCATATATATATATATATATATATATATATATATAAGAAATAGTAAGAATTCAAAAATGGAGAATAACTATATTATATATACATTCAGAGGTGGTGAGTAAGTCAGTTGGTGGAGTCAGTATTATACTACTCAGAGATGGTGAGAGAGTCAATTGAGAATGACCGGCTAAGAGTGTTGTGCTTGGTTTTGCAGTTATATATCGTAAATCTTCGTAATATTGAAACTGCCTAAATGTCTCCTGATCTCACAATAAGAATACTAAATTTCGCACAATTCTCCAGAGATATCGTTCTCTACGCGGAAATGGAAAATTTCAAATATCTTGAAAACGGCTCAGAATTACTAAATAATGATATCTATTTACTTCTATTTAAAAGCACTTACAAAACACTGACTCTTTGGTGATCATATTTATTTTTTTATGATTTTTTTTTTCATTGCAGCATTATTTATCGGAAGCTAAAATATTCCGTTAGTAATACGTCCATGAACGCTTGGAGGTGATAAATGGACTTTAAGAAGTTCCATGAAGAAGTTCTCAGCCATAAATATTACACGCTGAAGCATATTTCATTATACAAGAGGGGTGCGAAAGCTGTGTCTTAGAAAATTTATGAGAGTGATTTGATCTTAGTTTAGAACCATAACTTTAACGAATGATACGGAAATCTTAATTTGCTTTGGCTGATTTCTGTGGCATTTAAGATTTTGCTTGTATATTTTAACACCTTACATGTTTATTAATGATAATCTCAGAAGTTAGATCATCCGTTTGCGTTATCCATATATTCTGTGAGAGTAAAAACAGCTTTATATAATTGTCTAAGATTTTTCTTATGTAAACATTTCGTTATAAAAGGTTGTTTCAAACAGAATACATGATTACATATTTGCTGAACCGCAGATCCATAGTTCCAGCATAAGGAATGCCTCAAATAATATAGTCTTTTAGACTACGATAGTTTGAGTTGCGTAATATGTTTTAATAAAAAAAGTACAAAATTTAACTTTTATATGGGCTCTCTAAAAAGAATATTCCAATTAGTAAATTATTCTTTATTCATTTAAGGATCACTTGAAAAAAATAAACCAGTTCTCCAATATGCAAAATTGGTCGTGAAAAAATTGTTAAACTCATAGGACTTAAACCATTTTAACTTAGTGAAATTAAATGGCTGAAAACATTCAATATAGAGGTCTTATAAAAATTAAATTTCGTTAGATACAATTTGCATTCGAAAACTGAAACGTAAATGTGTATCTATATTTACCAAATGTTGTACCAAATATACCAATGTTTTGCTTAGTCCCCATTTATCCATCGAAAATTTTAACTAATAATAGTATATTGGGTAATTTTGATCACTTGATAATATTTTTTTATTTTACTAACTGTGGTATGGAAAACATTTTTATAATTGAATTTTTTTCTTGTAAGGGCGTAAAAAAGTTACATTTTGTAATTTGTTACTAAGAGGTGCCACATAATCAATATTTGTAAACACTAATAGTCTACCTTAATTAGCATTTCTTAAATTAAAACCATTGGTCTACAACAAAATGTTCAAGATGTAATTAATCTTACAATTATTTTGAAACACCGTGTATAGATTATCAGCTCATTTTAAAGCTATTTATTAAGCGTGCAGAAGCATACTATGAAACATGTAAAATAAAACCACAGTGGCAGTCAATTGTTTTAATAATTTTCAGTTTATACGCGCATTTAATTAATAAATATCGCAAAATTGATATTAGCAGAAATGTTCTTTAATAAATATGAAAATCTTGTCATTAGATTTCACTATGTTTGGAGTAATTTTTAGCACCATCAAGTTAATTGCATCGTGCAATGTCTTATTCGAATTTTATTCCTGACCTAGCTCTTAGATGACTTCACTCTCATAGTAATACACTTCAGACTCATTAGTAATACGTTCATGTATGCCTGAAGTGATGGATGGGCGTTAAGAAGTTCGACATCAAGAAGTTTTCAGCTATAAGTTTTACATGACGCATATTTCAGTCTAATGATGGAGTGAAAGCGCCAGGCTAAGAAAATTGAAGATATTGATTAGATTGATATTTATGGATCAAAGGATTTATGAATCAAACAGCTTTCTCAACTAGTTTAGATGTAATAGCATAAATATGTATATTTTAAACCCAGGTACAGCTTTTTGATTTCATAATATCTTTTTTTTATTATGAATAATTATAGCAACTGTCAAACCATACATTTGTAAATCGTATGACAGTTAAATTTCTGACCAATCTTTTCATGTAAGACGTAATGTAATTAATCAGCAGGCCCCATTTCTGTATTAATATTATAGTGATATATAATAAAACAAAATTATTTCAATCAAGTACGTTAAAAGAGCGTATCAGTCGCATTTTAATCTATAATGGTAAAATTAATAAGAATGTGCTTCAATAAATAAAATTACCATTTTATTTTTCTGACAATGAAATAATAATAACAGCTAACGGCATAACTTATTAAAACGTGTCATTTCCTATTCAAATTAGTATTCATACTAATGGTAGGATAAATGATATCTAAGAAGTTCCTCATCGTGAAGTTTTTTGTCACACATTATATATGCTCAAGAAAATTTAAATCTAAAATAGAATACGAAAAAATTAAGAACTTTAAAAAATTTAAAAATTAAGAACTTTAAAAAATTTAAGATATTGGCTTAAAAGCAGGAATTATAACTTTGATAAAATACAATTTTTGACATATCGTTTTGTTAATTTTTGGTTAATGTATTATTTTTAATAAATGTTACTTTATTTGACATGATGTCTAATTATTGCTAATAATGAAATAACGTGTTGGTGAACAAACCTGTGTATAACAATTAGGAAATAAGGAAATTATATATGGAAGACAATATATCATTCCTCTTGAATTTGTGAGAGAATATACATTAAATTAGCTTTTATGTAACGAATTTTTTAAAGGCCTATAACTGTTTTTTCGTTTATGACTTCTTTGCATAAAATATAAAAAATCAAAGTGCATATTGGTTGAGTCAGAAATTCATCGATGCAAAAATTTGAGACTTTATCATCAGTGTAATTGGTTTTTAAAAAGATTTCGTTCTAGAAGATGTAATTTGACTTCTTATAAGTTAAATAAGTAAACATTGAATAGCAAATGTATTTTTGTCTTATTCTCTGATTTTAAGTAGACCGTAGTCCTTTATAAGAACCATGTTCCAAGCTGAAATCCCATTGTTGGCTTCAAACTAAACACACTCGATTTTTTCCACAATCATCATGACAGCTCACCCCATATCACACTACTGAAGCGCATTTCTAATCGGATAATTTAAAGATATATATTTAAAATGAAGTTTAGAATTGAATTTTTGA
Source organism: Amaurobius ferox (assembly GCA_951213105.1). Lineage (NCBI taxonomy): Eukaryota > Metazoa > Arthropoda > Arachnida > Araneae > Amaurobiidae > Amaurobius > Amaurobius ferox. The sequence goes on along the minus strand of OX578141.1, from coordinate 36,655,898 downwards.
TAAATTTTATGCTGCTGTGTAATAGAAAGAAAACCAATTCACTTGATGACTGAATTTATAACATTGAGCTGAAAACGTCTAAAATTAAAAAGAATATTTCCATTTCCCTGTTTTCTTTATTTTTTTTAAACAAATGTTGCGTTTTACAAAAATGTAGAAAACGGATTTAGGGTTACAGCAATATTTTATCTTTATGTTCTCATATCTTTAATTTCATTATAAACGGATGCTACTCGATACAAAATGAATCACGGGACTAATGGTCAGAATACAAACTCCTGAATTACACAATGTTCGATTCGTTAAATTTCATGATGTTTCTAGCGTGTAAAGCAAATACCGTGCAACCTAAGGGAAAATTCTGCATGAAAGCAATTCTTCTTTGACATGAAGACAAAATCCGGATCTTTTTTATAAAATACTAGAAGGTATGCACGTCATATGACGGAATTTAAAATTTGCAAATCATTACCGCCCATTTGGTGTCATTTTTATCAATTTGGCGATAGATTTGAGATTACTACAGAGTTTCCTACTTAATTTGCACCCTATATACTTCGGCCTTTTCTTTCGAATTTTTTCTACGGAGATTCTTGACTTTAACGTGCTCTCCTCTTCTCACTCTTTCTGTGTTCAACCGACGTGTTTTTTTTATTTTCTATACTCTTCATTTTTCATTGGCCAACACGTTTCGGAAATAAAATTTGTTTTGAATGTCAAAATCTGTTTTCTTTTTCAATCTTTTTAAATATAAATTTAAATCTACTGACACCACTCAGAGGAAAAAATAAGAAGAAAAGAAGAAAACGAACCGCGTTCGAGAAAAATTTAATTAGCTAAGAAGAACGCTCCGGATTAAAATATGAACACTGCAATCAAGCAACAGTAAACGTGGAAAGTCAATGGGTGATGGGAAAAATTTAGTGTTCAAGTGGAAGGTTATGAAAATGCTGATGGTCTAGGTTAGTATCTAAATTGAAATGTTTATCCGTGATTTAAACACGGTTGGCAACATTGTGTAACAGCGTTACCCAGAGATATATAGATAAACAGATAAATTAAGGTGTTTATATTATTAATTCATCAAAATAATATTTAGACCAATATTCTCTCGGCCTACCAGTAACCACTATTTATCAGAGTCTAGAACGAAAATTTGAAGTCTTCTGGCGTTTAAGATGGAAACTTCTGATTGCAATTACCCTAGAACTCACACACAATTCTCGAAATCCAAATAGAGCTAGAACAAAAACAAATCGAAAGTTCGCTGCATAGACTCACAATCGGTGAACGCTAAGATTTTAACAGCTCTTACCTAAAATAGATTTTTGAAGTAGTTCTAGACCACGTAGCTGCACTTCGAGCACTAAGGCCTATTCGCCATGTTACATGTAAAAAAGATAACCCCATTCCATTAAAGGGTAACCAAGTAGATATAAAATTCTTAAAAAATATATGATACAAAGATTCAATCCTACACAGCATTTGTTATTTATCATTGATTATAAAATTATTAAAAACACCGTTCTAATCTGCAAAATTAATTTCCTCGGCTCAGAATGACCAGCCAAATCAGAATGCGAGTAACGTCATGACTTAGTATTGGTGGGGAAACAACCGCTTACCTTCATGAACTAAACTCCGTGTATGCGCACAGAAGGGCAAGTGTTTTTTCCATGAATCTTCTCAATTAGTCAGCACTAAAGTAATTACGTGGGGAATTGTATTTGTATATGCTCACGTTTTTAGGTACATAAAAATTTTAGTGGTTTGAAAAATGCCTTCAAAGAATAATTCAAGCATATATCTAAAACAAATGTTTCCCCATTGCAGAAGATTGCTCATTTAACTAAGACTCTTTTAACAAGTAGACTACTTCCACGTGTATTTCATTTCATTCTAGTATTTATTTGTTTCAGATTATAAATGTGAAAAGGTGTATTTATATATATATATATATATATATATATATATGTGTGTGTGTGTGTGTGTGTGTAATATTGGCTGAAATAGTCCATGGAACAGACATTTCACGTTATCAAAATCTGCTTCATTACACGACACTTGAAACAGAGGTAGTTTCCTAGGCTGGTCGAGTTCCTGATCGTTGACCTGCTCTCACAAAATCTCAATGGAGTCTGCGCCATTTTACACATTGTACAGTTACAGCAGAGGGGGGTGGCAGAATATGGTGGTAAGGGAAAGATGCTGCCTTCACTTTTTTTAGGCTTTAAAAATGTGATTGGGAAGCAGTTTCATATGAGAAAGTTTACTCAGAGGATAAGATTAGTGATCATATATGGCATGGTAGAGGGAAAGAGGAAGTGCTGGCAGACTTTCTTAGGTGGCGTGGGATAGAATTTAATATAGTTGCAATATGTGCTGGACATGAAATAGGAATTTTGAATAATAATTAGGAAGGTAAAGCACGTTATTGGGAAAGGTCAAAATTTCTGTATCATATATATATATATATATATATATATATATATATATATATATATATATATATATATATAGATATTAATCATAATTACGAATTGGATAAAGAATCATATTGCCACTGTCATTTAGAAAAATACAAAGACTTCGTAGATAAACACCATGGGCATGTTATAACGGGAAATCTAAATATTATTAATTATGATGCACTGAGATCACTGATGTTACTTGGTACTAAGTATCGTATACCTACTAAATTTAAACATATATTAATATGTAAAGGTTTATTTCTTGACTTAAATAAATTTATCTATAAAATCAGTTATAAATATCAAATCCCTGTAGAAGCCTTCAAACCCTGGAGAGTCATAATAGAGCAAAACTTAAATCACTATATATATAATCAGAAAATTAATAATTCATATAAACTTAATTCAATTAAAAAGGATATTAAAGAAATACAAAATGATTTTGTCATTACATATGTCGATAAGGCAAGTGATAACTACTCAATTATTTGCAAATATTACTATTTAAGTACCCTCCAGTCACACTTACTTAATAATCAAATCTATAATTTACATAAAACTAATCTTAAAATCTTATCCAATAGAATTTCAGCTAAATATAAGCAAATCCATCTAAAAAATAGTTGTAATAATATTCCATATATTGTTTTAGTACCCAAGGTTCATAAATCCCCAGTTGCTTTTCGAACCATTACCAGTGGGCATAATTCTTACATTAATAATGCTGGAAAATTATTATTAAAAATATTACATGAAGTATCCTTGTCAGACGAAATCTCAAATAACTGTCATATTGTAAAAAACAGTTTTGAATTAGTTAAGAAATTAAAAACTCTTACTAATATTCATAGTATTTATACCTTTGATTTCAAAGATTTGTTTAATAATATTAATATAGATGATCTGTATAGAATTAGTTTAGGAATTTTTGAAAAATATAATATCAACCTAAAATATTCAAATTTTCTCTTTAAAAAATTACTTAATTTCACTCTTTAAGAGAATTATATTTAACATGGTGGTACTTTTTTTAAACAACAGGTTGGTATCCCACAAGGGAGGGGGGGGTGCCTTATCATTGTTAGCTAATCTGTATTTATTCTTCTGTGAAAAAAACATTAATCCAAGCTTGCATAATATACACATGTTTAGATATTTAGATGACATATTATGTGTATCCCCAAATAATATCCCTATAGGATTAAACATTTATCCAAAAAATTTGCAATTAAATGCAAGTAATAATGACTCTAATGTTGCAAAATTTTTTGATTTAACTTTAAATTTACAAAATTGTAATATGGATATAAACTTGTATGATAAAAGACAGGATTTTAAATTTAATACATCAAAAATTCAACATTTTGACTCTTGTTTGCATATAACTCTATTTAGAAATATTATAATAAAAAAGGCCCTGAGAATCAATAAAATTTGTGATGAATATTATAAATTAGCACATTTTATGGAATTATTGAGTACAGCGACTAATAATGCATATCCTCCCAAGTTCGTTATTAAAATTATCAACTCAGTGTATCAACTTTCACTCGATAACATCCTAGAAAACTTTCCCAATTATAGTGGCTAACATACATTTAAAAAAAAAATATATATATATATATATATATATATTAAAATATATTTAATTATTTATTAATTATATAAATAAATAAAAATGAAAAATAATAATCTAAGTAAAAAAAAATTAGAAAAATCAAAATATCAGAAAATAAGATTTTATAAAATTTTTATAATTTTTTTTAATAAAATTTTATTTTCGCAAAAAAATTGTAACTTTTGCCAGTATTGAAACTACGATTTGAGCGCCCTTCGCCCTTATAATGGTGTATAGTGGCATTCTCGTTTATCCAGTTTTCCTATGAATTACTTGTTGAATAAGAATTTTCATATTTGATTCATGTTCATATTCAGAATTGCGTATATGGGTTGTTCATATTCTGAATTGCTTGTCCGGTCTCCTGCTTAGACTCACTGGACGGGTCTGGGAGTATTACTGTGAACGTCCGTACTGCCTCCATGGTAGAATTTCGACTTGTTCATTTCGATGCTTCTAGATAATTAAGCTGTTGAGGTTGATCGTGTATACACTTGGCGGAAGAAGAAGGGTTCATGCCGCACGGTAATACAAATTTTCTTAATGCATCCTATTTTCATTTTTTCATTTTTTGATGCCTGTAGTCTGAATTGGAGTATTTATAGTAATGTACTATTGCTCCATCTGAAACAGGCATGTGTTTGGGTTAGTTAGAGTTAAATACTCAGACCTGAGGATGAATTTAACTCTGACTAATCATCTAATTTGGGCTGGTGCTGTTCTCTTCTCTTATCAGCATTATGGCCGTGAATTTGCTTCTATGGTGATGTTAATCTTACTTGAATTTTTTTATTATTATTACATAAAATTTTATTATTACATATTTCTAATATATATATATATATATATATATCTGTATATATATATATATATATAGTATATCTATATACATGATAAAAGTCAAAAGTCAATCATTATAGACAAAAAGTATTTTTTCACATTCTAAGTCAACCATACCTTCGGGACCTATGATAGTTCTCCTTACTCGTCAGTGAAATTGATTCCAATAAAAACAGTCAAAATTATCGTACTTTGGAAAGAAAGACCATTCTCCAATAAAGTCAATAATGCGTTGAATTAATTATCATTCATGCTAAACTTTTGTTGAAGTATAATATATATTCTAATTTTCTATTCCTGTTAAAGACTGATACAAAGCAGATTCACTATAAATGTCTCCCTTGCTAATACGTAGGAGTACGGTGATATAATAATGAAAATGATTTCTAGTTCACAAAATTTCATCCTTTAATTGCACTTTCAGTAAGTAGTACTAATAGATAGAGTAAAATAACATAAAATTTTAATGTCTGTATAACTTAATATCAGATTTACTTTCTGAATTTGTGCACTCCAAAAGCACTCCCTATTAAGCACGGGATAGTAAATCGAACACAATTGAAGTTTTGCACTGGTCGACTCCAAATTCCAAATGAATTGTTTAGTTATTTAAATTTTAATGAAACAAAGCGTGTTCATGTAAGGGTTTTATTTATCCCAAAATTTCTACAAAAGAATAAAACATTGGAAGGATAATCATTCTCAATTATGCATAAAGAGTTCTAGGGATGTTTAATGGGATATATGACCCTCCTCGAACCCTGATACAGAAAAACATTTTAATTAAATTTTTCTCTACAGAAACGTATAATTGAGCGAATTTGGACTCTTATCGGGAAACCCAATATTCACCCAAAACGAAACAAATCTAGGATACTGATGTAATAAAAACTAGGGAAGTAACTTAATTAAACTAAGAAAGTAACTTAATAGAACTCGGAAAGTAACTTTGTAGAAATTGATGTTATCAGAAATGTAGGCAATAGACGTTAAAAAGTGGACGTTAGAAAATAGATTTATAAACACTATAAAAGAAATGCTATAAAGTGATTCAAATTGGGTAAGTCAGGATAATATAAAACATTTAAAGGAGAAATGGTTAAAATCACATACTCGGTCAATGTTTATTCAAATTTTATGTTGTTACTGAAATAGTTATTTTACTAATGTGCAAAATAAAATTGACTTGGAATATGTTAAATTTTACAGAATAGTAAATTTTTTTAGCGTAAGGCCCAATAGTAGTTTCAATTAAGCGGTCTGTAGCGACTTATATCTTTGTAGAATTTTACTTTTTTTCAACACTTTACAACATAGTTGAAAAGTGTTTATGACTTTGTTCATTCTGTCTGTCTGTCTGTCTGTCCATTAGCACGATAACTGCCGAAAAAATGACTTTATCAAAATGAAATTTTAGTATGTTTTTCATACGGTCTGTGGGACCTATGGGAATATAAATAAATAATATCACCCAATTAGTTTTTTATTGAACTTGGGTTGAAAAAGTGAAATACATTGAACCCTATGGGACCTAATTTTTCAAACATTTTTTAAGCAAATTTAAAATTCACAAATTGCTTCGAAATTTGTAGAAAATATTTACATTATCCCATAAAATATATATAAAAAATTTCAGTAAAATATGTTAAGTAGTTTTTTAATTAAAAATTATTTAATTTAGGGAAAAAAACAAATTCAATTAAATTCTGACTTTTGGGATATCCACCAGAAAGAAAAAAGAGATATATTATATAATAAATATCTTTCCAAGAGTTTAATCATTTTGTATATGAGAGAGGCTTCTCATTTTAAAATAAATTTGGTAGATACCAATTTTCAAATTTTTTCTAATTTTATATAACTCTTCGTGATATACTTATTTGATGGCATTTTTAATGCACTTTCCTAGGTCCTAGGGAGTTAAAATTTGGTATACAGCTTACATTTCTTGAACATTTTATTCTACAAAATTTGGTGAATCTTTAATCTACAAATATTTGGTGAATCTTTAAATATAGATCATACCATACATTTTTTTCGAAATGGCTTGCAAATAATCCCCGTTCACTTCTATAAATCATTGTTGTAATATTGTTAAAAATTCTGACGTGGGCAGCGCATGTCTTTCCCTGCAGACTCATATTCACGTTCTCTTTATTTCTTCAATAATAATTTGAGTTTATCTGCACTAAATAACACCCATAAGTATTTTAAATGACATTGAATTTGCACGTTAAACTTAAATTTGGTTTTCATTTGATAGCTGGACTTATTGTCAAAGGTGGCGTAGCGAAAACGCAAAAAAACTAGAATATCTCAAGAACGGCTAGTCTTAGAGTAATGAGGTTAGTCTTATTCTTTTGTTGTCAAAAATCACGTATAAAATAGGAATTTAATTGATATAATTGAGCATATGTAGTCCTTTATTTTATATGTAACGATTTTTGCGGGCCATTTCGCAAAAATAGCCCGTTCCTTTTTCCTGCATCGTACTAGAATAAACGACAAATGATTTATGTACCAAATTTTGTTAAATTTGGTATATAAATCACTTGTAGGTCATTGAAATATTATACACCAAATTTTGTTAAATTTGTTCCATTAGTTTTTAGCTAGAGTGGATAAAGGCAATTTTGCCGGCCATTTCGCAAAGAAGGCAGATTCTTTTATTGCGAATCGTACTATAATCTAATGAACATCTGGATTTCCCACAAAAAATATACCTACCAAATTTTATGAAATTCGGTCCATTAGTTTTTCAATTAGAGTGGATGTAATATCCGCACAGACACATAGAAACATACACAGATACACTCTTACACACACAGACGCCTTCCTAAAAAAAGATTTTTCGTGTTCCAGAAGTCCCAAAACGTGTAGATCCTTCGAAAATTCGAGTTCCGATCTTCGGCACAATTCCAATACTTTGAATACATACACACACACACATATATATTATCTGCGAATCTGTGTATTATCTGTGTATCTAAATTCCGTGCCTATGCAAATTCCAATAGTTGTGATTTTAAATGATCCCTAAACTTTTATTATTTCTTCAACGAAGCCTAATTTTAACGTATGCAGAATGCAAATATCTGAAGCGATAGTAAGGTGAGTTACATAAGAATTGCTGAATTTTTTCCACAGAAAATTATTTAGCTCTGGAGTCTGGAATGCAAGTTATATGAATAAAATATTCATTGATTTTGCATAGAGAATCAGATGATTTATATTTCGATACAGTTTTAAATATTTAAGTATAATAAATTACTGTAGTACTGTGATAATGTAAAAGATATCACCACTGAATGTATCACATTTTAAAAATTTTTGATGAAATTGCATTTCAGGTGGAAAGTGTTTCATAATCAATGATTATGCATGATTGATCTTTCTTGTTTTTTCTTGAATTTGGAGAGTCGACTTATACGCGAGTACATATGGTATGTTCGTGTAGAAAAGCCATTAAAACTCATTGAATATAATCTGATTATAGCAGGTCAGTCCGTGTATTTTCTTCAAGCTGCCAATCATGATATTTCTTTACTCAATATTTAACAACATGGCCTGTCGTGTCTTTTCATTATTAATACATTCATAAGCTTTACATTTTTGAAAGAGTGACATTTCTTAAATTCAAAAATGATGTGTGAGGGATATATGCTGGTTCATTTTTTATAAGAAGTATTTTGCTGATTTTTAATGTAAAAAATACAGCAGTGGCAATCGGTTATGATACTGTTCAAATTTTATAAACAAAGATTACTAGATTAAAGATTTTCTTAAGCTTCAGATTTTCTTAAGCGCTAACTTCAGCTCGAATGAAACTTCAGTTCTAGATATTTGAACACCTAGTCTTATCACCACCAAAAAATCGCGATATATTTACAATATATTGCGTTAGAATTATCGATTTCACATGAACAAGAATAGAGCTCCTATACGCATTAATGCAGCTGGTGAAATAACTGCCATGCTACCAACTTAATCAACAGTATCTCTAGACCTGTTCTACCATTATTAGACTACATAGTTAGAAAATAATAGTTAATAACAGCTGTAGAAAGAACATTCCAGTGCCAAAATGAATTGCTATAATTTCCCCGCCTGCTCAAAATCGAGAATAGATAATTATATCGAAGTGCTAAAATCTAGTTTCATTGGAACCCTAACGGAATTGCATTACTAAAGAATAAACATTCCACATTGTTTCTCCGCCAAATGAGACTACCGCTTACATAGTAAATGAACATTATTTCTATATACATAACATTCACCAGCTATATAGGGGGTACATCAATAAATCATTTTCAACTTACCAGACGTTTTGACGGCAAGCTGCTACAGCAGCTACTATCAGACAATTGTAATCCTGTCTGCATGAAAAACGGAATTGTCAGAATTGCAGTTCTACAACATTGTAATTCCAACACGATCCCTTCTTCCGCGCAAGCAAGACTAAGGTCTACACTTATAACGAAATATGTATTAAGGCCTACGTCTTCTGAGAAGAACATTCAATAGTAACATGATTTCGTTATATAAGAAAATGTCAAATGTAAAACAATTTTAATTATTACGAGCTGATCGCAAAACTGACACCTTACATTTTCGGTTAGGTCGGAAAAGAGAAGGAGCTGATAGTAAGATCTAAGGTCGACTTTCACGTCTGTGAGTGAATTTAATAGATTATTGAACTCGAACTGCACGGATTAAAGCAAGGTCTTATATTTTGAGTAAAGAAACCAATCAAAACTTGAAATTATGCTTTCAAAACTACCACTGTTATCAGTGGAAATGTTTCGTTTGACTAAAAATAAAACCGTGAGACCATATTTTATTTAAATTTTATTACTTTTGCTCTTTACAACATAGTTGAAAAGTGTTTATTACTTTGTTCATTCTGTCTGTCTGTGCGTCCGTTCACACGATGATTGTCGTAAAATGAATTTATCAAAATGAAATTTATGTATATTGTTCAGACGGTCTGTGGGACATATGGGAATGTAAATTAATAATACCACCTAATTAGTTTTGGATTGAATCCGATTAAAAAAAATGAAATACATTGAACCTTATAGGTCCTAATTCTTCAAACACTTTCTAAGCGAATTTTAAATTCACAAATTGCTTCGAAAATTTTAGAAAATATTCTAATTATCCCATAAATTATGTAAAAAAAAATTCAGCAAAATATGTTCGGTAGTTTTTAAAATAAAAATTAAAATAATAATTGCACCCATATTATACGAAGAGATCACGTGACCCACTTCGAAATAAAATATGGTATCCATCTTGTGTCAAAATCGTGATTTTTAAATTTCTTTTTAATTTATATTTAGTGTTACATCCGTTCTAAAACCGCTTTAATTTGTTTTCTTTCTGTGCATCTATATACTGCGTCAACGCAATTACAATATTTTGGAGTTTAAATTATCATCAAACTTTGATTATTTCTACAACGAAGCCTAATTTTCACATATGGAGAATGTAAACACATCAAGCTATAAGATGAGTTGTATAAGAATTGTTGAATTTCTTTAACGCAAAATTAGTTAGCTCTGGAGTCTGCAATATAGCTGATATGAATGACACATTCATTGGTTTTACATAGAGAAGCAGACGATTCCATATTATTGCGTTTTTCGAAGAAGTTTTAAGCATGGAGTTATAAAATACTTTTACCTCCATGGGTTTAAGTTTTTAAGTAAAATGAATTATTGTAGTATTGTGATACATTTTAAAATATCGCCGATAAATGAAAAAAATGGAAAAAAGTTCATGAATGAAATATTCACTGCTTTTATATAGAGAGCCAGGCGATTTTTATTTCAATGACGTTATTTAAATAAACAGGTTTTACATAGAGAGCCAGGCGATTTATATTTTAATGACGTCATTTGAATAAAGTTCATTTTTTTCGATGAAGTTTTCAATTATAATAAATTATTGTATTATTGTGATAATTTTAAAAATATCACCGCTGAATGTATTGCATTTCAGAGATGTTTAAATAAAATTACATTGCAAATGGAAAGTGTTTCATATTTAAAGCTTTATTCATGATTGATTTTTCTTGTTATCGTAAAAACATCTGTAAACGTTTTCGTAAAAAGGAAATAAATTGATGTAATGTTGTTGATGTTGAGACCCAGACCGTCCGACCTACCAGAAAGGTGTAAGATAACTATTTGGACGGCCGGGATGTAATGTTGTGTAAAAGTAAAATTGATTTTAGTGACTTGCATTTTGAAGAAAAGTTGTTCGATGATTAAAAAAGAAATAAGTGTTTTAAAATGATTTCTTTATGTTGATTTCAAAAATGATCTTTAAATGTGTGTACCATGTCAAGTTTTTTTTTACAAATTAGAAATCCTATTAAGACAGCAAATATGATTCGTTACATACACAAGTAAATCGTACAATGTTACAGTAACATATATTGCAACCAAGAAGAGTATAGTATATCACATAAAACATTGTGTATTGCAAAACAAAAATTGTATACATGAAATATGCAATATCTTTTCATGTACATGTACGTCATTTATGTCAAAATGTCAGTGTAATTACCTAGTTTTGCTGAAATTTCTTCTTTGTTGATTTTCAACTGGAAAGCGCCGGAATTGAACGGGTATATAATTGCTTAATTGGTTAATGTACAGTACTATATTCTTTTATAGCAAAAGAAGTGAAAAAGATCATACGTAGAGCCAAAAAAAATGATTCAACACCAAAATACTCCCGGCCGTCCAACTAGTTACTCTAAGTCCTCTGGACGAGTCGGACGGTCTGGGTCTTCAACACCAAAATACGTGCATGTCCAACTTGTATAAGCTCATGACAAAGTCTGTCATGACGAGACTTAACATCTGTGTCGAAACCTTTGACCTAAACTAAAAAAACTGGGGTTGGTAAACGAAAAGGAAAAAATCATCTCAAATTTGATGGTTTATTGTCTTGTCATCAGAAATACGTAAGTATGCAAATTTTCAAGTCAATTGAATATCGGGAATTGTGATAAAATTCGATTACAAGATTTGAATGTAACAGAGCAAGACAAACATGTAAAAATCAAGAAACTTTACGTTCCGGTTTAGTATAAAAATTTCCATTGACATTTAAACTGTTATAAATGCCCTCCTAATACAATACAATATTAAGTAAACATAATGCAATATTAAAGAAAAATGAAAAACACAGTTGAGAAAAATATTAAACCAGTTCAGTAATAGTACTGACAGCTTTGAGAATTTGTTCGAAACTTAGTACTCGTCTACATGCTACCAGAATATGTGTCTACAATCTTAGACATTTCGAGCTCTAATTCAATTTAGTAACCAGATACGAGATAAAACTGACTAGGTTCACACTGAACGTAGAACTATAGAGCATATAAAATGTGTATTGTTCCCCAAGTTGACGGCGCTTGTTCCTGATAATGATGACTAATGAGGGTAAAACTCAAAGCAATATATACTACGCTGTGTATTAGAGTATGATTCTAATCCTTAGATAATTTTTCGGCGAGTTATTTTCTACAAGTTTCTTTTATTTATTTGCTTTACGTTCTTTCTTTCTCATTCTTTTATACGAAGTACATCCGTGTGGAAATGTAAGTTTTGAGCCCTATTTGACAGGACGAAAGAAGACTAAGTTAGAGACATTTTTTGTTAAGCGTTTTAATGATATTACCAAAAAGGAATAGTTTAGTGACACCACAGTTCACAAACAGTTTGGAACAAATATTTTAATATACGCGGCGCATCCTTATGTGAAATTCCAGTCACTAATTAAAAATCTTGGAATGCATAAGCTAAAAGTATCTGCATACATAATTTACTTTTCACATAGTCACTATTGACTTTCACAGATTTCATGTCACCATCTTAATTGCACCGAATATGTCCGCTGCTAGTGACAAGAGCCACTCAGTCGGATAGATCCTCTATCTTCAAAGAGCTTAGATACGAATCACAGCAGAAAGCGGGGATACTACCAATAGTTTATTTTTAATATTTAGTAGAAAATGTCTAAAACACTTTATTTTTGTATATGTTATAAATTTAACTGATGGCAAAATTTTTGCAAATTCTTTTTACGAAACAGTTTTCATTGAACCATCTATTTCTCAGGGTCTGCTATAGACAGAGCTCAGATGATGATAGATTTGGATTCAGCATCAAATTTCAAAGGAGTATTTCCACGTTTCTTTTCCATTTCCGGTTTAAAATTATTTATTTTTCTTGAAACATCTATTTCTCCACATTGACTATAGATATGGAATAGTTAGTAACTGATATGGATTTAGCATCACATTTTGGAGATGGTACGGTGGTTCGCTAAAATGTCTACATCTAGTTTCTTTGTTACTTTAGGTTCAAAAGTTTTCCTTGAAACATTATTTCTCAAAATTGACAATATACAGGGTTTTGATAATGACTTATACGGATTTAGCATCAAACCCGGAGGGATTTAGGAATTCACTAAGAATTTCCACTTCCATTTACTCTTTATTTTGACATTTATGAATGCTATATGTGTTAATATAACATTTTACATTATGGTTTATTACCTTACTTCATAGCCACTGCATTATAAGTCAAGTTATTAATTGATTCCTGACTTTTTAACATTCTTGTTTTTGAAGTCCTGATAAATTTTAAATGCGCGTAACAATAAGCTGATAGACAGATTACAAAATAAATAAAATTGTTGCATTGTAAACGCTAATTGTAATCAGTATAAAATTTTAAATACTCTCTTTAATTCTTACCTATTAATTAATAAATTCTTACCTATTATTAATTTTAAACCTTTTTCATTTAGTGGAGCACATTTCAGACTTCCCCCAATTTATTCATCCCTCTAATCCCTTTCCACTTTAAATATATTGCATATTAGATAACCCACTTACTGAGAATGTTATCAACGCGGTGTTCATCGTTATTAGAATATGAGTAGTTGTCAGCCTGGAATATGTACTCCTTATTAATGCGTTTTACCAGGTGATGGATGAATACTGGAAAAGCGACGTCCAGGAGTTTGGTGCCATTAATATCACCGGCTTCCGCATCGTCCAGTCACAGAGCCAGGAGTCGGTGCAGTTCCTCAGCACGTGGAAAACATTAAATTCTTCCCGGTGGCCAGGAGCTGGAAAAGAACATATCTCGGTCAGTTTGTTTCATTTATTCTTCTGGATTGATGTTTTATGTACTGGAATTCAAGATATAAAATTTGTATATTTCGTATTCAAATTTAAAGAATGAAATTAGTATAATTTAAAATATATAACTTATTGAAGTGTACGTCATTTGAAACTATCATTTCAAGTTTTATTTGCCTATGTCTAACTTTTTTTTAGAAAACTGGATTATGCCTGTTCTAAATTGATTTATAGAGGAGGACGAGACAAATTTGGGTAATATGTTATAGATTTGTCGAAACGAGATTAACTAAAAATAAAACAACAGAAACTGTCAAGATTACATAATAATAATTTATCTATAATAATTGCACGTTTCGTTCCAAAAACTGAATAATAATGAGAAACTGCATATTCCATAGATAAGCGAGAAAAATACTCTGTTGTCATTGAAATTCTTCAAACCATGCCGCATATACTCCATTTATTATTTCTTACGTAATAAAGTGCTATGCCCTTTCTCAGCTTGGGTTTAAAAATTGGTCCAAAAGTGAGATGTTCTGTCACTATACTTTAAGATTTTAGATTTCTTGCATTTTACAGAACAGCTGTTCTTAAAAATATATACAATCTGCAGAAAAATATATGCACCCATAAAAAAGTGAGCTACAACCTCGAAACTCGGCATGCACATGTCACTTTAAGAGTTATGCAAATGAACAAACTGTTAGCGCCAATGATGTTATAGGGCTCATGCAAAGTGAATGAGAACGGCACATCGTATAGCATTTAAAACGGCTTCTTACGTTCTTTCTTACTCGCGGGAAATTGGAACTGGATTTTCTTCTTGGATACTGCAAGTTGCGTACAAAGCTGCCTTTGAGATGTACCCGACGGCGCTACGAACAATTGTCGGATTTAGAAAGCGGTCGCATCGTAGGCCTAAGGAAAGCTGGCTGGTCCAACAGATGTATCAATAGTCATCTTGGTCAGAGCGGACGTAACCCCCCAGGTCGCCGTGGGGTGTTGAACAATCTTGGTCGGAGTAATATGGTAACTGCTCGGTGTTGGCAACAGTGGATCAGAGAAGATCGCCCTAGATAAACAAATGCTCGAGAGAATCATGCAGTCAGCAGAAGAACCACGTACACACAAATGCCATCGCTATCAGCCATTCAAAGACATTTGTTAATCCTGCATCAAGGGATACAATTCAGAGACGACATTTAGAAGTCGGGATTAGACGTCAACGTCCATTAAATCCCCTACCACTGACCCCTCAACATAGGTAGAGCCGTTTGGATTGGTCGAGCTCAGTCAGCGTAGACAGTGTCCGATTGGAGGCATGTTGTCTTTAGCGACGAAGTATATTTCTCCGTGCTGATGACCGCCTCATACGTGTGTGGCGGAGGGCATCCAGCGTTCCGATCCCGCATTTGTTGTCGAGCGGCACATTGTCATCACAAGTGGTGTAAGCCAATCTGCTGGCTCCCTTGTATGTCGACGATATTCTGCAGCCGAGCATTTGTTGTCGGGTGGCACACGGCCATCACACGTGGTGTGACAGTCTGGGGAATCCATGGGGCGCGACAGCACAGTGGTTAGTACGCGGGAATTGTACTCGGTCGGTCCGAGTTCGATTCCCTCCACTGCCAAAACTGCCGCCGTGTTCACGCGGAGTACGATCGCGTTAAACATGTGGGTCCGTAAGACCTTCTGAGAGGTTGGTGGTAGGGGAAGGAGGGTACGGTCCCTGTGGATGCTTCCCCTACTGGGTTCCGGTCTAAATTGGGTGGCACTTCCCGGCCTTCCAAACAGATACCTTATACCCTTCTGGTAGATCAGACGGTCTGGGTCGAAGAAGAAAAAGTCTGGGGAATTCATCTCGTGAGACGATCTCCTTTAGTTGTACTGCAAGCCACTCTGATGTCTCGCTTGTACGTCGACGATATTCTGCAGTCGAGTGTTTTGCCTTTGCTATCAAACCACCCAGGTTCCATTTGCCAGCAAGACAATGCTCGGTTTTCTAAACAATATCACATACTGCACGATTTTCTAAAGAATGTATTTGAGGATATAGTACCCTCTTATAACCATCCAGGTTCCCAGACCAATCACAAATAAAACGCGTCTAGGACATGCTGAAACATCAATTGCAGCCTTCTGAGAATACCACTGAATTAGCTGACCAGTTGCAACACATCTGGCAAAATCTTCCGCAGAGGGGCATACAAAACTTAATTGATTGTATGCTGCACCGAAAAACAGTTTGTATAGCTTCTAGGGGAGGATTTACCACTTGCTGAAATGTCATTTTATTGTTGCCACTTAATAAAACATTTTTTTTTGCTTCTAATTATTTACATATCTCCTCAAACGATACATACATGCCGAATTTCGCGGCTGTAGCTCAATATGATTTCGTATAAGTGCATATATTTTTTGCAACAGAGTGTATTTCAGTTTAACCATTTAAAAAGTATAAGTGTTGACTTCTCACTAATTATTTCCCACTTTGTCTTTGAATCGCTATACCGTAAATATTTTTACTTACGTACATATTATAATGCATATAAAAAGTATTTAGACGAAAGAAAATTCGAATTCGAGTTTTCGACGGATTGCTACGGTTCAAGCATCCCTAAACTCAAATTAAACGTTTCTAAAGTGATGTATGTGTGTGTGCGTCAGTGAGCCTGTAGAGCTCACGAACAAATGGAACGTTTCGAACGTAGTTTGGTACGGTTATTACTATCCGTGAATACAGGAACACTATCGATTTTGAACGTGATCGAACGTTTGGAAGATTGATAAAACCTGTTCATACAATAATATTAAATAAATAACCATTTTATATGCGATTTTTATTCTAATACCAATGATGAAACTTTAAAATGTTAAGATGAAACCTTCTCGAGATATTAAACGCTTTCAAATAAAAGTTAACAGTAGTCTAAATATATAAAAATTAACAGTAGTACACATCATTAATTGAATATATATTTGTCGGCCATGGTGACTAATTTGTTAAAATCACCAACTTGACGACTTTTTAATGCAGTGCTAAATTGACCAAAATGTGGCAAAATTCTCAAAAATGACGCTCAATAAAATTGCCAAGTCGACGATATTTCGCCCCAGATTGACAAAAATATCGTTAAAATTGCAAAAATAACGCTAAAATGAAAATGACGTTAAATTGTTGAATTAATTATTAAAATATTTTAATATTTAGACTAAATTGCTTATTGTAGATGTTATAAGTATCAATAACTGTCAATTTAGGGTCGCGTGAAATATGAATTAATCGGATACTTCGAATTAGTTTTACATGTTGTCATCTGGAATTGAGCAAAATGCACAATTCAACATTATAAACAATGTGCTGAAGATCGTATACATCAATTTTTCATTGTGAAAGGATTAAATCCATTCCATTATATAGCGAAAGTCATGTGCTGCCCACATCAGATTTTTTAATTTTTGGTTGTTGTAATTTTTTTAACTAACAGAAACCAGCTTCCAATCAAATATGCTAAAATTAGTTACTGAACAATTCGATACCGTAAGGTTTTGGGTCAAAGTTATTTCACAAACTTCCTTATTTTCTTTACTTCTACCCTAATTTTTTAGTATTCGCTAAAATAGTATTTGTGCGCAAGATATCGTATAATGTAAGTGGACAAAAATATGTCATTCACATTGTTAATGCAATATTATTTTATTTCGTATAATCCAGTTAGGCAATTATATTCCCAAATACTCTAAATGCGCTATAAAAATATATTTCAGAAACTAATATTAAATAATTTTTCACGAAATTCACTAATTATTCTCTGGAGGAAAATTAGCCGTCACCTAATCAATTTATAAAAGAAGAACATCTAAAAACACGATTAAGTTCTGCCTTATTTTCGTAACACTGTAACTTTTGATGCCTGATTTTCGTATATCAATGTTTATCTTATGAAATTTTCAAATTGCGTTTTAAGCACTTAATAGATTGCTTGTCAAATGCTGGTATGCAGCTTCTACTGAAATCACTGTTGTATTATTACCAAATAAATGAATTTAATTGCCGCCTTAGATATTTTAAAATATACGTAAATTTAATTATTAAGAACCTGAACAAGTTTAACTATGTAGTTAATATCAATATCGAGTTAGGGTGGGCGAATCTGAGGATGTCACAAAGGTAGTCACTGATCCTGTAAGTAGTGTATCATTGTAGTTATACAGAAGCCAGTCCCGTAGCCAAATACTGTTATGCCACAAACGTGACCACAAAACAGTTAGGATTCAAAATGGCAACCAGTATCATACTCTGTGATAATTTTCGGTATTTAAACATTTTTTATAAATATAAGATACATCTCAAGAGTCCATAATAATGCAATACCATTCCAAGATCAGATAGAGAAAGTTCAGGCCTCAAAGAACCCCAAGACAAGGTAATAGCTACCGAAGAATTCTCTGATACACGTATACATTTTGAATTGAGACACGAAACACAATTATAATAATCACTCCTATAGTTACTATTTTAACTATAAATACCTTGAAAACATTCACGATAGATACCCTAGTCTCACACCTTCATTGTAACCCAACTTTGATACCGTACCACTTCACTAATCCTAATATAAAAACATGTTATTATTCACTACCAAAACCATACGCTCCCTCCATCACCGCTACTGTTGAAGGAAAAACCCAAGGTCATGGAGGAAAAAGTATGTAGTTAAAACTTCCCATTAATAAAACGTCAATATCGTAAAAATTCAGGTGGCGCTGGGATAAGATAAGTATACTTTCATTGTATACATTTCTATAGCGAAAGGTCTAAAATATTTATTTAAGCTGTCAATTTTGTAAAAATAAATTATTAGCCTATGCAATGTAGAATTGAAACAAAAAAATAATATTCCCACGTATTCAAAATTATTTTGCCTTTCAATTTATTTTTATCGCTATATATATTCTGTACTTTATCGCACAACTATGAAAAATACTGTTTAATTATACTCATATTAGGGAAACCGTAATTAAAAATAATCAAAAATACATTTTCTAAATACTCTTAATATACCTTTCTGTTGTGTCAACTAACAATAACAGCTACTTTACTAACACTAGTGACACCTAGATACAATTCTTAGAGCATTATGGCATTTTCAAGCAATTCATCCATACGAGCTTTATCTCCTTCTTTCTAACTCCATGCCCTGAGTTACTTACTATAAGATTCGGCGCTCAGTCCGGCGACCAATCAAAAAGTTGTCAACTTGCCGTCATGAAAATTAAGTTTCGTCATCCGTGATGTCACGGTGCAAAGTAAACTTGGAGAGGAGTTGCCAAAACACAAAAAGTTTTCGCTACAGTTACAGTTAAAATTGTTTTGTTAATTTTGAAGTGGCAATATCCAGGCGTAAACAACTGGCTCAAAAATTTTAAATTGTGCTCTGCACACAATTTCCAGTAACTTCCAAAGAAATTTAGTGACGTCGTTGGAGTAAGATGATAGTCGCACTTAACAATTTCAGTTCCTCTTGAGAGTCAGTCATGAAGTCAGTAATGCCCGGAATAAGCACTCCCTGGAAAAAACCAAGTAAGATAGCCTGTTAGACTACAACAGTTTGGGTCATGTGTCACATTTTAGTACCATCCTGAGCGTGAATAACAATTGGTGTTCGGATACCTTTTAAACCAACTACACATGCATATTTTGAAAATTTAGTTTTTCCAAATTATGGTATTGAATATCAGAAGATTCATGTTCAAAAACACAACCTTATTAGTTCTTTAAAAAGTGGATATAAATGAAAAAAAAATCAAATGCTAAAATCAAAATTACAAAAAATCAGCAGAAAACTTTGTGCACATAGACATGCAAAAGAAAATTAAATGTTTCAAAAGACACGTAACTTGCTTCTGTATGCATATATAGACAACGATTTTTGTTGAACTTCCAAATTTTACATTACTCACATTTGATTTTTCCATTTATAAAAATATTTTTGAAAATTAATTAGGTTGCATATTGCATATTGCATAAAATTGTACTCGTACATTTATAAACCATTAATATAAGTTTTATTTTACTGCGATACGTAGTTAATTTTTTCGTACTCTTTTATTTCTCTAACATATTGTCTGCTAAAGCACACCTTATCCGCTCTATTAGTAGTTACGCCACTAAATTTATGCGTCTACAAATCTTTTTAATTGAATTTATAGTTATTTTTAATTACAAATTTGATTCACATCAAGAATTAAGCTGTAAAGCTCAATCATCTTGTTATTAAACCTCTTCTATTTTTATTTTATTTTTTATTTTGTAGCATCATAATGTAGAAATTCTGTCTAGCATAAATAAATGATGTATGACAAAATTAAATCTCTGGAATCCTTATTAAAATCCAGAACTATATGCATATTTTAGTTTTAATTTTTTTTTCTGCGGGACAGCAATCGGTATCTCATAAAACACCGACGTTCTGTGGAACAAATTTTGTTGGACTAGCGAAATAAATATTTTATTAGAATACAACAGAGCTTTCAGACATCGTCGCATCTTTTCTTCCTTGTCAAAATTCTATCTCTACTTTCATGCGAGCTACTTTATGTAGAGGGGGATGCCAAAAAGGATAAAGAGCGTTGCAAGGGCGATGTAATTCCGCAATTTTTAGCACGTCTCGTCATGGAAAGGAGTGAATGGACTTTAAAACGAGGATTGATTTTGAAATTTGGGTTTTTTTCATGTAAGCTCAAAGAAAGTTTAGGGGATATAAGTAAAAGAAAATATAGATATTTTTCAAACGAACCGTTGATACAAATTATTGAATATAGAAAACAGATGGAATGAATATGCGAAATTAATATACTGCAGAATATACGAAACAAAATACAATACAAATGCCGGATATTATGTAAGGTTAACTCCAACTATGAAGTAAAACTGTCGTTTCATTAGATTAATGAATTGAGAGCCAACTGGCGAGGTGAAGATCTGGCATTTTGAATTCCGTTTGGGACACATGTGTTTCGATATGACGTCTCCCCTCTAGGTTAACCCTTAAGATTAACCCTCTAGGTTAGAACCCTCTATAGATTACTCAACCCTCTAGGTTAGAATCCTCTAGGTTACATAACTCTCTTGATTCGACCCTTTTAAATTAAATACAGTTGCATTAAATCGAAGACAACAAGTCATAGATAAAACGGTCATCTAATAAAAATCATCCTTTTAACGTACAAATATTAAAAAAGGCCAGAGAGCTTTCGGGTATCACCATACCCTTCATCAATGGCTACGTAAGCGCTCTGGCCTTGCTAAATATTTGCACATCAAAAAGGATGGTTTTTATTAAATTACCTTTTAATCTATTATTTGTTGCCTTTTATTTAATACATTATTGAAGTTGATGTGTAACCGCTTTAATTAGATACATTTGATTTGAGATCCCAAAATTACTGAGCTTCGATTTTTCAAAGCATTGTATGATTTATGGCAGTGATTTTGGATTTTGCGACATACAAGATGCTATCCTGTATTGAAAAACAGAAGAACGAGATTGTTTAGATCAGAAGTTTCAGTTCGATCTCTAATCTGAAGGAAGAGGACAATTCAATTATAGAAAAAATCTTACTGGTTTAAAGGATATCAGTTGTTCGAATAGAGTCCGGGACATGAGTTCATTGCAGTAAATAAAGGAAAACATAGGCTATTAACACTTTAGAACAAGGTTGAAAAGTGTTTATGACTTTGTTCATTCTGTTTGTCTGTCTGTCTGTCTGTCTGTCCGTCCGTTAGCACGATAACTGCCGTAAAAATGACTTAATCAAAATGAAATTTTAGTATTTTGTTCAGACGGCCTGTAGGAGCTATGGGAATATAAATGAATAATATCACCCAATTAGTTTTGGATTGAACCCGGGTTGAAAAAATGAAATACATTGAGCCCTATGGGACCTAATTTTTCAAACATTTTTTAAGCGGATTTAAACAATTGTTTCGCAAATTGTTTCACAAATTGTTTCGCAAATTTTAGGTAATATTCAAATTGTTCCATAAAATATATAAAAAAATTCAGCGAAATATATTCAGTAGTTTTTTTTTAAATAAAAATTAAAATAATAATTACACCTCTTATATGAAGGCCAACGGCCGTACCGTGCTGAAAACACCGGTTCTCGTTAGATCACCGAAGTCAAGCAGCATCGGGCGCGGTTAGTAACTTGGTGGGTGACCACCTCGGAACGCCGCGTGCTGTTGGCCATCTCGGGTGCGGTATCCCCGTGGTTTGCGCGCTAGATTTGCACGCTGCCACATATGCCGCCGTGTTCATGCGGAGTACGATCACGTTAAACATGTGGGTCCGTAAGTCCTTCCGAGAGGTTGGTGGTAGGGGAAGGAGGGTACGGTCCCTGTGGATGCCTCCCCCACTGGGTTCCGGTCTAAATTGGGTGGCACTTCCCGGCCGTCCATACAGTTACCTTACACCTTTCTGGTAGGTCGGACGGTCTGGGTCATCAACATCAACCTCTTATATGAAGCGATCACGTGACCATGATATGAAAAGATCACGTGACTCACTTCAAAATGATATATGGCATCCATCTTGTCTCAAAATCGTGATTTTTTCAATTATTTTTAATTCATATTGAGTGTTGTATCCGTCCCACAACCACTTTATTTTTGCTTAAATTCTGTGCATCTACATACTGAAACAACGCAATTACAATATATTTGAGTTTAAATGCTCATCCAAATTTGATTATTTCTACAACAAAGCCTATTTTTCACCTATGTAAAATGTAAAGAGCAAAATATGTAGAATGAGTTATATTAGAATTGCTGTATTCCTTTAACACAAAATTATTTAGTTCATGGAGTCTGCATAGCTGATATGAATGAAATATTCATTGATTTTATAAAGAGAAGGGCGATTTATTTCGATGAAGTTTTAAGCATAGAGTTTAATTAGTTGTAGCTCCACGGTCTTAATTTTTAAATAAAATAAATTATTATAGTATTGTGATGAATGAAATGAATGGGAAAATGTTATGAATGGAATGCTGTTTTTATAGAGAGATCCAAGCGTCTTATTTTTTCTATGGCGTCATTTGAATGAATTTCAGTTGTTTTCGATGAAGTTTTCAAATATAATAAATTATCGTAGTATTATGATAGTTTTAAAAATATTACCGAGGAATGTATTGCATTTTAGAGATGTTTAAACCAGGCAATTTTTATTTCAATGCCGTCATTTGAATGAAGTTCATTTTTTCGATGAAGGTTTAAGTTTTCAAATATAATAAATTAATGTAGTATTGTGATAACTTTTAAAATATTACCAAGGAATGTATTGCATTTTAGACTTGTTTAAATAAAATTGCATTGAAGTTGGAAAGTGTTTCATAATCAATGCTTTAAGCATGATTGATCTTTCTTGTTTATTTTAATGTAATATAGTACACAATTTATTTGAAAAACAGTAATTTCAATAGGTACAATAAATTCATTTAATATACTAGGAGATGCTTAACAAAAAATTATATGAAAATATTAAACACACTTAAATTGCAGTTAATTATACTTCACACACTTAAATTACACTTAATTATACTAAACACACTTAAATTAAAAAATATTAAACTAAACACACTTGAATTAAAAATATTTCACTTTTTATCCTTATGTAGTAATATTTTCGTCCATAGCCAAATAGTACACTAATTAATGAAGCACATGAAGTTGCTGAGCAATTGATCACGAATTCAAACCCCTAGTCAAATAGCAGAAACTCGTTTTAAGCGTTGCGTTTTCAAATTATATGCTCCATTTATAACCTGCTTGAAAAATATGTTTTCACATCAATACATAGTCCGTCTAGTTAAAAATCCTTCTGAGCTTTGCAACTAAACTATCTTTAATAGTTTTTCCACGGAACGTTTGTAAATAATTTATTACCTTTTGAGCAATCAGTTCGTTTTCAAATTTAGAATATTTTCAGTGAATTCATGTATAATTGAAACACAATCTGCAATGATATGTAATTTTTATTTTCACTAAATGAACATTTTTTCCAGGCAGCCGTAGCCTTAGCATATGATGGTACAAAAGTTATCCTAGATGCATATAGTAGACTTTTGAAGAAGAAACCAGATATCTTTAGAAACAACTTCCGCAGGGGAGAAGTGTATAATAATGGAACGAAAGGAATAGACTGTAGAAAAATGCCTGTTACACCTTGGGAGCATGGTGATAAAATTAGTCACTACTTCAGAAAGGTCAGCGGTTCAACTTTTTTTAATTATCATGCTAACTTTCATAACTGTAATAAAATAAAATAAAATCATTAAATGTTTGAAATTCCTCTAAAATAAGTCTTGTCAGGGGATTTATGGTTAAAAATATTTTCATAAAAAATTAATTTTCGAGAAATTCTAGTAAGAATAAATTCTTTTTTGATAATTTCATAAATATCAGAGAAATGATTTTGAAAGGGAGTCAATGGTTTCCTTCATAGCCTGCAATTTTTCTTTTTATTTTATTGTTTATTTCAATTTCTGAAAAGATATCAAGGTAAAATATCCTCAGTGTTATGTTATATTTCGATTTTATTTTAAAAGCTTGTGTTAACTGCTAAATATTTGCATACTTTTGACAATTATAAATTAATTTCGGCTGAAAAATATTTATGTATTGTACATTTTTTACTATGGAAACTATAATTTATGGTTTTATTTATGTGTCAAATTTAGGATTAGCGGATATTATTTTTCTATTATTAAATATTATAGGATTCATTATTGTAGTAGTCGATAAAATTGCAAAGTTAATTTAAGTTTGTATAAAAATGAAAATTTGTTTAATGAACCATTTATTTTATTTTTAATTTGTATATTTATTTATATATTTTTCAGACAGACATTCGCGGTATAACTGGGAATATCAGCTTCAACGAACGTGGGTATCGAAAAAACTTCACAATTGACATTATCGAGATGACAATAAACACAGATATGACCAAGGTTGGTATTACAAATATTTTTAATTTTATGATATCCCAAGCAAACTCATGTTATACAAATAAATTTTTTTGTCATTTTGAAACTTGTGCTAAGGACAATAGTTCCTACATTAAATTTAATATTTTAAATACGTAAAAATAATGTACAACATATTAAAAATATTAAGCTTCCGCTAAATTTCACTAAAATTAAAAACTCTCAATTCCCTCACCAGTATATACTATATGAAATACGTCTAAAACACTAGTATATATTAGTTTTATGAAGGAGAGTTCTGAGAAAAAGAAATTTGTTTAGAAATGACTTGTAATTTCTACCGAAAGATGGCGCCACATTATCAATGATATGGTCACTAAGCTTTAAGTGACTAACTGATTTCCAATAAACTTTCCAATAGTTAATTGTGTGTTTTGCTCAGTATCACGCTTTAAAAAGCCGAAAATGTAAAGTCGAGAAGATTTATAAATTTAGTAAAATACATTAGATTGTCTTATTATACTAATTACTCAAATTATGGAATGATAATAATGATAAATTCGGCGTGCATGCTATAAGAAGATATTTTATAGGAAGTTAATTTATTTAATTTGTTTTAAATTATTTTAAGAATATTTCGAAATAAAATACGAAAGGTAAGAATGATCAGACTAATTTAGAGACAACTGATTATAACTGAACGGATCAGTTATATGATATACTCATTCATCCGAAAAATTAACGTATCTGATTATTGGGAAATTCTCCAAGCTATCATTTTGGGCCCTTTTCCAATATTTTCATAAAGGTGTACATTTTCAGCTCCTTTCCGTGGACCCTTCAATAGACTGGGACCTACTACGGAGCAAGACTTGTGACCCCGGGTGTTTCAATATTGACTATTTAAATTAATGAAAAGTATTTTGAGACAACGCTACAGTAGTATACAAGCTTTCGAAACGTCAAACTTAAAATGAACTTGTTTGCTAAATTTAATGCAAAATATAAATTTAAAATAATGTGCATGACAGTAAAATATTTCTTCAAAATTTACATAAGTTCAATCGCAGCTGGTTTCGTGTAGAAGAACACGTGATATGACAGCAACGGAAATTTAAGCAACTGAGCAAACAATCAATATCGCACTCTTTCTACAAAAAATTAGCGACTACGCACTACAAGATGAGGCCGCTTGAAACGCATCTATAACGGTAAAATTCGCGGAAATTATTGTACCTATTTCGTAAAATGTGGGAGATACGGAAAAAATCCAATTACAAAGTTGTTGAACATCACGGATTTAGTAAGAAATGACACTCTGCGTACATGAATAATGTTAATAGAAAGCGTGAAATGCTGATTTGATGGCATTAGATCCCTGTCAATGCTATGTTACGAATCGCGTCAAAAAGAAGCAAATTGTTTGAAATTAGTAAATTGAGATGTAAACAGTGAAAACTGACATGTGAGAACGATGCACAACATGCTACAAGCGAAAATGGATACAGTATGAAGGCATGGGAAAATGAAAAATACACATTTTACTGTCTGTGCTCATTGTGCCAACCGTCGGAAACAATACAGATTTGTGTCCGGAACAGAACTTTTCGTTGCACATTCAGCAGCATGGGAGTAGTTTGGTTGGTTCAGGCATCAGTAAAGCGAAGTCGTACATCCTGCACTGCTGTCGTTTCGAACTGATATACCTCATGATAAAGTATCAAGTGCCATTCACATTTGCATGTCGTTTCAGCCGCATGCTAGAAAGATTACAAAGTGCGCATTACATAATTCGGTGCTTTGAAGCGCGATTCGTGACGTAGCATTTAAGGATCGAATACCGATAACGTTGCATTTCACACTTTCTGTTCACGCTATTTACATATGCGGAGTTATTACGTACAAAATCGGTAATGCTCAACAACTTTATAATTGGCTTTTTTCCATATCACCTCATAGTTTTCGAGATAGGAACACTAACTTCCGAATTTTACCGCTTGAGATGCTTCAAGCGGTCTCGCCTTGTAGGGCATAGTCACTTTACGCTACTTATACACATTTTCCATAAGCTATCTGAGTTCGGGTCTACTTTATTATGCAACTAGAGGTTTGCATTTATATTTTCCACTTGACTGATGATTCTCTGTTTGATACTTTTATTTGTAAAGTTGGGGTTTTATGTGTAATGTTGGGGTTTTTTGGGTTGTTGTTGTTGAAACCCAGACCGTCCGACCTACCAGAAAGGTGTAAGGTAACTGTTTGGACGGTCGGGAAGTGCCACCCAATTTAGACCGGAACCCAGTGGGGAAGGCATCCACAGGGCCCGTACCCTCCTTCCCCTACCACCAACCTCTCGGAAGGACTTTCGGACCCACATGTTTAACGTGATCGTACTCCGCATGAACACGGCGGTAGTTTTGGTAGTGGCTGGAATCGAACCCGGGCCTACCGAGTGCAACTCCAGCGCGCTAACCAATGGGCTACCGCGCCCCGTTTTTTGAGTTGAAAATTCTCTATTATTTTATAGGATTTTCAAACTTTTATATATATATATATATATATATATATATATATATACACACAGAGAGAGAGAGAGCTTATTGGCTTAAAGTGCTTTAATCGATTATCCGGATTTGGGTCATACATGTTCAGTCGAAATTTACAAATATTGTACAGAATGGAAGAAATTAGTAAATGTCCTTATAAAGAACCCTTTTTTAAAGATTCTCCTACTGAATTATCGAAAATCATCCTATCATATAGAAAGAATAGTGTCCATTAATATTAAACTTCGGTAAGTGAAATGCCATGCACATATAAAAAATATTAGCCTATTTCATAATCAATTCCGCGTTTAACAAAATCGTAAGAACCTATGATTTATTTTTTTTAAGCCGTAAATTAAGTATAAAAAAATGCGCAAAACATTGCTTTTGTAATTTTTACATATCTGCAATTTCCGGTTTCGCTATAAACGGGCTTAATTATACATTGAAACCGGTGAAAGAGCCTTCCTGTCTTTTGCTATGACTTGCATTAAAAACCACTTATTTTTTACTTGCAATTTTTATGCACTGCGTTAAACATATCCTGCGACTACAAAAGCGACAGATTAAATATGGTATTGGAATCATTTGCGGCCACAATTTACTTCAATTTAGTGACTGTCGACAAAGTAATATTGCTATTAAGTCCTTTTCATGGTGTTCTTTCATAACATATTTGAAAAAAGAAAACATTTATGCTCTAGAAATTATCATGTTCATGGTTTAATCTCAATATATCCATTTACTGAAGTAAACTATTCCAATGGTCCAAACATATGATGGCATGATTGCCATCCGTATGTTAAAACATATAATGGATGGAACATATCATAAGTTGGATACCACGTCTAGTAAAATATAGAAGTTCGTTAATAATTAAAATAATAAACTGTAATTTTATAATCCAGGCGTTCGGTCAGGTGAAGTTTTAAAACCTCGAGCCCTGAATTTCAATGTTCGTTATTCTACCGACCACGCAACAATGTGTTTGTACGAAACCTTCCAACATTTATACATTATATCTATCTTATATATTATATCTATCCTCGTCGAATTTGCCCTTCTATTTGCATAATTTGTTGTTTTTATTTTTCATTCACGTAATATTTTTCTTAGTTAATGATATACACTAGTGATATAGCATACATGCAAATTCTAATTGGATTCTAAATAATAGTGTTCAAAGAATTAAACAAATTAGTTTAATTTCCCTATGTCAAAATGAAGAAACTGATATAGTAGCAAAACACATTATTGTACTCCCATCTATTTTATCCCGTTACGCCCATCAGCTACACACAATCGGACATAAATTAATTTGAAAAATATTTGCCAAAATAAAATAGAATTTGAAAATATTAATGATTCCCGTAATCTGAATTATCCCGTGGCCATAACTGATATAACACAATCCAAAACATAATTACAGTAAATAAACCTTATGTTTGTAAGAAAATAACTTACGAAGATTTCCTAAAAAAGCAGCCATATGTTCGTTATAAGCCTTCAGGTAAAAAAAACAGAATGCACCCTTAACAACCGTTAAGAACGAACTGGGACGAGGCAAGCGAAGAGAAATTCAAACAGAACTAAAACAATCAACTCGAAAAAATTCGCTAAAGCCTCCAACTCAAAGTACAAGAAAAGCAATATTTATATCAATTAGCATATTTATTCTTTCATCAGAAGAATTACTCTACTTGTGTAAAAGCATCCTTGTTAATAAACGAATTTCTTGTTAAGAAAACAACATTATTTTAATAGATTTGTTGAATAATTCTGAATAGTATCATGTTCTTTATTATTTACATTCGTTAAATTGAATGAAAATCGTCTACCGAATAAACACATTTGATTTAATTTCGTTGCAAAAAAAAAAAAAAAAAAAAAATGATATAATTTTCTTCTAATAAAGATTCGGAAAAATTCGTCAACCCAATGCTATATATATGGGATATTTAACTTTGGTATTCTTATTAATATCTCGATAAACCCTGAATCTAGAAACATGAAACATAGACGATACCTGCAGTGAAATTCAGAATATACATATCAAATTAAAAAATAATAATAATAACTTACGGAACAGGTAGACAGACAAAAATTATTTCAATATAATATGCTAAATTTTATTTCTTTACAAACAAATTTTTAGTTGAGTTTTAGAACGGTCTGTATTAATATTTGGAATAAATTATCCTTTCCCGCGTTGTTTTGATATAATTCCGAAGACTGACTTAAATCATTATTCAATTAGAACGATCCTCAATTTAGTTCAATTTTGAAATCTTCGTTCTTATTTCGATAAAATCATTTTACAATGTGGATTAAAAATGGATTACAAATTAGGATATCTTATCAACAATTTTCGCATTTTTTTTCTATCCCTGTATTTAGATACAATCAACCCACTTAAAAATATTTGTCTGTAAATGTCAATTTTAAAATACAGCCCTTAATTCCCAGTCTGGATACACTGTTTCAAGAAAAAATTAGCATTGTTGGAATTGTAACTAATAATGTAACTTAATGTACTACGACCAAAAACATATTTCCTCATGCATTTGAGACGTTAGTACCAGTTGATTATAACACTTCTGCAGTATTTTGGTGTTCAGTTGTTGGAAAGGCATGTCTGTAGAAACATATTAATACAGCATTTACGATAGTTTTAAAAATTACTCTTTTCAATTAAATAAATCCTACAAAATCAAAACACAATACTGTTCTTGGAAAAAACTATTGTTCTTTTTAACATGTTTTAATGAGTAACAACTATAAACCTTATTTCTTTTCATCACAATGTGGATCTACGGTTTGAATTATTGTTATTTCCACAGTATCAAAATGTGTTAATCTGTAGGTCAAGTTATGTTATTTGTTTCAAAATTTATATAATGTTTTTCTTTTAGATAGCTTCTTGGTCTGACATCTCGGGAATGGAATTGTTTCCACCCAAATACAAACGTATGCGGGTCTCAACAGGTCTGGAAAACAAAACATATGTAGTTACTAGCATATTAGTAAGTATTCATATATTTTTATGACAACAATAATGACCTATTGATAAATGTATAAAAACCCATTTCCCCATAACACTGACACCTTTAACAAAACATGTTATTATTATCGTATATTCTCCTGTAGTCTCCTATTTAAAAAGAAATATGTGGCATAAAAGAAGATACTCAAATATTAGGGAAATATTAACTTAACTATGGCTTGTATTATAAGAAACAAGAAAGATCAATGATGCATAAAGCATTGATTATGAAACACTTTCCAACCAAAATCCAATTTTATTTAAACATCTCCAACATGTCATACATTCAGCGGTAATAATTTTAAAATTATCACAATACTACAATAATTTATTATATTCGAAAACTTCATCGAAAACAAATGAACTTTATTCAAATAACGTCATCAAAATAAAAATCGCCTGACTCTCTATAAAAAGCATTGAATATTTCATTCATAAACTTTTTTCTATTTTTTTCATTCAGCGTCGATATTTTCAAAATTATCATAATTCTGCAATAATTTATTTTACTTACAAACGTAAAATCTTGAAAGTAAAACTACTTTTTAACTCCATGCTCAAAACTCCATCAAAAAAGCTATAATATGAAATCGTCTGCTTCTTTATGCAAAATCAATGTTTCATTCATATCAGCTATATTGCAGACTCCAGAGCTAAATAATTTTGCGTTAAAAATTCAGCAATTCTTATACAACTCTTCTTATAGTTTGATGTGGTGACATTCTCCAAAAGTGAAAGTTAGGCTTCGTTGTAGATCAAAGTTTGATGATCATTTAAACTCCAAAATATTGTAATTGCGTTGGCGCAGTATATAGATGAAAATAAAAAAATAAAACTGTTTTAGGACGGATGCAACACTACATATAAATTGAAAAGAACTTTAAAAATCACGATTTTGACACAAGATGAAAGCCATATTTTATATTAAAGGGGATTAAGAGATCTTTTCATATAATATGGGTGCAATTATTATTTTAATTTTTATTTAAAAACTACCTAACCAATTTTGCTTTATATATATATATTATGGAATAAATTGAATAGTTCCTAAAATTCTCGAAGCAATTTGTGAATTTTAAATTCGCTTAAAAATGTTGGAAAAATTGGGTCCCATAGGGTTTAATCTATTTAATTTTTTTAATCCGGGTTCGATCCAAAACTAATTGAGTGATAGTATTCATTTACATTCCCATATATCTCACAGACCGTCTGAACAACATACTAAAATTTCATTTTTATAAAGAAATTTTTACGGCAGCTATCGTGCAAACGGACAGACAAACAGACAGAATGAAAAGTCATAAACACTTTTCAACTAAGTTGTAAAGTGTTAAAAATATCCTCATTGACATGGAAATAAAATTACAAAGCAAAATACTAACAAAGTAAATATTTATTTCTAGAACTAACATCACTTATTAGGGCATTAACTTCCATTTTGAATGGTGTATGCGTGAAATCATGCTTTCGCAAAGATCATTTGTGCTCTAAAAATAATGGTTTCGTAGATGAGTGAATACCAGAAAAATGTCAGAGAAATCATAACTACCCTAAACACGTAGGCTAGCAAACATCATCTAGGTGTAGGGCATAGGACGCTCATAATTTAGTTGACACCATTTAACCATATGTAGAACCTGTACATGATGGGTCAACTGTATACAGGCGAAATACAAGATAAACTTGCCAAATAATGAAATTACTAATATCTTATTTTAATACCTATGATTTAATTGCCAATTTTAGCTTCTATATAATAGACAGCGCGTAATAATAGACAACAGTTAGGAAGATATATATTTATTTTATATACTGTAACAGACCACAGAATGATAATTCCAAATGACTATATAGCAAGTCACACGAAGACATCAATTTCTAAATTTGTCTTTTTAATCAAAGAGATAGAACTAAACAAAGAGTTATATCTTTGATAAAATTGCTGCAATAAGCTATCTAATAATTGAAGAACATTGTATTGAGAAGTAATTAATATCACTCAAATGTGAAACTGAAATATGTTGAAAAAACCGCAATTGTAGGTAAATTTGATTATTTTTCACTAAAATACTCATACTGATATGTAGAATATCTTTCTGAAAAATCTTGATAAATACAATATAAAATGAACTTATATTAGAAAATTACGTATATACAAAACATATCAACATTCATGGCAAACCAAAACGTATCATCTTAAATCACCAGAAAATAATACATTTTTAGGTAGTGTACCTTAGAAATAATATCCGTATGAAATGAAAAGTATAAATCAATCCTTAATATATATTTTCAATATTATACTTTTCATCTTCGGGAATATATTTTCTATTGTGTGGTATTTTTCTCGTCTACGTTCTTTAAATTTAATCCTCTTTTCACTTTCTGCTTCAAACACATGTGCGCCTTTGGGCAAGGTTTCTGTCATTTTCCGCGAACAGTATATTAATATGTATTTTTGAATCTGTTTGAGACGCGTGTTTTAGCATTTGAAAAGTTAACACTATAAACCTACAATAAGGGCATAAATAGTTCTTTAGACGGCAGTTCTTAATCTATACCGATAATATGGTGTCCTAAACATGACGCAAATTTTAATTTTGTTAACTTTGACATTTCTAAGGCAAAAACAGGACATGCTTGGAAGATTTAATCTGTTGTAGTTATTGTGTAGATTGTGCTTATTTTATTAATTTATATTGTGCAATTATTAAATTGTAATTGTTTAACAGCTGGTACATTGGTAGAAAAGGTGGGCGCAATACCCACCTATTATTGTCATATCGGAATCAAATGCTATTATAGGTTCAACGCTAATTATATCTCAATAACTACAGAATTTATCTAAATTTATTTAAGAAATATTTTCATTTTAAGTACAGTTTTAAATAATAAGTATGTCACATTGAACAAGTAAATTAGCATTATTTCTTCTAATATGATATTATTCAAATTGCATTAGTTAATGCATTATTCAATATGAGGAATGTAATGCCAGAAGCGATTGGACCACATAGTGTTGAAGACCCAGACCGACCGACTCGTCAACAAGGACATGAGCAGCTATTTGATCGGCCGGAGACCACATAGTGTGGCGACTTTTCAAAAAACTTTTAAAATTTGGGATCATTGTGCAATTCTCATAAGGTGCATCATCTGATCAAGTTTTGTTCTGTTATTTGAAACATTTGGAGCATTTTTTTTCTTCTCCGCGAGTTGAGTTTGACTTAGATCCGTTCTTTCCACAAATACACGACTTCCATAATCTCGAGAGCAAGTATGTGAGTACTGCCAAGGTTATTATATTTATAGCTACAGTACTGCAGCTGTGAAGCAGTACTACTAAATAGTACTACTATATAGTACTGCTTCACATCTGGCCATTTTTACAAAAGATGCTTAGTCTCCCCCTATCGACTTTTTTAATCCATTATCAGCTTCCTACCAATTTTACAACGGCTTTTATTCCCTCTGGGAGTTCCTGATCTGTCAACCTCTAGTTATTAATAATCCCCTTATCCTTAAGCTACCTGGGAATGCTGTCCTTAACTTGCTTATCTCTTTAGTTGACAATGTTCTTAATTAGAGCAAATGCGTTTAATTTTCTGACATGACATTCTCATTCCCCGTGAAAAGAAAAGCGAAAGTTAATCTACAAAAAGTTCATCGGCAGTTCAAATTTGCGAAAAGAAAACTATCAGTTAATCCTCAAAAGTCCATCAACAGTTCACACTTGTGAAAAGAAAACTGACAGTTCATTGTCAAATATTCATCAGTAGTCCAAACTTAATATTATGTGTACGAGACTATCACTTTTGACCAATACTGTACTGTAATCACTTTATGTGGATCATCAACAATACACATTTTACTTAATAATAAAAATGTGAATTTTACATAATATTAGACATTACATAATTTTCATTTTTCCCTTTACAGAATTATTTAAACATTATATGTAACAGCATTCATTAATTTTTTATTATCATATTTCGCCTTATTTTTGTATATAAGTTTATTTTATAACATACTATGCTGAAACTACAAACTTCTGATTCTGGGCTATGTCGGAATGACAAATCACTCACATTGTTTATTAACCCTCGCCATACTAAGATCAAAATATTACATAAATACCTAAGATGGGATCATTTTGACCCCATATGTATTTATTATGTTTAGGCCAGAAAACTGATGAAGGGATATAATACTGGCTATAAACATTTAGTACAAAGAGAAAAATGTAATTTCCACAATATTACGAATAATTAAATAGCACTAAATCTGAAGTAAATACAAATTTAAAAAATACGTTTATAAGAATAATGATAGCAATGTATTATAACAACCTTTCAATTCTGCTTCTCATTTTTGTGGCAATCAATACACAAAATAATACTTGAAGTATGACTTTTGCAAATAAACTTCCTGCAGCTGTTACACTTCTGCGAATACTTGGTGTCATTTGTTGATCTAGAGTACATAGCACACCTATCCCGTTTCACTGAAAGTCTTTCTGCCTCAGAGTCGATTTGATACTTTACTTTTCTTACTTTCCTTCCACGAAGTTTTATAGCCTGAATTGTGGACTCATTGTAGTCAAGTTGTTCGTTTTCAATATGAGATGCGCGGCGTTTCAACTGAGGTTCCACCAACTGTCCTCCAAGTTCTTCCAGAAACCATTTGCGAGCATTTTTCATAAACTTCAAGTCAATATCTTTTGGTGTATTCATTCTCCAAATGACAAAAGCATTATAGGCGGCAATATCTATGAAGTTGAGAAATAAACTCAGTGGCCACCTCCTGGTACTTCCACGGCAAGTATATTCCCGGACAAGCTTATCTGGGGGTCAAATTGACTGAGATGGGGTCAAATTGACCCCATCTCAGTATGGCGAGGGTTAATTAATTGACTTATTATCTGCCCACAGATATTGAGTTTTTATCGTTTCCTTATTTCAATGAGATATTCCAATGGGGAACCTTGGACTATCTCCCAAGATTTAAATAATTTCTTTTTTTTTTTAAGTTTGAAAATTTAAATTTTTTAAATAAATTTTAGAACTGTTCAAATTGTTTTTAATAACAACTTAAACTTTATTTATTTGTCTAATATCTATTTTCCCACTGCTACTGCATATTATTACAGTGCCGTATTTACGTTTGTTTTCCTAAATGTTTAATTTGGTAAAAACTCTATATCTTATATTGCTTAATTTAAGCTTGGATTGTCATACTACCATATATCTTGAAATACCAATTTTTTAAAGAACAATCTCGCTACATTTTTACTTGATATTGATATCAATTGCTTATAATACATTTATCACTTTCGTCATAACTTAAAACACGTAAACATGCAATTTGAAAATATAGCTACACAATTTAAGCAGCATACATACACACTCAATTATTACTTCCTATTTATGAATTACAATTATTAACTTATTGTAAACACATTTATACATTTTTTGCTTTATAAAATTAGTATTTACAAC
Source organism: Amaurobius ferox (assembly GCA_951213105.1). Classification (NCBI taxonomy): domain Eukaryota; kingdom Metazoa; phylum Arthropoda; class Arachnida; order Araneae; family Amaurobiidae; genus Amaurobius; species Amaurobius ferox. Next base: position 36,619,724 of record OX578141.1, on the reverse strand, counting down.
AATTCATAGACGAAAATTATACCCTCTGTTATTATTAAAATTTTCCTCATCATTGTGATCATTTTCATAGTATAATTGTTTTTTTTACTCATACTCCCTTACTCCTATTTTGGTAATCGCTTTGTCGGTTTGATTTATTTCATCATTTTTCTAGCTTGATTCATTTTCGTCACTTTAAATATTGTTTTCGCTCCACTACCATGTATAGTCTGTTTATATGCACCTTATTCGTTTTTTTTTTCTCATCAATTTTAAGATATGTTATAACATTTTTATTTCGGATCAATTTTGCAATTCTAAATGATCTTTCATACTGATCCTATAATACTCTCGGTTTTAAAGTAGACTTTCGCTCCGACATATCGTTTTTTCTTACTATTTTATATATCTTTATTTGCTTGTCATTTATTAGCTTTATTTGATTGTTATTTGTTACCTTTATTTGCTTGTCACTTGTTAGCTTTATTTGCTTGCCACTTGATAGCTTTATTTCTTTGTCATTTGTTAGCTTTATTTGCTTGCCATTTATTAACAAACAAATTATACATTGTTTCATGTATTTGTGTACTCTTTCACAACGACCTAAAGAACTGAACTGTATAGTCTTTAAATATTTAAGGCATTTGTATAATCAATGTATTCCTTACTCTTAAAATTTGAGTACTCTCGTTCTGAATGATAGTTGGAACTTCATACGTGCTTACGTAGTTTGTAAGCTTATTCACTATAATTTTAGCAAAAATGCCGCTTATCCTTGATCTACTTGGAAATGCCGTCCCCAATTTACTAATCTCTTTAGAGGGCAACTCACAACTTAGAGCAAGCACTTTTAATTTTCTGGCATTACAGTTGTAAATGATCACCTCGTTTGACCAACTTAAAATAATTGTAAGTCAATAGAGTTTATTTTTAAATTAAACCCTAGGTACAATGAATGAAAAACTAATTAAACAGTCTGCTTATTAAACAAAATATTATTAAACAAGAATCTTATTAAAGAAAGAGTTTATTAAATAATTGAATGTGTTTCATCTCTATGTAACTAATTTAAATGCAATTTCAAACAGAATAATTTGGTCTAACCATTTGATTATTTCAAGGTAATTTATTTATCGGTAAATTGCCTATTAAAATTTTCCATAATAAAGATTTTTAGAGAACAATATTTGACTCCTGAAAAACGACACAAAATTAATCAATAGCACTCAATTAAAATTATCTTATTTCGTTTCAGACGTTCATATTTTCATTTTTTTTAGATAAATGTACAATAGGAGATGAAAAACTAATTACTACTCCTGATTAAATTCTTTTTAACTTCATAGAATATTTTTTTAATTTATGGGCATAGGATTTATAATACAAATATTAATTTAATACCATATATAATTTGGAAAGCTCTAATATTAAACTCATTATTTTTTTCTATTTGTAGTTTGGGGGTGGATGGGTGAGAATCTAATATGCAATATGTGCATGATAAATAGTATGTAGATAATTATCTTCAAATTCTTAATGGTTTTATTAAAATAAGATTAAAAGTTTGAAAATATTTCTCTTTTTTTATTTAATTTGCAGAATGTTAATAAAATGCTTATTATTAATAAATAATTAGAATACAACATAAAATACTGCGGAACTAAATTGTAACATGTATACGATCGTCTTGAAAACACGTGATGAATCTCTTCAACAGTTGTTTTGAACACACATGAGATTCATAAATACTACAGTACTTTCTTACCTGTAAGCTCATAAATGATTTTTCTATCTCAACGACACTTCCAGATAATAAAATAACTTATGAGCTTACATCTGCAACTCTATTCTGAACCTCAAGTATATATAAAGTGATTTATTTGTGTGTATATCTAGATTACATTTGATCGACGAATTAGGCATTTTAAAACTTTAAAAATTCTAGATAAAACTTTCAAATTTATTTTCTATTTTCTACCATTCAGATGTAAAATTAAGTGCATTTATTCATTCTACCATAGAGGTTTTTAATCTAATTTTTATATTAAATTTACATTCATTATATTTAGCCGAATAAATAATAGAGGCCATATAGTTATCGTATTTTAATCAAAAATTCTATGTCCTAAATTTAGATATTGAACACTTATATCTTGCTACTATTCAAATAGAATTTGTATGCATCATGTTAATTATTTTAGAAGCTAATAGCTAATAACATTACCCTTGCGATCTGTATATCAATTTTCCATTAATTACCTATATACACCTTTCATTATTTCATATTAAACTGTAGAAAACACAAGTTAATGTTTAAAGTACAAATGCAGCTCTTGCAAGAACTATTAAAACATTTTATGAGGAATTTTCCGTGTCACTCAATATTTTAAAAAATATAATGATTGATATAGATGTAGTTTTCTATTATTAATGTAATTTAAAAGCAAATTTTAAACTTATTTCTGTAATAATAGTTTGATACGAAGATATGGTGAAACACTTTCAGTCCAGCAATCAGACATTGTACTGCAGCATTCCAAATTAGAAAAACATGCGATTTTAATGTTCTTTCATTAACCGCAAATACAAAACATCTCTCTTGTCCTGACATAAAGAAACTAAATTAGGTATTACTTATACATAAGACATACACCGAGAACTACATATAAATTTACACTAGACGTGATTGTAGCAATACCCGAACAAAACCCATAAATAATCCTAAACCAACCTTTTAACCGGGTACATCGGAGTCGAAACACGCACACTTACTCATAGAGCTGTAGCATCTACCTTTGTTGACCTCCCAGGTCTGGATAGATTTGGCTACGTATGTACCAATCTCTTCACCACGCAACACTCTGAAGAAAATCACTCGAATTGGCCCAATCTGATCTAAACATTGCTTCTCTCCCCAAATAGAATCCGCACTTTGCCTGGAGAGCTCCTGATTGATTCATCAAACCAGAAGTCGTAATATGGTGTTAGTCAACAGAAAATTATACTTTAAATTCGAGTAAAGGAAATAATAATAAAAAGGTTGTCGTGACTTCATAACCTTCTTTTCAAAAATAAAATGAATATTAAAAATGCCATTAAAACATTATCATAAACTTATTAAACACTAATTACATTCCAATTCGATATATTAAGAAATGCATTTTGCATGTAACATTCGTATGTAACATTTGAGGTTACTTTGTAAAATGACAGACAGATAGTTTAAATGATATAAATGCGATGTAAAGTAATATAAACTAGTCAAGTGAACATTAATAAATATATGAAACGACAAATTAAAACCATATTTAAAAATATTATAATTCTTAGTTTTTTCAATATATTTCTTAAACAAAATACTGACATTTTAAAACTTATCGGACTTAGTATCTTTTTTATAATATTTATTATAAAATTTGCTTTATACTAAGAACATTAAACATATTACCAAATTTATGTTAATACTAAAACATTTATATTTGTTATATCTGCAGTTATTCACTCCATTACTTCAGAATTTACATAACCTTCTTTTCAAAAATAAAATGAATATTATAAATGCCATTAAAACATTATCATAAACCTATTAAACACTAATTCGATATATTAAGAAATGCATTTTGCATGTAACATTCGTATGTAACATTTGAGGTTACTTTGTAAAATGACAGACAGATAGTTTAAATGATATAAATGCGATGTAAAGTAATATAAACTAGTCAAGTGAACATTAATAAATATATAAAACGACAAATTAAAACCATATTTAAAAATATTATAATTCTTAGTTTTTTCAATATATTTCTTAAACAAAATACTGACATTTTAAAACTTATCGGACTTAGTATCTTTTTTATAATATTTATTATAAAATTTGCTTTACACTAAGAACATTAAACATATTACCAAATTTATGTTAATACTAAAACATTTATATTTATTATATCTGCAGTTATTCACTCCATTTCTTCAGAATTTAAAGTAAGCATTTTTAAAACATCTCCCACACAAGCACACATATTGTGTTACAACTCAAAATAAAAGGGTTTCTTATTGAATTGCTCCCTATAGAAATTAATGGAAATTGTGTTCTGAACTTCAATATTTACTTTGAAACTATGGGAGTTTGCCAGGTGTTATCTTTTTAATTTTAAGAACTACATCAAAACTCCTCAATTAACATACGATATGCTCTTATTTTCTGACGCTATTGTAACCGAGATATGTGTTTCAGAATACCAGATTCCCAGACGTGATAGATATTCGTGCATACATATATTTTTTTTTGCCTCTAAATGACTTCGAGCTGATTTAGTTCAACCATTAACATTATCTTTCTTTCATTTCCATTTAATTAAATACTGTAATGCATTTACAAGGGCGTGTTCCATTTGCATTACTTTGGCCCTCTCGGATCTTTTATTTTAATTAAAAATATACTCTCCTTACTCATTGCCATGCCTCTAAAATGATTTCATTTCAAAGACATCATTTGTTGCAAGAAACAGATTTTCGTTTGAAAGTATTTATTTTTTAAATAATTCTAAAATGAAACCATATAACACTTTAATGTGCAAGCATTTTGACAATTGTAATATTCATTTTCAAAAAATCTTCCACCCCATGTATTTTATACCGGACTTCCTCTCCATTCTGTATGAAAATTTGTCAAGTTCCAATGTTATTATCGTTTTGGTAATGTAAAATATTAATTTATATATATATATACGTTCAGTCTTATGTCTATATATCATTCTTGCAAATTTCTATTATTATGCAAGGTCAAACGGGGTGGAACATTTTTCGATTTTCATTCAAAAGGCACTCTATTATGTCCATATTAATATATTTACTATCCTAAAAGATCTATAATAGTTATAATTATTAATCTATATAAATAAAATTGAAAGTCTATTTGTCTGTCTGTCTTTCTGTCTCATCATCATGGGAGATCGGCTGAAACGAATTTCATGAAATTTTGTGGGTAGCCTTGGAATAGCCCCATTTAAAATTTAGTCCATGTTTAGTCCTAGATATTAATTAAAAACGCACGGTTAAACCTTCCATTGATATAGCATTATGCAGACGATATTTTTTCCCGCAACTTTATTTTAAGAAAATGATAACATGTCACTTAGCAACGGATTTAAATCCAATGTGTTTATGCAGCAGGCCATTTTTGTTAAACCTTTTTCGATTTAAATACTAAAGAAATGTATATAAAATAAATTTTTATCAGAACTGCATTTTTGACTGAATTGTATCAATTACGGACTTCAGTTTTTAAGATTACTGGGATGATTAATATTTTCAATTTATTTCGTCGTCAGCAAAAAAGGTTGAAACGCATATATGGTAGTGCGGGTAATGTTCTGTTAGTACACGGGTATACCTTCTAATCTACGAGAATATAAGTAGTACGATATTCCCATGCAATTTTAGCATTTTCATTTTGGCATATATTGAAATAAATTACATCCCTCATGTTTAAAGACTGCGGGAATAATTTATATTTTCTCTTTATTATGTTATCTGTTTTATTTTGGAAATTTTTTTTTGAAATTCATATATTGTAGTACGGGTAATTTTTTACTAATACACGTATATATTTTCTAAAATTTGGAAAGTAATACGGGTATATAATACCATAACATTTTAGCCTTTTATTTTGGCATCTATTGATTCAATTTCATATTTTTTGTAAATTTGTTTACAAACGGGACCACTCTGTTTTATTCTTCAGATCTGCCAGTGAAGATAATTTTTATGTAGAAAGAACAGAAATTCCTAATATATTTTCTTAATATAATTTAGTATAATTTTTTATAGGAAGAACAGAGATTCTTAAACTTCTTTTTAGGAGCATTAATTTAAATATTTTAATAGAATGCTTTTTATAGCAATGTCATTTAGAATATTATACGAATTTGCACATGATTGTGAATTTTAAGTTTTTTTATATTATATATTCCGTACGACGAACAGGTGTACTGCTAGTCATAATATAAATGTATATGTAAACACATTTTTTTCAAACCTGAACAGTTTGATGTAAAGACAAATTTGATATAGTCTCTGTTAAATAATATGAATTTTTTACGAATAGAAGTATTGCAGCAAAAACAAAGGTAATACATATTTATAATCTTAAAATCATCACGCATATTTTGCAGAAAAATGTATTTTTTAAATCTATTGACTTGTATTTTTTCAATTTGATTGATATAATATTTATTGGAAGAATTCCATTTAGTTTTAAATTAATTTTTTGTAAATAAAATATTATAATATATTTAATATATGTATGTATCTTATGTATGTATGTATCCTATGAAATGTATTTGAATAGTGAAATGACTTCCAAATATTTTTTTTGTCTTTTAAAGGAAGAGCCATATTTAATGTACAAGAGAGCAGAACCCGGAGATATCCCAGAAGGCAATGATGTGTTTGAAGGTTACTGTAAAGATTTAGCTGATTTAATAGCAGACTACCTAAAAATTAATTATAGCTTAAAATTAGTAAACGATTCCAAATATGGAGGACAGGACGCTAACTCTCCTGTAGGATGGAACGGTATGGTAGGGGAACTGATTAAAAAAGTAAGAAAAATATTTTCTATTAATATTTTATTAATATGTTTAATATTATTTATGTAGAGAAAAGTATTGTAACGAAATGAAAAATTCGATTGTGCGAGACGAGGAGGCAATCATGCAGTATTGTGATTTATACTGCTATATATAACGAAACAAAGCGCAGACTTGTAGGCGTCATTTTATGCAGGAGGAAATTATGCAGTTTTGAGATTTATGAGCTACCAATAGAGATACGGAGGGCGTATCTGGACCTCAGGCGAAATGATATGGCGACAAGAAGAAAATTCAAAAAGTATTACCGTCCAAGAGTGTTGTGTATTCATATATGTGGTATTCAAGGAGCGAGAGATAGCAGTCATCAAGAATGATTGTCCAGTAACGCAGATATTCAGGCAGTGAATGTCCAAGAGTGCATGTCATAATCAAAGATGGTGCAGAAGCGTTGAGATATAAGAATGTGTAGTGGTTATGTTGAAATTTGAGACTGTGTTAGAAAAGAAAAAGCTGACCTCAAAATGTCAGAAAAAGAAACGGCAATATTCCAAGCATGATGAGTAACAGACCGACAAACAGGGGTATGTGCAAATCTGCGTATATATAGGACAAATATATGATTTTGGAATAATAATAAAGACCTTGTCTCACACGTGCATTTTCTCCTCCTTAAGAGTTCATTAACTTAATGTAATTTTAAACTTATATAATACGGCGTGTCCGAGAAAGATCTTTATTATTCTAAACATTAGTAACAAAAATACTTAAAGGTGAAATGAAATGCAGTTTGCGGCAAAAGAATGAAGAAATCTAATAGTTTTTGTACAATACCTTCAATGTAGTTCTACATGAGCTCCTTCAGTAGCCCGAAGAATGTTCAGTCTGTACTCGATTTCTCGACATTTGGGGTGCAACAGTGAGGATTGCTGATTGTATCTTTTCCTTTAAAACAGAAATATCAGAAACAGGTGTTTGGTAAACAATGTCTTTGATATAACCCCACAAAAAGAAATCCAGCGTAGTTGTGTCGGGTGATCGCGGAGGCCAAGGTATTGGTCCTCCACGATCAATCCATCGTTAATGAAATACTGTATCAAGTAATTCACGTACAGGAAGTATCCAATGAGGTGGAGCACCGTCCTGCTGAAATAAAACATTTGGTTGTAAATGTTCCAATTGTAGAATAACGTTATAACTCAAGAAGATCCCTGTACACGTCACAGTTAATCGTCTTTTCCATAAAGAAGAATGGACCTATTACAGCATCGTGTAAAAGACCACACCAAACATTAAGTTTGGGGCTGCTACTAGAAATAACTGTTAGATTTCTTCATTCTTTTGCCGCAAACTGCATTTCATTTCACCTTTTCGTATTTTTATTATTAACTAGCAGCATACCCGTTCTTCGTACGGAGTATATAATATAAAGAAACTTGAAATTCATAATCATGCCCAAATTCTTATAGTATACTAAATGACATGTTTAATCAAAATATTCTGTTAAAATATTTAATATAATGATCCTAAAAAGAAGTTTAAGAATCTCTGTTCTCGCTATATAAAATTATCTTCATGGACATATCTGAAGAATAAAACATCTTGGACCCCTTATGTAAGCAAATATAAAAAAAAATATATAGAATTGAATCAATATATGCAAAATAAAGCGTTAAAATTGTATGGGACCCGTACTAATTATATACGCGAATATTAGAAAATATAACCTGCATTAGTAGATTACATGTATAAATTGAAAAAACCAATAAACCCGTAATCTTTAAATCTGAAGTCATTTATTCCAATATATGTCAAAATTAAAGTGCTAAAATTATATGGGAAGATATACACGTACTACTTATAATGTCCGATTATTAGTAGAAGATTTCCCGTTTTGCAATATGAGTCACAAATGTTTTTTGGTAAAATACAACAGACGACGTAATAAATTGAATATATAATTAATCCCCTTAATCTTCATACCAGAAGACTGTACTTGATTCCAATATATATGCCAATATATGTCAAAATATATGCCAATATACCTGTACTACTTATATTCTCGTAGGTTAGAAGATATACCCGTGCATTCCTAGAAGATTACTCGTACAACGTACAATATGCGTGTGTCAGCAATTTTTGCCGCAATAAAACAATGGCGTAATAACTTAAAAATATCAATAATCCCTGAATCAATAATTCCGGAAAATATCAATAATAATAATGTTTAAACCTGAAGAGTATAATTGATATTATCCAGTCGAAAATGAAATGGCAATGAAATTTATTTTATATACATATCTTCATTATTCAAATCGGAAAGAATTTAATAAAAATCGCCTGCCGCATAAACACATTGGATTTAAATCCGTTGCTAAGCGACATGATATCATTTGCTTCAAATAAATTGGTAGAAAAAATATCGTCTAAATAGTTATATTTCTATGGAACATTTGGCGACAGTTTCGTCAAATTAGCGACATTTTAAAAAATAGCCAAATTTATCGCCAAGTGGGAATGTAGAACTGACAGTTCCACATTGCGACAAATTGACGAAATATCATCACAATACTATCCCCTAACAAAAAACAATTAATATCATTTATGTAGCGCAATTTTATCAATTTCAAGATATTTTTATAGATTTGAAAACATTTTTATCAATTTGGTGACATTTTAAAAATTCGCTAAATGTATTACTAAGTAGGATGGTTGGTCTGACAGATAAATGCTAACCAAACATCATTTCAGTACTCTCTTCTAACAACAAAAAAAAAAAAATTCATTGATATGTAGAAGACCCAAGCCACACGACCAACCCGAAGGTTTATGGCAGCTGTTTGTGTGTCGTTTATATCAATTTTGCGACATTTCCGTCAATTTGGCAAAGTTTAAGAAAAGTTGTCAAATTAGCGATATCCCTCCAAATTCGTAGCTTTGAATTTGCAGATCTGAATGAAACATTCTTATCCCGTTTCAATATACTAAATGAAAACACTACAATTGTATTAGAAGATACACCCGCTCTACTCTTTTTCTGTTTCAACAATCGGCTATATGAATTTATTGGCTAAACACAATATATGAGTTTAGTAGCTAAATACGATATAAGCTTGAAAACTCTTTGCCAAAATAAATGAAATTGATGTACGCAGTCAGCAATTAATATAATTAAAAGAAAAATCAAACCGTCCATTCATAAGATATACTTTTATATCCATTTATTTATTATTTAAATCGAAAAAAAATAATAAAAACATTAACAAACACATTTAATTTAATTGCGATGCCGAGCAACATGATATATCCTCCTAAAATGTTAAAATTTATTAACCACTAACAGCACACCCGTTATTCGTACGGAGTGTACAATTTAAAGAAACTTAAAGTTCGCAATCATGTGCAAATTCTGTTAAAATATTAAATTTATTGCTCCTAAAGAGAAGTTTAAGAATATATGTTCTCATTATGCAAAATTATCTTCACGATCAGATCTGAAGAATAAAACATCCTGCCCCCTTTTGTAAGCAAATTTACAGAAGAAAAAATAGGAATTGAATGAATATATGCAACCCCGTACTAATTATATTGTCGCAGATCAGAAAATATGCCAATGTGTTAGTAGAAGATTACCCGTATTACAATATGCGTCTCAAAAATATTTGCCAAAATAAAAGAGATGACGTAATAAATTGAAAACATCAATAATATCCGTACTCTTTATACCAGAAGGTCGTAATTGATTCCAATATATGCCAATATATATCAAAACATATGTCAATATACCTGTACTACTTATATTCTCGTAGATTAAAAGATATACACGTGTATTTGTAGAAGATTCGTACAACATACAATATATGAGTTTAAACAATTTTTGTCATAATAAAATAATTGCAAAATAACTTGAAAATATCAATAATCCTTGAATCAATAATCCCCGAAAATATAAATAATAATAATTTTTAAACCTGAAGACCGTAATTGATATTATCCAGTCAAAAATGCTGTAAGAAAAATCAAATCGTTCTTTTCTAAAATATATTTTTATATCCATTTATTTATTATTCAAATCGAAAAAATAATTATTAAAATTAGCAGACAGATTTAATTTAATTGCGTTTCTGAGTAACATGATATAAGATAGAATCTTATAACATGTTAAATATGTCATGTCTTATAACATAAACTGCGAAATTAAATAACGATTTTGATTTCTCTATACTTCTCATTGTTCCGTAAAAGCTTGTTTTAAATAAACCATGAACCATGGAGATAGATTTCACCTTTAAATCATGTTTCAAACAATTCATGTTTTCAGAAAGTGACTAATTAACGCAAAAAATCTCCCATCAAACTCAGAGATTAAATTTTAATTCACTTTCAAACGATTTTCAAGCTTTTCGTTTGGATAAACCACGGAGTTAGGGAGTAGAACTCCAAGGTAAAAGTTCCGTTTTTCATTAATATCTCGACAACCCCAGGTCTTAGAAACACGAAACTTGGACAAAATTTATGGGGGGATATTTCAAGGCTATTCACCAAATTTCATTCAATTCGGTTCAGCCGTTTTTCCGTGATGATGAGACAAACGAAAATTTCGTTTTTTACTAATATCTCGAGAACCACTGGTCGTAGAAACTCAAAACACGGATATAATTTTAAGTGGGGCTATTTCTGGGCTACCCACAAAATTTCATCAAATTCGGTTCAGCCGTTCTCCCGTGATGGTGTGACAAACAGACAGACAGACAGACAGACAGACAGACAGACAGACAGATTTTCATTTTTATTTATATAGATGTTTAGAATAATAAAGATCTTTCTAGTACACTCTGTGTTGTTGTTGTTCAAACCCAGACCGTCCGACCTACCAGAAAGGTGTAAGGTAACTTCGGACACTCTGTGTATAATATTCAATAATATGTGTAAATAAATAATATTTATTTTTAAAAGTTAAAATGTGGAATTTAATGTGTAGTGGTTTAATTAAGGATTATATTTTAGGAACTCGTGCAAAGAGATAGGTAATGGTAGGATATTGCGGCTACGATAGTAATGTACGAATATTCGATTCACCATCTATATAAATAAAATTGAAAATCTGTCTGTCTGTCTGTCTGTTTGTCCCATCATCACGGGAGAACGGCTGAACCGAATTTGATGAAATTTTGTGGGTAGCCTAGAAATAGCCTCACTTAAAATTTAGTCCATGTTTGAAATTTCTACGACCAGTGGTTCTCGAGATATTAGCAAAAAACGAAACTTTCGTTTATCTCATCATCACGAGAGAACGGCTGAACCGAATTTAATGAAATTTTGTGGGTGGCCTTGAAATAGCCCCCCATAAATTTTGCCCAAATTTCGAGTTTCTAAAGCCAGGGGTTGTCGAGATATTAATGAAAAACGGAACTTTTTTTATAGGAGTTCTACTCTCCAACTCCGTGGTTTATCCAAACGCAAAGGATAAAAATCGTTTGTTTAAAACGTCAAAGGGAATTAAAACTTTATTTTTGAGTTTGATGCAGGATTTTTGCATTAAATAGTCACTATCTGAAAGCATGAATTGTTTGAAACATGAATTTAAATGGAAAAATCTACCTCCATGTTTTGTATTTCACAAGCTTTTACTCAACGATTAGAAGTATAAAGTTATTAAAATGGTTATTTAATTTCGCATTTTATGAGGAAGATTCTATCTTATATCGTGTTGCTCGGCCAAGGAATGAAATTAAATATATTTGCTAATGATTATTATTATTTTTTCGATTTGAATATTAAATAAATGGGTATTGAAATATATCTTTTAAATGAACGGTTTGATTTTTTTTAATTATATTAATTGCGAACTGCACACACCACTTTCATTTATTTTAGCAAAGAGGTTTTAAGCTTATATATTGTGTTTAGCTAATAAACTCATATTTTGTTTACCCAATAAATTCATTTATCCAATTGCTTAAACAGAAAAAGAGTGGAATGGGTATTTCTTCTAACAATATTTTAGTGTTTTCATTTAGTATATACAAACTGGATCGATATTTTATTCAGATCTGCGAATTTAGAGCTACGAATTTGGCTGGATATTGTCATAGCGGGTTCCGTGGGCATCAAAAGTCACCACGGATACCGGCCAGACACGGCAGACCGAGAGTCTAACTCTCCAAATTTTACAAAATACCCAGGTTCGAAACACTCCTCTCGTCAGTTGGAGGATTCCAACTGATGACCTGCGGAGAAACCCAACAAATTCCAAAGAATTTACCTTTACCTTCAAGATTCCTCCAGAAGCTGAAAACACTTAAATTCAGTACAGATTCTACACAAATAAGAACACATGATTTTAGTTCAAATCCAATATTTATTAATTATTCCAGAAATGGAGTTGCATATCAAATACAATTACAGATTTAGTAATTTAACCACTGGACCTCACTTTACCAAGAATCATCGGCTCTTTGCCGGAAATTAATATAAATTCAATAATCAAGTAATTTCATATAAACTTCACATTCTAATTTAGCAAAAATAAATGGTATGGTCAGAGAGAATGCACACACCCGGGGAACGTTAAAGGCTTACGAAAATAACCAGTATAAAATCAATTTAAATTATTATGGCTTAGATAAAGCTTCAATATGAAGAAAGAAACTGTAGTTAGAATATATATATGTATAATGCTGGCAGAAGATCCTATGGATGAAAAGTTCTGCAGCGGTCGATGCACAAGTCCAGACGACTGCCCATCGGCAGGTCTAACGTACAAGTCTTACCTCAAAATATTCTTGGAAGGACTCATGGCAGAAAGAGCACAGGCATCCGCTGGTAGTTTCCCTCGGGGCAAACATTTCCCCGCTCCAGCAGGAACGGCCGAACCGCAGTTTCCGGCAAGGTGCCGGATCAGGTCAGCCGAAGGAACAGCTTCATATTTGCTTTCTCTGGTCCCGGTGCACGACCAAGCAAGATGAGGCATCACCTCAAACGATTACACGGCGGTCGACGGTCGGCGAGGACAAGGCATCAGCAGTGGCGACGGTAACGGCAGTGGCGATGGTAACAGCAGTGGCGAGGTGGCATCTCTCCCGACCCTCACAACACGGTAACTCCGCCTGAGGGCTAAGTTCCGCGTCGACGTGAGTTCGAAGATGTTTCCAGGGAGAGAGCCCCGAGTTACAATTCACACAGCTTATATACATTCCAGATGGATCCAGGAGCCGTCCAATAGAAAATCACATGGGCTCACATCATCTCCTCTCCACCAATCCAAAATTACTTCCAATTCAAAATCATCCACAGTTCCGCCCCACAACGGACGATTCCAAAGGCACGCGTATCTGCCGCGTGACGACAAGGAGACATCTGTCTCCGCCAGCAAGCCAGACTAACAGGCGTCATTCCCAGAGTGTGCGAGAATTATATAATGAAATAAAAATGGCACAAATTACTACTGATTTCGATACTTTAACATCTGCTAAAATATATACATTGACAAGAGGGTTCCAGGACACAGATTAATTAAATATAAGTTTAAAAGTACTGAAGTTATGTAATTTACAAAGGAGTGACGAATTCCGTCACGACAATATCGCTAACTTGGCAAATTTCTTAAAAGTTACCAAATTGATTGAAATGTCCCCAAATTGATAAAAATGACGTAAATCAATGAAATTTATTTTGTTTTGTTAAAAGAAAGTACTGAAATGGTGTTTCGTTAGCATTTGTCTGTCAGTCCAACCGCCCTACTTAGTAACACATTTAGCGAATTTTTAAAATGTCACCAAATTGATAAAAATATTTATAAATCCATAAACATATTTTGAAATTGATAAATTGCCCTAAATAAACGAAATTGTGTTTTTTTAGGGGATACTATTTTGATGATGGTTCGTCAATTTATCGCCAAGTGGGACTGTCAGTTCTACAGTCCCACTTGGCGATAAATTTGGCGATTTTTTAAAATATCACCAAATTGATAAAAATATTTATAAATCCATAAAAATATTTTGAAATTGATAAATTGTCCTAAATAAACGAAATTGTGTTTTTTTAGGGGATAATATTTTGATGATGGTCCGTCAATTTATCGCCAAGTGGGACTGTCAGTTCTACAGTCCCACTTGGCGATAAATTTGGCGATATTTTAAAATGTCACCAAACCTTCATTAGAGATATTCAGACGATATTTTGACCACCAATTTATTTGAAGCAAATCATAACATGTCGCTTAACAACGGATTTAAATTTAATGTGTTTATGAGGAAGAAGGTTTTTATTAAATCTTTTCCGATTTTAATGATGAAGATATGTATATAAAATAAATTTCATTGCCATCGTATTTTTGACTGGATAATATCAATTACGATCTTCATGCTTAAACATTATTATTATTGATGTTTTCGGGGATTTTTGATTCAGAGATTATTGATATGTTCAATTTCTTATGGCATTGTTTTATTGCGGCAAAAATTGTTGAAACTCATATATTGTACGTTGTACGAGTAATCTTCTACAAATGCACGGGTATATCTTCTAATCTAAAAGAATATAAGTAGTACATACATATTGGCATATATTGGAATCAAGCCTTCCGGTTTGAAGATGGCAGGGATTATTGATATTTTTAATTTATTAAGTAATCTGTTATATATTGGTAAAAAATTTTCAGACTACATATTATGATACGGGTAATCCTTTACTAACACTAGGACATATCTTCTAATGTATGACATTATAAGTAGTACGGGTTTATCTTCCCATATAATTTTAGCACTTCCATTTGGGCACATATTGGAATTAATTATTGCCTACTGATTTAAAGATTACGGATTTATTGATATTCTCAATTTATATATGTAATCTACTAATACAGGTTATATCTTCTAATATTCGCGTATATAAGTAGTACGGATCCCATACAACACGCTATTGTTTTGCATATATTGATTCAATTCCATACTTTTTATAAATTTGATTACAAAAAGGCCAGGATATTTTATTCTTCAGATCTACCCGTGAAGATAATTTTGAATAACGAGAACAGCCATTCCTTAACTTCTTTTTAGGAGCATTATGTTAAATATTTTAACAGAATATTTTGATTAACATACTTTTTATAAATTTGCTTACAAAAAGGCCAGGATATTTTATTCTTCAGATCTACCCGTAAAGATAATTTTGAATAACGAGAACAGCCATTCCTTAACTTCTTTTTAGGAGCATTCTGTTAAATATTTTAACAGAATATTTTGATTAAAAATGCCATTTAGTATACTATAGGAATTTGCACATGATTGTGAATTTTAAGTTTATTTATATTATATACTCCGTACGAAGAACGGGTATGCTGCTAGTCACTAATAATTCTATCCAAAGATTTATTATATTCAAAATGTATACTAACTTAATGTCTATTTTTGTGCACGACAGGAATATTTATATGTTTTAGGCATCCCTGAAACTGGAGGTTCAATGTTCATGAAGGGATACATGTGTGTGTGTGCCACGTGAGTCTATGGACGCAAAATTTCAGGAACAAACGGAATCGACTGTAATTTGGCCCAAATATTACAATTAGTGAATATTGGAATCCTATTGATTTGAAACGCTATCAATTGTTCCGAACACCCCCAAATTTTTGATTGACTTTCTAGAAATCTAATAAAAATAAATCAAAATATTCAATAATGTTAAATAAATAATCATTTTATGCATAATGTATTATAAGAAAACAAATAACATTAACTTTAAAACGATAGCATGAGCTAGTGTTTAGATAAGATACGATTTTTCTGGTAAATTTAAAGAAAAATTTATATAAATTTTTCAAATGTTGTAAGTATCTTTAAATAGGTTTACATTCCATTATATATAATATTATAAGACAATTTTACTAACATAATTTTTGTAGATCTAGCTCATTCCCTTCATAAGAGAATATACTTTGTAATGTCTTACTAACCAACTTCTTATAGGTTTTATTTGACCTACTAACTAAACTTTTTGAAAACCAATATGAAACCGAACACTTCAAATCTATATGATTTGGTTGAACTTGATTACTATTTCCAGTTAAAGGCTAGGGAAAGCACAGATAACATAATTTCAAATCAGTTAACAATTTAGTGACATTAACTAGTCGAAATAACAGATATCTGCACATGCTGTGATTCAGTAAGCTATCCAGATAAATAATTCACAGCCAACATAAAACCCACGAACAGTTGGAGGAAACTTAACAAATTCCCTACGAAGCGTACTCCAAGACGAATAAATTAAGTTATGTAAAAAGGTCCTTTCACTGAACACTTGCATCCTCTCATTGAACACACAACGAGAAAAGTGTAAAATGTTAACGTACAATTCAACGGCAAAAACATCGTGAATCTTGTACATCATTAGTTCGCTATGAAAGTAGTAATGTCATTGCATTATGTAGGAAAAATGTAGAAAAAGTTATGTAATGCCCACATTCAGTATGATAGTTTTTTGTAATATGAATGTTTTTGTAATCTCTCAAACACCAGTCTACGTTGGAAAAAGCATATCCTCAATAGTGAAAATTTTCATATTTTAAGGTAAACAAAGAAAATTAGTCAAAGAAGGAAAATTTGTAAAATATACCAAAAGAATAAATGTATTTTATTTGAAAATCATCCTATATAATGTTGTATAAACAGCTAGCAAAATTTGTATTATTTGATGGTTTAAAATAAAATGAATTGCAATTTGCTGTTAGGATTGTTTTTGAAAATATTTGTAATCATTTTTTAAACACAGTGTTGATATAAAGAAAGCAAACTATAATCTATTGTGTGATATGATTGGCTTAACCAAAAGTGCCTTAATAGTTTCCAACCTAGAAAAAAAGGACAATAAATAAAACTGCTGCTTGTAAGAATGTAACTTACAATACTTCTTTGAAGAAAGAAATCTTTCCATATTTTAAATCTCATATCAATGATTGCGATTTCATTTTTAAAATTCCATTACCAGCTTTCCTTCACTTTGTGTACGAGGACGAGGGTGGGGGGACCCTTTATCGGCCTGTCATGACACGTTTATGGGTATTGTTTTTAAAGTGGCTGATACCACCCTCTAGAGAATTTTCGCTTTAGGTGAGAATTTTCGCTCACACTTTGTTCTTAGCTGTTCTTTTGGCCTGATAAAAGGCAAAAAAAACAGCTAAGTTGTTAAGTCTTCAATTGTATGAACTGCGGGTGAAAACTCCGTCGAAACAATTGTAATCACTTAACTGGCATATGCCTTCTTTCTTCAAGGAATGTGTAAAGAACCTTGCTGTCCCAAACGGGAATCGAACAACGGACCTTTGTATTAACCAGCTGATGCTCTACCGTTGAACTACTGGGACGGAATTGCAAACTCTTATCTTTGAAGTGGACTCTGCTTTCTCCACACTCTAACGTCAGATTGGTGTGCAACTGACCATCTGACTGACAACATCCTGATATGCTTACCTCAAATTAACCTCCTGGTGCTATTTTTATCCTCCAGGTCAGCTTCTTGCGTGATCGCTGTCCTCCCGATTTGAAATCGACGCTCAATATTCCAGATTCCACTAAATCCGTGCTAGTCGTTCTGGGGTCACTTTTAGACCTCCGACATCTTTGCCTACAGGGTTGATCTGTTTGGTCGCCATTGTAAAGGACCTTGCTGCTCCAACCAAGAATTGAACCACGGATCTTCATATAGGACAGTCGATACTCTACAATTGAGCTGCTGGATCAGACTTAAAACCTCTATGTAGACACTGCATGTATTGTAAGTTATATTTTAGAAAATAGAGCCTTCTATATTTCTACAATGCACTAGCATTTGAAATTGATGTAAAATGATCTAAAGAACTTATGTCTCACTCAGTGTTCGACGCATGTATCTCCAATTGACTAGCTGATGATGTATTCATTGGTAAACCAGGAATATAGTATTTTCTTCAATATAGTTAAAGTAAATTCTATAAATGTAATAGATCACCACCAAGGTGTATACTGCTTGTAGTGCTCTCAAAGTTTTTTTTGTCACTTAGAGCCAATCAAAATAAAGTAAATGAAATAGCATTTTATACTGTAAATTTATAATTATTTTTTATATGGGTAAAAGAGAATGATAAGCTGAATTTCAACATTTTTAGATTGTGTCACAGTTTCTAACATTTACAAGTACAACCGATCTGAAACAACTCGCTGTCCTTTATATTTATGTTTAATGACACAACTGATATTGAAACTATTAGATATGGTATTAAAATATTCGAGAGTTTAATCTGAAAAACAGTATATAAAACATCTAAAAATTATTGTGGAATAATGCATTTCTTAATTTGTGTTATAAGTTTATCCACCTCTACTTCTATATTTTTAGTTTAACATCAATTTTAATCATGCAATTTTATTTCATTTTTGGTATATATTTAGAAATCCATATTTTATAAATTACTAGCAGCATACCCATTCTTCGTAAGGAGTATATAATATAACAAAACTTAAAATTCACAATCATGTTCAAATTCCTATAATATTCTAAATGGCATTGCCAGTCAAAACATTTTATTAAAATATTTATATTAATGCTCCTAAAATGAAGTTTAAAAATATCTGTACACGCTATACAAAAATTATCTTCACGGGCAGATCTGAAGAATAAAACAACCTGGTCCTGTTGGTGAACAAATTTGCAAAAAATATGAAATTGAATCAATATATGCCAAAATAAAAACACTAAATTTGTATCGGAGGATGTACCCGCGCTGCTTATATTCCCGAATATTAGACGATATACCTGTGTCTTTGTAGAAAATTACCCGTACTACAATGTATGCATTTTAAAAATCCATACCAAAATACGGCGTGAAAGAAGTGAAGATATCAATTATCTTTAAATTTAAGGACAGTAATTAATTCTAATATTATGTCAAAATGAAATACTTATATACGCGAATATTAGAAGATATAATCTGTATTAGTAGATTACATGTATAAATTGAAAATATAAATAAACCCGTAATCTTTAAACCTGAAAGCAGTAATTGATTCCAATGTATGCCAAAATAAAAGTGATAAAATTATATGGGAAGATATACTCTAACTACTTATAATGTCGTAGATTAGAAGATATGTCCGAGTGTTAGTAGAAGATAACACGTATTACAATATGAGTCTCAAAAATCTTTGCCAAAATAAAACAGATGACATAATAAATTGAAAATATCAAGAATCCCCGTAATATTCATACCAGAAGGCCGTACTTGATTCCATCATATGCCAATCTATGTCAAAATTTATGCCAATATACCTGTACAACTAATATTCTCGTAGATTAGACGATATACCCGGGCATTTGTAGAAGATTACTCGTACAACGTACAATATACGAGTTTCAACAATTTTTGCCGCAATAAAACAATGGCATAATAACTTGAAAATTTCGATAATTTTTTAATCAATAATCCCCGAAAATATCAATAAAAATAATGTTTAAACCTGAAAACCGAAGTAATTGATTCTTCGTAATTTATATTATCCAGTCAAAAATGCAATGGCAATGAAATTTATTTTATATGCATATCTTCATTATTCAAATCGGAAAAGATTTAATAAAAATCGTCTGCCACATAAAAACATTAGAGTTAAATCCGTTGCTAAGCGACATGATATTATTTACTTCAAATAAATTGGCGGAAAAAATTATTGTCTGAATGATGCTATCTCTATGGAAGGATAGCATTATTTGATAGCATTAATTGGAAGGATAGCATTAATTGATATAATATAAGATTGAACATGATATATATAAGATAGAATCTTCCTCATAAAACGCTAATAATTGAATAACCATTTTGATTTCTTAATATTTTTCATTATTGAGGAAAAATCTTCTGGCAAATAAACCATGGTGATAGATTTTTCATTTAAATTCATGCTTCGAACAATTCATGTTTTCAGAGAAAGTGACTAATTAGCGCAAAAATCTCCCACCAAACTCAGAGATAAAGTTTTAATTCACTTTAACATTTTAAACAAACGATTTCCAACTTTTTCGTTGGGAGGAACCAGGGCGTTAGAAAGTAGAATTCCTAGGGAAAATTTTCGTTTTTCAATAATATTTCAATCAGCCCTGGTCTTAGAAACTCGAAACTTGGAGTAAATTTTAGTGGGGTTATTTCAAGGCTACCGACAAAATTTCATTAAATTCGGTTCAGCCGTTCACCTGTGATGATGAGAGAAACGAAAGTGTCGTTTTTCACTAATATCTCGAGAACCACTAGTCACAGATACTCAAAGCATAGACTAAATTTTAAGTGGGGCTATTCAAGGTGACCCACAAAATTTCCTCAAATTCGCTGAAGCCGTTCTCCCGTGATGATGGAACAAACAGACAGACAGATAGATTTTCAATTTTTATTTATAGATTATACTAAATGTTTGGTATAAAATGCATGCTCACTATATGTATGATGGTGATAAAATGGAAAACAATCCATTTATACATTTTATTACAATTTTATTCCTAAATGATTTTATATCACTAAGAGTGTTTTTAAAATACTGGAAATTTTAAAGAGCACCGAATGCAGTGTTTTTTCCTAAAACTTATGAAAATTGAGAAAAATCTTGGTTTTGTTTAGTTTGTACTTTTTAACACTTTACAACAAAGTTGAAAAGTGTTTATGACATTGTTCATTCTGTCTGTCTGTCTGTCTGTCTGTTCGTTAGCACGATAACTGCCGTAAAAACGACTTAATCAAAATGGAATTTTAGTATGTTGTTCAGACGGTCTGTAGGACATATATAATATAAATGAATAATATCACCCAATTAGTTTTGGATTGAACCCGGGTTGAAAAAATGAAATACATTGAACCCTATGGGACCTAATTCTTCAAACATTTTTTAAGCGGATTTAAAATTCACAAATTGCTTCGAAAATTTTAGGTAACATTCAAATTATTCCATAAAATATATAAAAAAATTTCAGCAAAATATATTCAGTAGTTTTTTAAATAAAAATTAAAATAAAAATTACACCTCTTATATGAAGCGATCACGTGACCATGATATGAAAAGATCACGTGACCCACTTCAAAATAAAATATGGCATGCATCTTGTCTCAAAATCGTGATTTTTTAAGTTCTTTTTAATTCATATTGAGTGTTGCATTCGTCCGAAAACCGCTTTATTTTTGCTTAAATGCTATGTATCTACATACTGAAACAACGCAATGACAATATATTTGAGTTTAAATGATCATCCAAATTTGATTATTTCTACAACGAAGCCTATTTTTGACTTATGTAAAATGTAAAGGCGAATGACGAAGGTCAAAGTGCCTGGTCATTTGGGGAAAAAAAAAACCTTATGTAAAATGTAAACTGCAAAATATGTAGGATGAGTTGTATAAGAATTGCTGCATTTTTTAACGCAATAATATTTAGCTCCTGGAGTCTGCGTGGCTGATATGAAATATTCATTGATTTTAAAGAGAGAAGGACGATTTTTTTCGATGAAGTTTTAAGAATAGAGTTTAATTACTTTTAGCTCCATGGTCTTAAGTTCTTAAATAAAATAAATTATTTTAGTACTGTGATGAATGAAATGAATGGTAAAATGTTATGAATGAAATGCTGATTTTATAGAGAGAGCCAGGCGTGTTTTATTTCGATGACATCATTTGAATAAATTTCATTTGTTTCCGATGAAGTTTTGAAATATAATAAATTATTGTAGTTTTATGATAATTTTAAAAAGATGACTGAGGAATGTATCGCATGTTTAAACCAGGCAATTTATATTTCTATGCCGTCATTTGAATGAAGTTCATTTTTTTCGATAAAGGTTTAAGCTTTCAAATATAATAAATTAATGTAGTATCGTGATAAGTTTTAAAATATTACCGAGGAATGTATTGCATTTTAGAGATGTTTAAATAAAATTGCATTGAAGTTAGGAAGTGTTTCTAATCAATGCTTTAAGTATGATTGATCTTTCTTGTTTTATTTCTCACATTTCTTCAAAGAAAAAGTTATTTACATTTTTATTCGCATTTTATTTTTTGTGTGTGTGCGTGCTTATCGGTAAGTTATACTTCCTTGAATCACTATAGAATACAAGCTGATCATGTGCAATTAGTTACTGATATGTGGTGATAATAATGTTGATTACGTACGCATCTGTAAATTTTATTTTACTGTCACTGGCAAAGTAGACAGAAAGTTGATGTTTAGCAATAAATTGTTATAATTACTAAGAAGTATAGTATGTCCACCAAAGAGCACCTTGCATTTAACAGTGATCAGTTTATCTGTAATGTAAGACTGCTCATATACACAAAATAATATCAAATAATTCCATCATGGTATGTATTTATTTGATTGCCTTAAAAGAGTGCTGCAATAGGGCAAAAGGTTGTTGAAGTTGTATTGACGAGCCACGACATATTTGCAGTATATAAGTACTTTGAGTAAATCTGTGTTATGGTTTTCATAAACAGGCAAGTGACATTCGACAATGTGACCAACCAAACGCAAAAAGGGTGAACTTTTAATGAACTAATTTAAGAAAAAAAGACAGAAAGTGTATGATTTGAATGTGCATTACTGATCATTTACTATAATTATAATGAAACGCATAGATGGCCATTCTAATTGTTTAATAAATACTACACCATGTTGATACAAAACAGGTCCAAAATTAAAAATGTATTGATAAAAATGTATTACATTTTATTGATTAATAACTACCAAAATTTTAATATTTCGATTCAACTTTTCTAACCTTTTCGTACATTTAACTTTAAAACGAATTTATCAAATTAAAAATTTATTTAAAAATAAGTGAATTTACTCTTAAAGTGAAATAGAATACCTTATAATGTGCTCAAAGTATAAGTACAGTATTTAAAAAATATTTTATCTAGATGGAAAAATACATTTTAAATACATTTAATTTTTTTTATTCAAATAATTATGCTAAATACGCAATTTTAACATATGGGCCGAACACGGTTCTAATTTACCTTATGTACTATTAGGGTCGGGGCGGTCCTGTTGTCTAACATTGCACCCGTACGCTCATGCATAAGTTGTACTGACGATCAGCAATCAGGATATCAATGCATTTTTGCATTATAGATCTGCTTTAGGTGAGTTTATGCCACGGTTTTAATAACCAAGGCAGAAGACAGTATGAATATAAAAAAGCTAAAAAAGGGTAAAATTTAATTGACCTGATTCTCAAAGAAATGAGACATGCTACTTTAAAAATCATGTTTTTCTACAAGCTCAGATCATCTCTCGTCATTCTTAGAAGCAAATAAGCTTTCCTCTCATAATAAGCTCTGTCTATAGTCGTATCATAGATAAATGTTGCGCAGATATGGCAAAATAGGTATATCATGTGAATGAATGATTAATGGTATTGTATCATGTCCATTTCGCCACTAAGACTAGTTCTTAAACTAGCTATATTTTCACAGAAATATATACTTGATGTAGATATCTTTCGCTATTGGAGAATCTAATAACTTCCTAACATATATACTATTCTGATCCACTGATATGCCACTAGGGCATGTTTAGAGAGAGAGTAAATAAAAATTGCCATGAAAATTATTACAGATTCCTTTGCTTCCTGAAGTATATAGCAAAGGAATAATATAGAATAATTACAGATTCCTTTGCTATATATATTCCTTTGCTTCCATATACTGAATAACAGCGTTTATGGACGAGAGATGTTTATAGACATCCAAAGGCTATCTCCATTTATTGAACTTAAAATATTATTGAAATGTATGTTGCACCTTTGCATTATTTTTCTATTCTGACACGCTTACTTTTAATAATTCTTACTTTCGTTTTTTTCTATTGTTTATTTAGTCAAATAGTGTATTTGGAAATGTCAATCATTTTAACAGAATAAAATATTTGAACAATGAATGCAAATAGATAAGTAGCAATTGAACTGCTCAGATCTTTGCAGTAGACACTTCATGATATTCTTAATTTGTAAGAAATTCAATGATCTTTAATTTTCATGCTTTTCTAGAAAACAACCATAATAAACTCAATATGAAAATATACCAATAGGTCTTTCAAACTATTGATATATGACAAACGAATAATGTGTGAAAACATTATTTTTTATATCTCGTTCTTGTAAAAAATAGAAAGACTTAGCAACACAGCCAAAAAATATATCGAATGTACAAAAGGAACAGAGCCCGACTTTACTGAGCACATGTTTACTTGTAGATTTCTGATCCCATAAAGATCGAAAATAAAAGAACACAAGTAAAGAGTTTAGGATTAGTGCTGTATGAGTTGTAACAAAAGTGTCTATCTAAAATATATCGCATCGCACTGTAGTCATACATACAATCAACCACATTCAACCTGCATTCGCTTTTGCTAAAAGGGCGCTACTTAACTGCCTATAGTTTACTTGTCCAATATCAGCCCATTACCATTATTTGGACAAAAATAGATTCTTACTACAATAAAACATCCCATTTTTGTGTGTCAATCTAAATCCCTCAGATACAAAGTTTTGTGTTTTTTGCAATAAACTGTACATTTGCAGTTAGTAACCAAAATGTTTAGAATCCTTTAATGCAAACATTTCGCTAGATTTTATAATCAAAGACAATTAAATAAGAAGTTGAAAAGTCATTTATTAAAATCACCTTATTATGACGTATGCAATCAGATAGCCAAAGCGCTTTCTAAGCCCTTCATCTATCTTAACCTCCTAATATCCGAAAGCACTGGGGCTATGTGATTGTATACGTTATAATAAGACAATTTTAATAAAGGACTTTTTAACCACTTATTTGGTTGTCTTTGAGTTTAGAGTTTACTGGTTGACGTTTTTACCATGCTGTTTATTTCACTAGATATTAGATTATGTATTCTTTTGTAATCTTTATCCAATGAAATTGTTTTTTGCTTCATTATATACTCAGATGATCTAAAAAAGACTGTAATAAAAAAGCTTATCAAAATATTTTTTTAATTTAGTAGAAAGTTGAACAAGTTATTGTTGAAAGTAAACTGATAGTAGCATATCAACATTTTTACAAGCACTTAATATGCGCGCTTCTTTATCTCTAAGTTGAATTTGAGCGTTTTGACTCTTCGGAATAAAACATTTGGAATAAAAAAGAAAATAAATGAAAAATCAGACGCCAACATGTTATGCCATGCCGTTGAATTAAATAATATTTCATATTTTGAAGTACATAGGTTAAGGTTTTACAAAAATGTTAATATATAATTATTCATTTTTTCCACTCATTGTTTAATAATTTTCTTCTAAATTAAAATGAACAGAGTTAAAAGACTATATTGTTTACGATATTTTATTTGGATACTCAAGCTACATATTTCTTTGCAAAAGATATCAATTTACAAAAAAATATTTAACTGCCTTGAGACAATTTAACGTTTCAGTATACAAATTTTTGAACTGCAAACTTCGTATTCAGAAGTTTTCAATGCGACACATTAACAATTAACGAGGGATTAGACCATGTCCATAAGTCAAGCCGTACTAAGCCTGTGTGACAGGTCTCCACAGATCTCTTCAGACCGACTCTGTGATGATCTTTACTGCAATTGTGTTAGTTGGGCAGTACGCCACAAACGTTCATTATGTAAACATTAATTGTCATTTAAAAGCATTTGATTATTACATTTTTTTATATCAAAGTTTTCTAGTTTTCTCAAAGCTATTTTTTTTTTGGGGTGGGGGGGGGGGGGAGACAAAATTTTGGGAGAATCTAAAATTGTAGGACCTCCCTAATTTAAGGCCCAAAAATAAATGCATTTTCTGAAACGTTTTTATTTTCGAAAGCCAGAACAAAAATGTTGAAGGGGCGTTTTATATAAGACTAAAATTCCTAGTTACGCCACTGAAGTCATAAAATTTTTATTTTCGTTAAAATTGTTGAAAACATATTTTCACTATATTATAGTTCGATTCATACCCATATAAGAAAGGAAATAAGTCTATTGTAACTCAGCGCATGGAGCGATCATTAGGTCCCTTTTTATGACTGTATACACTACGCGGAAGTTTCTCCTAAAAATATTCTCCAAGAACGTGGCCCTTCCCTTGTAGTATAGTCATATTTGTATTTTTTTCAGCTGGAGAACTATTATTGGAAATTACTATATAATTAGATATTAATTATAAAATTAATATTTTGTCGTACATGGATACATCTGCTCAAAAGCAGTAAAACGTGTGGAATTTAATCATGCAGTGGTGCCATCTGTTGAAGAAAACGGAAACTTCCCTCAGTTAAAAGGGAAATAACGAAATTGGTTCTCCACGCATTAATCAAAACTATTTACCCTAAAAAACGAAATCAGTGGAAAGTTAATGAAATCTGAAAAAAATTATTAAGTATAAAATTGGAGTATATTTTCATTTATAAAAATTAACTGATTCTATGGACGTTTTAATTGCCTAATGTACTGATAAAAATGGACTGATAAAGAAACCATGAGTTTTTTTTTCACTGTTTTTATTAGTTACGCTCTCTCTATTTTATTGATTTGGATTTAAAGTACTTTTATAGATTTAAATTCCAATAAAGACATGTTAAACATTTAACATCTTTAAAGGCCGATCAGATCGAACGAAAAATACATTCCCTTTCAAAAGTCAAAATATATAATATTTTTAGAGTGCCCCTGAGCCATATTTGCATGGAAGTCCATAGTGGAGCGCAATGGTCAACAGCTGCACTCCTCCTGGATTTTCAAGGTCTCAAAGTACTTGTTTCAAGCTAATTGATATTGTACGTCTTATTCTTGAGTTTGCCCCTTCCCCCTGGAAAAAGTTCTATGGGCACCCATGCATATTTGTGAGTAAAAAGGCATGACAAGATACCTTAAAATGTCTCGCACCATGGGCGCTCATAGGGAAGGGAATGAGGGGAACTCCCCCCCTCCCGGACGTTCAAAGTCACAAAGATCGGCATCAGGCTAGTAAGTGTTGTACATCTTGTTCTTGTTATTTGCCCCACTGAAGTCCGTAGTCCGTCCCTCCTGAGAAAAGCTGTATGGGCGCCAATGTCCCACTCTATGACTCTACACTGACCTGGGGATTATTTGACCCCCCCCCCCTCCCCCCCGAACAGAATTGATAAAAATCACTAATTCGAACGATATTATAAAATGTATATTAAACTTCTTCGAAAACATAAACCGTTCACAAAAACTAGTATCCTTTGGAAAAGTTGATAAAGGATTGTACCAAAATGTCACAAAAGCCCTTTTCAAAGGCTAGTACCGAAAACGGAATGCCAGCAATCGATGCGAATACTCTGAGTAATTAAACAGACAAAGGAATTCTAAATTTCCTGTGAGCTCCAAGCATAGATAATGAGTTCTAATGTGTTAATCGATTCGAAAAATGCAATAACCCCCAAAAGGCTTCGAGATTTCCTAAGTGATTTTAGAGACGTCTGTCTGGCTCTGTTTTCCCAAGTGTTTAATGGGTAAATTACGAAAATGAAGAGATAAAATAAATCAAGCAATTTGTTTTTATTTTCTTTCTGCATTCTGTTCTATTCTAATAAAGATAGGTTTCATCTTCGTATTTCATTCATTTATAGCTTCATGACTAATACTAAACGAATTTAAAAGCTGTATTATATTCATAATTTGATTATCTAGTAGATAAGTTTCAACTTCAATGTAATTGATCAATACACGCGCAGGAAATGCATTACTAAATAAAATAAGTATGTTGGTGCTTTCTGGTAAGAGCAGGCTCGCCTTTTCTCCTACATATTCAATTTTAATTCTTTAAAGAATATCCCTACTCAGTGAAATCGTCGCTCAGTTATCGCCGCTCAGTTCATGAAATTAGGCTTGCTTTTCATTTCTGCGAGTTAATTAGTGCACGATACTGCATAGCAGAATGCTACCGCAGAACGTGTTTGCAGAGTAAACTTCAACAATACGAGCTTGCAATTTCATCCCAATAGCTCAACGACAGAGCGCCGGCTGACCAGTTCGGAGATCCAGGGTTTGATTCCCGGCTGGGACAGCAAGGTTCTTTACAATGGCGCCCGAGCAAATCAATCCTGCAGGTTAATGCAAAGATGTCGGAGGTCTTAAAGTGCACCTAGTACGACTGGTACGGATTCAGTGGACTCTGAAAGATTGAGCGCCGATTTCAAATTGAGAGGATAACGACCACGCAGGATACTAACCTGGATAAAAACAGTAGTAGCAAGAGGCTAACATGATGTTAAAATAGCTGGAGGTGATCAGATAGATTATCAGCTGTACGCCAATCTGACATTAGAGAATGGAGAATGCAGAGTCCAATTCAACAATAAGAGCTTGCAATTTCATCCCAATAACTCAACGGTAGAGCATCAGCTGGTCAGTTCAGAGATCCAGGGTAAGATTCCCGGTTGGGGCGGCAAGGCTCTTTACATGTTGGATTAGATATCTTTAAGAAGATGTTTTCGAGTGCTAGTGGATGGCTTTAGTGGCTCATATTACTCTTTAAAGGACAGGCATTAGTTAAAACAACTTCGCAAAAATATTAAAATTCAATATATTATTTGACTTCACACTCTAAGAATGTATCTATCAGGCAAATCACTATCACTGCGTCGAAATGGTTTACTGATTTATATAATGGTTTGTTTAATATAACTAACTTCAGTACTGTTTATCCCTTGAGATCTTAGAAACGGGGGGTGATACTTTGACATCTTACTCATTATAACCAACTTCAATATATATTTATCCTTGGAGATTTTACAAAAGAGGGTGTCTCCACGAGATCTTACTTGTTCATTATAACAAACTTCAATCGAATTTTTTATCGAGTCTAGTGGCTGTTTAAAATCACGAGGGAGGTGAGGTGTTCGATATACAGAGTTTGAGTTTTATCTTCCTGGCTATATTGTCTTTTGTTTGTAACGGAATTATGGCGCAGTTTAACATACAAATTGATACCCGAAAATCATGCACTTTTTAGGAATACAATTCATCTAATATTAGGGTGCGACAGCCCAGTGGTTAGCTAGAGAGCATTGCAATCGGTAGACCCAGGATCGATTCTCGCCACTGCCAAAACTGCCGACGTGTTCACGCGGTGTAGGTCCGTAAGTCCTTCCGAGAGGTTGATAGTAGCGAAAGGAGGACACGGTCCCTTTGGATGTCTCCCCCACTGAGTTCCGGTCTAAATCGGGTGGCATTTTCCGGCCGTCCAATCAGATATCTTATACTTTTCTGTTAGGACGGACGATCTGGGTCGAAGATGAAGAATTCATCTAACATTGTCAGCAATAAATTTTCTTATCTACTAACCCAAATAGATACTTAGGCACTTCAGAGGGGATCAATATCGTACAAAGCCTCTCAATTTAAAATGAAATTTAAACACACACACACACATATATATATATACACATACATATATATGTATACATACATATACATACACATATATATACATATACATACATACATATACATATACATACATACACACACACATACATACATACATATTCTTTTTTATTTATGCCGTGCATTCAAAAAAGCGATTTGATAGATATTATATATATATATATATATATATATATATATATATATATATATATAGGAGGAGGTGCTGAACCTTGGACTTCTAGCCCTATCTATAGGGTTATACAAAAACTAATGAATGTATTCTATACATATGCTACTAGAAACACTGTAAAGTTTGTTTAGTTCATGCAAATTGTAATGTGTGTCAGAAATTTATTAAGAACGAAATCAGGTATACAAAATAAGTTTTTTAAGTGACCCGTTTACATTATTTTAACATGTACTATTGGTGTAAATATGAAAGTAATGGCTGATAGAGAGAGCATTGTTTTAGCAACGGAAACATGTGTTTCAAATTTAATTAGCCCTCGCCACAAACACTAAATACATAAACTAGGTACATCATACCTAGAATCAAAGTACAAGACAGGTGCTATACCTTCGACCACTCAAACAACTGATCATACCCTAGGGTGAGTCGGTTGGCCTGTGTGCTGTATCTTGGTCCTAAATCAGTTTTTTAAACGTTTAAAAATGCATAGAAAGGAATAATATAAAAATGTTGTCAAATTTTATGTGATACACAACATCTCATAGTATTCATAACAATAAATATAATTATTGTTTCGAATACTGCAATCGAATTAAAAATTGAATTTCCAAAAATGCCCGAGGTACAACATCTCCCCCTACATATACATATAGATATTAATCTCAATGCTATTTAACCGAGAAAGAAATATATAACTTTAAACATTGATGTTTTTTTTGTCTAGGAGAGATGCAAATTCTTTATACCTGAATTCTCTGGACTAAAATTGCTATCAGAGACGCATATTCACATTTTTCTAACGGACTTGTTGTGAACGCGTGTATCTCAGGTTTACTTTTCTCTGGGATCATATTTAAAAAATACTCTAAATAGTTCGTTCTTCATATTTAATCACAATAGTTTCATAGCTCGCAACATCACATGTTTCTAAAGGGTTTACTTACCTGGACAATTTCAAAATATTGTTATTTGAATAAGCAATAGAGTGTAATATGACCCGGTTTACACGATTGAAAATGTAATTGAGTGATTTTTTACTGAGAAGAAATACCTTAATGATGGATGGATGTTTTCTCGGTAGTTGTGTGCACAGTTTTCGGTATACTGTTCACATACTTTTTCTCACAAGGAAGATTCTAAAAGTAAATTTTATAATGTGGTTGCAAGTAGAGGGTATACGCAAACTAAAATGCCGATAATTAATTCAGGACCAGTTTAATCGGGCACCAATAATGTAATCTTTAATTTAAATAGTATCAATAAAAGAAAGCGAAACAATAAAATATAAGGAAATGTGAACGATATTGAAAAAAAAAATGAAATATGTTAATTTAATCCTTAGTTAATAGCTTAAATCGTTTTTGTTAGAACACACAATTTTAGTTTTCCATTCTTTAATCTTAGACTTACAAATGTAAGAATTGTCCAAGGAATTATTTAACAAAATTATTCAAAATTAATAATTATAAATATTTATTTATCAAAATTTCAAAAAAGCCAAACATAAACCCTTTTGAATCCTACACGACAAGAAAATGAAGTTTTGCTTTTAATTTATAAATGCTTGTGGTAAATCAACGGTTGTCAAGCACTTTTACACCGGTAATACTTTATTACCCAACTTTATTACCCGGTAATACTAGCATAGAAATTGCATAATGTTTAGTATGGTATATTATTTTAATGTAACATTTAGTTTAGTAGTTTAAAACACTAACATGTTGTACTTATTTGGTTTTCAAGAGTAGCAGAATAAATACATTGGATTTCTTAAATAATAATACTCATACAAGTAAATAACTAATAAGTATGGTCCGGGCTTAGATCATATTCGATATTTTTATAATTTGGGGACAGTTTTCTTAAAATTTTGGAACATTTTTGTATTTTATGTTAGGAGCATTTTATACTTTTCAGGACAATTCGCAATTTATTGCATTTTCTCTTTAATGGAAAGAAGTTCACTAAATATTATTTATTTAGATTCCGGGATATTGAAGTAATTCTCCCAGTCGTTATTGCTCAGTCGCCAATCATATTTCTTAATCAGCTTTTGCATTTTCCTTTTTGAGCTCTTTTATTAAAAATTTAATTATTTTTTTCTTTAAAAAATGGTAAATGTTAACTTAATCGCATGTCTTTCCCATTAATCAGACAAAATTTATTCGCTTTTTGATATATCCGTTCTTTTGATTTCGCATCGTGCCATTAAACATTTCTTACTTAGACACGTCCAATCCGAAATCTAAATTAAAACGTTTTAAAAAGTTTTACATCATCTAATACGGATCATAATTTCCTGCTAAGCAATCCACAGTCAATAGCTGCACTTTGTATCGATACACAGTAAATATTGTATGTGTGTCGATACGAAATATATATGTATCGTAAGGACGTATATCGATACATTGATACATTTATATCGATATTGCCACCACTAAATATAAGCGTTTTATAAAGATTGAGGTAGAACTGTTTAGCTTGTTTAAAAGCCCATTTTTACCCAAACTTTTACTTTGGGACAAACTATACCACGGAGATCTGCTTCTTAATCTCTTCTTCTAGATCTACTTCTTAATCTCCCCTTCTAGATCTACTTCTTAAGATGCTTTGGAATATTGTCTAGGATATGATCAAAATTGGAGCTGTGTATCTCTATGGTGTTCATGTATGGATTTGGGGCAAGCTATTTTAATATTTCTTATCAATTTGCTCAAGCAACTTTCTCCTATTAACAATATGACGTTTGACAAGTAACTCTACTGAGCTGGAACAGACAATGAAAGATCCCATAATAATGGACAATGAGAAGAACAGAATTGGTCACACTATTACACTATTTGGTATTGTACCGAATTTCTGGCTGCAATTGCAAAATTCAACGAACCTAATACCACGCGGAAGCAAAGCATTCCCGAATCTACAATACACGAATTCTGCAATATGTCAGAACACTTTTGAGATTATAGTGCAATTGCATCTTATTGAGAACCAGTATTCTGTTAATAGAGTTTAGGAAACGCTGCTGTAATGTACATATATAAGATACAAAAAATTGTTGAATACGATGTTAAATGGCATCTTCCCTCTTACAAGTTTTATTTATGTTATCATTATTTGCACGTTTTACATATAAATGCATTTGCGAAATCTGTATTCTATTTTCAAAGTAATAATAATAATAATACGTTTGTAACTTGGAAATTAGATACTATTACTGATAAAAAAAAATTGTGATTAAAAAATCTATTTATGTTACTTGGATATTTGAAATTCCTAGGCGAATAGTAAATATTTGCTATTGAGGGGACGCTCTTTCTTTTGCTCAACCATTCGAGAAAAAGCAAAATGACGTGTAGTATAAAAAAGTTTTCCTAAAGATTATCCAATCAGACATTCTGAGGTAACCTTATTTCAAAACCACTTAGGTCTTTTCAATAAATTTTGGGATGGCGTTCGTTTGCAAATGTTTATACAAAGTCACCCATACAAATTGCAGGCCCCCATTTCAAACACTTATCACTCCATCTCCCTCCTTATTTAATTGCCAATCTTTGTGAATTTTCAGTATCTTCCCTTCCCTCAAAAATGAGAAAAAATGGGGACTCAGACCCCCTATCGAATGACATCCATCCCTCCCTATGGGAAGGCTCTGGATTATTTATGCGTACGTATATGTATGATGTTTGCCTGTAAGATGTGGATATAAATCATAAATAAGTGCATGTAATTAACTCTATATATTTTTTTTATTTAGGTACATTAAATATTTAATTTTATCGCATGGTTCTCTATAGAGTAACAGTGGTAGTTTAAAATTACTAGCACATAAAAATAAAAGTATGTAATGTAAATACAGAATTACTTAACATCATGTACTGCCGACTTGAATCGGCTCTAACATAAAAATTTCTTTTAAACTGCTTTATAATATTATTACTTGTAATCGTAAGCACGTGAAATACATTATCAATAATATAATTAGCCGTATACTTAATTATTGTTTCCGGTATCAGGTTGATAGTACTTTACATAACACTATTTGATTATTAAAAATACATTTACATCACAAATTTAATTTAACTCATAAAAAATGCTACAAATCATCAACATATAAATGAATCTAAATCCATGGAATACGACGATCTCAATCTATCTAGCTAATGGATAACGTTTCTCTTCATTTCACACTCCATCAATATGATTGAACACACCTTACATAATCGAAGTTAGCACTAACGGTTTGTTTAATTCCTTGTAGATTGGAATCTGGAATGCAGAGAGTTGTAAGCAAATGCTCTCTGCCTGTCCAAAGATTGACGATAAATACACGGAACAGGAGTGCTTTTCGAAACATAGTATTGACAATGAACTAAAGTTTCGATTTCCAGCGAAATATTTTGCATTTCTTGGTGAATAATCTAAAGATTAGTATAAAAGGAGATTTGTAACATAAGGGAGAAGATATCAAATACCACATCTTTCCTTTAATATCATTTTAACCGCAGTTGTGAAATTCTTCAGCCAATTTTATTCACTACGTATTAGATTATATTCGGGAAATAATTAGCGCTACTATTCTAAGGTTAAGAAAGGGTACTTTTAATTTTATTCTGGGATGTCTAACTTTTATTTCTCATAGCGCAGCTACTAATTTTGTATTTTAGAGTTTATATATTAACTGGAATTCTTATATCAATACTTAATGAGGTATAAACCGTGTCCTTTCATAATTTAGGAAAATATCTTAATATATGAACTTATAAAAACGGATGCTTAAACTGTTCCAAATACCAGTAACTTGCATATTTATGAAGAATACGAAGTGGAATTTTTCTCTTTGCATCGATGCATACCATTTTTTTATACGGCATTCGAATATTTTATTGCATTTTAATTTTCATGTCCCTATATTTAAAAACTGCTCAAATTTAATGGCCATCTTTTTTTCTTATCAACTTAAATCATCCATATTATTTTTTCTATATTTCAGTGAAAATGGTGTATCTCTGAAATTTTTTGCATAATTGTTTTTTATTACTTCCTCAACGACTACGAAAAACGAAAGCTTACTGGTTTTTACCAGACCTTCTTTCACCGGGCAATGTAGGGTCACTTTAACCCTTGGCGGCCCACCTAAACAAAAGTATATTCTAGGCTCCCCCCCAATTACAGTAAAATATTATGTACATTGAGCACGACATATAGACCTCAATGTTTTACCGGCCCCGAGCATTTGCATATTTAGCGAATAGTCATGTGGCGATTGAGCGTCGCCGGGCCCCGAACCAGGGACCCTTAGATTACAAGACCGACATTATAATCACTGAGCAAAAGCTAGCTTCTGGTCTGTTCTTATAATTCGGGAACAGGCTCCAAGCATCTTTGATAGATGTCTTTGCTGCCGCACACTCCCTCCGCTGATGAGGAAATGCCGGGAGGCGTGTCGCCTCGGCGTGACGGACAGTCGTGGTCAACCAGGAAGGGAGTGTCAAGGCTTCTGACTCCATGTGGTGCTGCCATCTCGTGTTGAGATGGTGAGATCGTTGGAGAGGAAGGTTGCGTGTTTCAAACGTCCAGTCATCATTGTGGCGATTGAGCGCCGCCGGGCCCCGAACCAGGGACCTGATGCATTGTAGACCGACATTATAATCACTGAGCAAAAGCTAGCTCCTTGGTCTGTTCTTATAATTCGGGAACAGGCTCCAAGCACCTTTGATAGATGTCTTTGCTGCCGCAGTCATATAGTTATAAATGTTCCTTCTACAGGGACTTCAAAGTTTAATATAGTATTTTTCTCTTAGTCTAGCTGCACTTTTATTTATACACTCCTCATTTGTGTTTCCTGTTTTTCCAATCAATTTAAAGCATTCGTATTATTTTTTAGCATTTGGATTGATAAGATATAACTACAATTATTTGGATATGATGTAACTACAATAATTGTATGTTTACTTACTTTTTACTCAAAGAAATAAGACGAAATCTTGCTGATTTTCCCTCTTCCTTCTAGTGACTTCAGAAAGGAAAAATCTAATATTTTCTTTCAACCTCGATGCCCCAATTTTTTCCACGCAAATGCTTTTACTACATTTTAATTCCTCCCCTCCCCACACAGTTTAGAAACTCCTCTTTTTCTAATGACTTTAAAGCATTCTTGTTAAAAAAATTTTATTAAGATGGTATATCTCTAAAATTAATTCGCATTGTTTTATTCCTAACTCATTCATAGTTTTTTCCTAAACAAAGATAAAAAAAACCTTACTCTCCTTTCCAGCGAGTTCGAAAATGGGAAACGTGGCATTTGTCTTGAAGACTTGATGCGCCCTTTCATTTGATATCCCACTCCATTTGTTTACATCATTTTATATTTTGACTGACATATTTTCTTCCCAACTTAATATTTTTGAATTTTACCGGGAACTTCATATTTTTGAATTTTTATAATTCTATTGTCACTGGACTACAATCAGCATATGCACGCCAGATTTCATGGTTGATGGTCGAACAGGTCAGAATAAAATGGGATTGACCCAAAGAATTTCTTACTAAGGTTTGTGTTTGCTAACTATGAAATCCCAACAAGGAAATATAAAATAAATAGGAAAATATATACACTCTGTTGCAAAAATATATATGCACCCATAAAAAATTGAGTTAAAGCCACGGAACTCGGCATGCAAATGTTTTTGTAAGAGTTGTGCAATTGATCAAACTGTCAACGTCAATGATATTGTAGGACTCATGAAACTCGCATGAGAACGACACATCGTGCAGCATTTAAAACGACTGGTGTTCTCACGGCAAATTGAGCTTAACTGGATTTTATGCTTTCATACAGATAGTTGTGTACAAATATGTTTTTAGGATTTACTTGACAGCGCTACGATCAATTGTCGGATTTATAGAGAAGTTGCATGATAGGCCAGATCGAGAAGATCGAGCAGTTGGAATAGGAGACATATCCACAATCAATCAATCAATTAATCACCGTGAGCGAGGGGTCGACCCATTGGATTTACAACCTGACAATGCCTCGCCACGGAATTTGAAATTCGACGATACTACATAAAACCTATATTTTTAAAAATGTAAGATACTTTAAGTAAGTTGTGAATTATAGCAGTTAACTATCTTGAATCTACCCACAGTACAATAACAATCAAAGCATACATCTACTCATATGTTTGCATCTATAAAAAATATATATAATGCTAAACGTTTTTAAATGGCATATGTTTACACAAACTAATTTCTAAAGGTAAATATAGTTAAATAAATATTTGCACAAATATGATAAAACTCAAGAATCACTCATTCTCAGAGAAACCTAGATACATAATATACATAAAACTTCACATTACTCATAGAATTAATTTAAGAAACATGTCCACAACAGTGACATCGCTACTAGTAACTTGCATTCCTCCATGCATCCTGCATCACAGGATACTATTCAGGGACGACTGGCCGAAAGTGGGATTAGGTGTTGACGTATATATTGGAGCCATCTGGATTGCTGCCGAGCTCGACTAACTAGGATAGAGTCCAAATGGAGACATGTTGTTTTTAGCGACAAATTCCGTTTCTCTCTCAGTACTGATGACCGCCGCATACGTGTGTGGAGGAAGATTGGTCTGCTTCTTATTCGACCCAGATCGTCCTACCTAACAGAAGGTAGAAGGTATCTGTTTGGACGGCCGGGAGTGTACTACCAAATTTAGACCAGAACTTAGTAGGAGCGGCATCCACAGGACTGTCTACTTCTTCCCTTACCACCAACCTCACGGAAGGACTTACGGATCCACATATTT
Source organism: Amaurobius ferox (assembly GCA_951213105.1). NCBI lineage: Eukaryota > Metazoa > Arthropoda > Arachnida > Araneae > Amaurobiidae > Amaurobius > Amaurobius ferox. The sequence goes on along the minus strand of OX578141.1, from coordinate 36,581,713 downwards.
AACGTGCCCGTATTCCGCGTGATCACAGGGACAGTTTAGGCAGAGCCGGGAATCGAACTCTTGTCTTCCGAGTACATTCCCCGCGAGCTAATCACTGGGGGCTGTACCACCATCCTAGATGAACTGGTCAGCGTTCCTATTCCGCATCTGTGGTCGAGCGACACACGGATATCACACGTGGTGTGGCAGTCCGGGAAGCACAGGCTGTGCATTACAGTGCCTTGTGCCAAGTTTGCAAGCCGCGCAGTCTGCGCCAAAGAAGAAGTCTGGGGAGCCATCTCGTGGAACAGCCGACTCCCTCTAGTTGGATTGGTAATGGCACAAGGTATTGGTAATTATACATATATATATATATATATATATATATATATATATATATATATATATATATATATATATATATATATATATATATATATATATATATAATACAGGACTTTTAAGCCGTTTCTAATAACGAGCCCTTTTCTTTCTTAATTATTATTCCAATTTCCTTTTTTATGTCCAGCACGTATTGCAACTATATTAAATTCTATCCCACATCACTAATATTAACAAAGTCTGTCAGACTTTCCTCTTTTCCTCGACCATACCATATATGGTCACTAATCTTAACCCCTGCGTAAAGTTTCTAATATGAAACTGCATCTCCATCCCATTTTTATAGCATAATGAACGCGAAGGCAGCATCTTTCCCATACTTCCATATCGCCCCCCCCCCCCCCTCTGAAGTAACTATATCTATTCCAGTGTCATATAATAAAGTAGATTTTGATAACGTGAAATGTATCTTCCCTGGATTATTGTAGTCTATATTACAGAAGTCGACAGCAATTGTTCCATGCAGTGGGAAAAATATTAAAAAACTGATTTTGACCCATGGATGAATCTGTGTTGAAGTGAACAAAATTCTTATCACAGGGATGTGTTGCTCCTGTGATGTGGTCAAAACTTCTATGAAATGCCAAAATGGACTTCAAATTCGCCCCTTCATATGCTTCAAAAAATTTCTGGATATTTTCTTCAAAATCTCTGGTTACCGAAACTTTTCCCACAGATCCTGATCTTCATATTGCTCAGAGGTTTTTATGTATTCTCTAATCAAGAAAATCGCCGTTTCATAGTATATGGTGCTACTGATGCTATGAAAGTCTAAACTATCTCTTCCGATTTCATTATCCTTTCTGCTGCACAACTGTGTTTTCAAGTTATTATCCTGATTATAATTTTATTTTCGCCTCTCAACTAAACTATCAATATATTTTATGTCATGCTTTACAATTATATTTATCGTTCTCCATCTTCAAAAATATCGCAATACCCAAGCCATAACGAAAAAGAAATACATGTGCTCTAATTTTTATTATCTGCACTTAAAGCACATCGAAGTTTATCTTGTATTACAAATGTTGAACTCGTTACGAACTCTCATGACCAAAAAACAAATTCTCCAAGTCTGCTGCAATTTCGCGCTCATTTTAACTAGTGTGAATGCGAATCATCTTATAGAAGTTATCAAGGTCGTCGGTTTTGCGGGATGTTTATGAAACTCCCATCAACAGTTCTGCGTGCTCTAAAGCACTTGAAGTGCATTCATTCAATTTATTATATTTGATTAATAGTAGTGAGATGATTATTACTTATGCAATACTCTCATTATTTTAATACCTGTCCCGAAACTCAATATAAAGTATTTTTTAGAATAATCCATTGAAATTAAAATTTATTTTATAATGTTCAAAATTCTATAATAATGTTTAATGACTTTAATACAAATTTAATGCCTTAATAATTTAACGAAATTAAGAGTATTTTGAAATTTATCTAACTTTCTTTTATATTACATTATATATTATAAAAATTAGAACTGTTAGTATACCCAAGTCACCTTTACCATATAAATAATTATTGATGCTGGATCTAAGGAAAACCAAAGCCCTTGGTTCCCAGCATAACCCCTGTCCTTGAATTTTCCCCGTTCGAAATTAAACATATTATACTTATAGCCTCCAACCTTGAAGGAGTAAAGGGGATATTCATCGCCGTGCAACCGCACTGTTTCCTGAATTACTACAGTAATTCAGAACTTCAAATATTGAATGGAAAATTAAATTGAAGTTTACAATATTGGGTAGATTCTTTCTCTGTAGATTCTTTCCCACTTCGAGAGGATAGACAGAGCTACACGCTCAAACTCTTCTCCCTTTTTTGTAATACTTTAGTAAATTTACTAAAGTGTCAAGGGTCATAGAACCCATGGTTCTTGACAAGCCAGAAGGTTGTCAAGCAATCAGAATTTTCTTTTTTCAGATTTTAATTTTGCCTCTTCCACTAAATACAATATAAATAAAGTTTGAAGATAACCAGTGACAGTCATATGAAGTTGACTATAGTAAACACAAATAAGAAGTATTTTGTTAGTGATGATTTTGATATTACCATGGTTTTGATTTTATAAATTTTTAAGAAGGGTCTTATTTAACATGAAATAAATATTATGTTGTATAAATTAAGATGGGAGAAATGATGAAAACACATATACGAGGATTAATGATCCTGGCAGAGATATATTAACATAAACAAAAAGTAACTGATTCTGTGTTGAAAGTAAACTTTTTCTTTTGAAATACTTTTACTTACTCCTTGTCATTGGTACTGGGATGAGGATATACCAATCACAAGTGAGGATAAGCCCTTTTTAACTGCCAGTGTTATTGGATCCATGTAAGAATATAAATGTGGATAGGAAATAATTTAAAGAAACTAAATATGAGTTGTGAAGAAAATAATTATGAGTTGTGAAAGAATAAATAAAGAATAAGGAAATAAGACAGTTGATAATATAGAGTTATTGGAAAATAAGGAATAAGCATATGAAAATAAAGACTTTCTTTTTTGGGAAGGAAAAATGAGTTGATGGTTTGAGTGAGATTTAAAATGTAAACAATGAGAATTTTGATATAAATAAATATTGCAGTATAGATACTTAACATAATATAGAATTGAAAAGACAGTGGTGTAAATAAAGAGTTAATTTTAATTGATGACACATATGCACACACATCTATTTTGTACCCAATATTTTATGATAGTAGTTATAGGTGTGATGGAAAATGTAAAATCTCAATACGTAACATATTTTATAGTTTTAAAGACATATTTTCTGCGATTAAACTATTTTAATGTTCTCTGTTTAAAGTTTTAAAACTTCTGGAATTGATTAACTTGGTTAGAAAATTGGATAGAAAAATCTCAATAGATGGCGCCACTCTCCCCTTCTCCTACGAAAGGGTTTTATCACAATCTTTATTTTTTTGTATATTTGTTTGAGAAGGTATATCAACTTACATACTGAAGAATATATTTATTTACTGCATGCATTTGAAAACTTTCGATGGCTTTAATTTCCATTTCAATTCCGAAGATAAAATAAATTTGTGTAAACTTTATATATATATATATATATATGTGTGTGTGTGTGTGTGTGTGTGTGTGTGTGTGTATAAACATTTAGTGCAATAATATCAGAATACATTACCAGAAATATCAAAGAATTTTACTGCAGCCTCCTAGGTGTAGGTTACAGTCTTTATATTCAAGTGCAAGAACTAAAAATTAAATGGCTGGAATCTTCCGTAACACAATAATAATTTTCTAATCTATAAGAGCCTATTAGAACTGTACCTACATTTTAAATATAGATTCTGACTGAATCACTTGAAAGTCATAACCTACTCTCATAAAATAAAAGTAGAAATAGTAGCGACACCTTAATACTTGCCAGGGCCCCTAGGAGAAATAAATTCTAGAGTATCACTCTATAAAACTTTTATAGGGAAAAAATGTATATTTAGCAAGGAATATTGGTCCCCAGATATTTGCTGGCCCCCAGCATTTGACTACTTTGTCTATGGTCAAAAACGGAGAGCAACAATTGACCGCACATTAGTCAACCACACATAATGCAAATTATACAGTTTATTGAATAAACTGGTGACAAATGTAATGTTCCTGGTTTGCAAAACTTACTAAAGCTTACTTTATATAAATAACATATCTTCGAAAAATTTATGCGTTATTACATTACAGTTATTCAATATCTAATGGTTTTATCAAATTACAGGAACTTGGGAAAAAATAATTTCGAATATATCGACCACTGAGATAAACAATTTCAAAATGGATAGAAAAAAATCCAATTTCAAACTGAGAGCTAAATAATAATTCCTATAATATTTTGCCTTCATATTTAATGTATTCAAATGAAAATGTTACTTACATATATGTCATAGTCAAATTAAACTGATATTTTCCTTTGTAAATATATTTTCATCACATTTCACAGAGTATAAGGCGAGCACGTTTTTCACCAATGGTACGCCATTCCCAATACAATTAAAACAGTAAAACATCCTCAAATAGCAAGATATTCATTAATAATTTAGTAAAGATTCTTGTGTCCATTCATAACTCCAGCTTTCCTTGTAAATCTCTAATGTTACTTTTAAATTGACTTCGTTGTTTATTTTTTAAAAATCCGCCTACTCAAATTTTTAATTTCCAATGAAATACATAAAAATGTAATTTTATTCAAAATTCCATTAAAAACAAATACTGTACTTATAGAAAAGTATTACTTGCATATTTTCCTGGAATCATAAATCCGTTGAAAGTAATATAACCATATTTTATCTTTACCTAAAATCATCTCCCTGCAGCACCTATTTCTTTTATTTTCATTATAATAATGAAAAGTTACACCCTTTCTTTTCTACACACTAAAATAATTAAATGTAACTCATGCATATTTGAAACGTTTCACCATTCATTTCCCTTTCAGAATCATTTGAATTGTTCACTTATCTGTTGTTTAGTACATTCATTGCAAAATACTCGAACTAAAATACACGGTAAATTAATTTACAGTAAACTCAGCGAAAATGTTAACACTATAAAAACAAGGAATTTTAAAAACAATGTTCCTCGTTGAACGATAAAATTGAAAGTATAAATTAGTTTCAAGTATAAATTAGTTTCAAGTATAAATTAGTTTCAAGTATAAATTAGTTGAAAGTATAAATTAGTTGAAAGTATAAATTAGTTGAAAGTATAAATTAGTTTCAAGTATAAATTAGTTTCAAGTATAAATTAGTTGAAAGTATAAATTAGTGTAAGCATGAATAAAAATTCAAGTGGCTACACTTGGAAAGACAGTAAAAAGGGAAAATGGACTTGAATAGAAAATATAAAAAGGATATAATTATATACTAGAAACTGCACTCGGCATTGTCCGGGATTTAACACAGGGCTTAATTGAATTATTTTATTAAGTTTTAAGGCTTAGTTACCTGCTACGCTATGAAACAATTAAATTGCAAAACACACGCTCGTCCTAAATATGCACTAATTACACCTTCGACCCTGTTCGGGTACGTAATACGCCTTGGTCCCGGTGCTGGGCACATCGAATTCTACGCCCTAACACGACTGCAAAGTACGCCCTAAATACGCATTTTGCCCTATGCGCGGGTGTATAAACTCCTTTGATAAGTCCTAAATATGTGTTTGATACACCCTAAATCAGACTGGCCGTCCAAACAGCTACCTTACACCCTTCTGGTAGGTCGGACGGTCTGGGTCTCAACAACACCCTAAATCAGCTCTTTTAATACGCTCTAAATATTCTCCTTTGTTTCGCTCCAAATACACCTTTCACCCTCTGTACAGGTGTAATACCCTTTAAATATGCTCATTTGATACACTCTAATTACGCTCCCTGAATGCACAACACAAGCTACATAAGTTTCTACGATTAAAGTCTAACAGCACGTTTTCTAAATGAAAATTCTTGTAAACTCTGATAATATTTTTAATTTTAGTACCAACTAGCAATTTAAATAAATCCCTAAGCAAATGACGTCAGTTCCACTGATGACGTGCCATCGAAATACCAACGCTTAACCCCGCCCGAGGTGCGTTCAAGGCCGGGGAAAAAACTTATTTATTCAATCGTCCCTGCTGTGGTAGAATTCTTTTGAAAATTTGTGAGGTTTGACATAAAAGTTCATCAGTAATTAATACTCATAGAATACAGCAGAAACATAATTTTTCGATTACAGCAATGTGTCATATTCAAAGAAACATCTGTTAAATTATGAAGATGGAATTGACAGTACATTATTTGTATCGCAATATAAAAATTGGTGACGTTTTAAATACGTTAAAAGTACGTACTATTTAAAAATTCACTTAGATTCGTCTATTAATCGTTTGTATTTTGTTCAAAGTTTGTTTGAAAGAGAATTTTTGGAGCTTTCAGTTGGTGTTATGATGGAAACTCTGCGATAATATTTTTGGCCGTTAAGGAACCGATTTGTGTCATAATCGCTCAAAATTACGATAACACATAAAATACCTAAACAACTTATTCGAATTTTTAAAATATCTCTCCGGGGCGTATCATCCCGGATTCTGAAGCATCTGTGTACCAAATTTTATGTCCGTATGAATTTGGATTTTTTGCGACAGACAACACAAATAGACAAACAGTTATCTTTCTATATTATGATAGATGCGGGATGTCAACTTTATTTATCGGTTGTTTGACTAAAATTTTCTGTACACGATCAAGTTAGATTAGGCAGTACATAGTAGGTCAAGGAAATTGTGTTACAGTGTTGAACAGTTAGTAGTCAAATCTCTGTGAGTTGAAAACAATTTATTATTTGCAAATATAATCCGTTACAGACTCAAGTCCGTTACAGAGATATTAACAATAAACGTTTTATAGCATTACTTCTGTTAACTGACTCTTGTCGTAGGAAAATGAAGCCATCACATATGAAACAAAAGTAGTAACAGCTAAATTTTACTCCGTTGGGGTGTTTTCGACCGAGTGCAAAAGAAAGGACTCCATACAGCATCACCAAAAGTTTTACTGAACAAAACATGGGCAATATATCGTTAGTGTTATACACGGTGTTCGAAACGATGACCTTTAACACTGCCTCTGGGCTTTTCCAAAATACCTGCAGTGCTTTGGATAGTGTCACAGGCCAATTGCATTCTACCTATGAGTTCTATTGCAGTACCAATTTGTTCTTTTCAGTCTCTGCAGACTTTTTTAAGTGTGACCTCAAGAGAAAATGTAAAATGGTAAAAGGTCTGGAGAGTGCGATGGGTCTATGGAAATTATGCATCCGAATTACAGCAAACACAAAATCTTCGATAGTAGTTTAGATATACTTTAACGCCAGTTGCTCACAATACCTGGACTTGTAAAATAAAAGTATGCATTTTATTTGAGTGTAAGAACACCCATACTCTTTTTTATTCGTATATCATTTGAAACGGTTTTGGTGATGGTGAACACGATCGAAAATCTCTTCGTCAATATTTCCATTCCGTATGAGACTTCTATCAACACTATCTATACGAAACCGATGATCAACCCGTTCAAATATGGTGTGAGCTCGATGGCGTTTGCTTTAAAACATTCCTCGTACAGATGAGCAACTGCTCTAACGTTACTCTGAGCTTACCCTTCTATTAGGTACACGCCACTGACGTTCAGCAGATGTGCATTACCCATGCTACAAGCTTGCTATACAATCAGGAAGGGACATTGCCACAACAATTATTGCATTCAGGACACATTTTATTCAAAGCGAAAATGATGTCTTAAAACTTTTCATAAGATCTCAGTAACGAGGTAATTCATCGATAAAATGCAAACGGATGTCCACCAATTGGGATGCCATGATCTAGACAGTGGTAAAGCGTAAAGGGCATTTGAGGATTACCCTCTACCCAAACAACCCGATGTCAAGCAACTTTAGTTTTAAATGTGCATTGTTCGAAGTGCTACTATAGTAGCACTTTGGAATTTTTTATTGTTTAAAATATTGTACTATAAGAGATGGTAAAAAAAATAAAATATTGAATAATTTAGTATTACTAGACTTAATGACTTTCACACAAAATTTTATCTTAGCGTAGAACAGTAGTAAGAAGTTGGTTTAATATCATAATCATGTAATATTATGAGAAACACTTTGTAACAAGTGTTTTCTTGCTAAGTGAATTTAAGAACATCTGAAAATAACATTTACAGACAATAATGTACAAATAATGTAAAAACAGCTAAATTAATCGAACTGCAAAAGTTTTCGGCACTTGTGGTATTGAAAATCTTGTTTATGTCGGTATCATACGAAATGTAAAATCTATCTAAAATAACCCTAACCAATTTAAATTTAAAAAACATTCAATTAAAATATTATTTACAATAGGATATCATGCGTTACAGAAAGCTAATATGTATTAATTAGATTCTTGATCTTTCCATTAATAAATTACTTTATTTAAAATGCTCAAATACCCTCAGAATGCTATTTTATCAATTTGTTTTCCTCCTTCTTGCTTCATTTCACTCACTATCGCTTGGAAAATGATGACAACTTTTATGTATGATGGGACATCTCTCTGAAGATCATTTATCATCAAGTGATTTTTGAGCAGGTTAAATTGTTTCCGTTTTATATTATTTTTCGCGAAAAGTGACCCTTCAGAATTTATCATCGATGTTTGGTGGAGTTGAACAGCTTTCATTTACTGAAAAACTATCATTTCTGAAACAATTTGCAATCTAAGTAGTTACGATCTATTTGAGTCATATCACTAGTTTGCAAAATTTTCGTTAGGATTATTTCGTATTTGTCTACTAAATACTTTCATTTTCGTTTTCAATAGATTAAGAGTACTCATTTTTTAAAAACTAAACAGAACATATGAACTTGAATAAATAATCAGTATATTAAAATTGTGAAATCCAAAAGTGCAAAAGTCTAAATAATAGAATATTCACTTTATTAAAAAATAAGTAAATAGTCAAATTTCAAAATTTTGATTTTTGTATTTAAAAACCTAAAAATTATAATAAAAATATATGCCCAACATTTAACTTTCACTACAGATAATCAAATCTCGTTTCTCGTGAAATAAACTTACTAAATATCATGTTAATAATTTGATTCTTTTAAGAGTTATCGCTCTCCGTGTGAAAAGTAAAATTTATAATATCTCGAGGAAGATTCGTAATAATTTCTCCATTTATTTCCAGTTTAAAGCACTCTTACTTATTTAAAACCTACCGCAAAAAAAAAAAAAATTGTCCCGTATGCATACAGTAAAATGATATAGAAAATCCTTTCACAACTCTCCCACATCCTTTCACATTTCTTTAATGTTCCATTGCATATTAATTTATTTGTATTTGCGAAAAAACATTTCCAGTTCGCTAAAGTACAAATTGTATATACATCGATTTAATTTCAATCGATGTGATGTGCTTGCAATAATTTTTAGCCAATATTATTTTAAAATAACAGGTAATGTGCAGCATTTCGAATTTCATTCAGAACTTTTCGATATGTAAGTTGGATTACTCAGACTAAACACAGAAATACTGCTAATAAATTGCTAATGACAGAAATGTAAGTACACATAGAAAACAACACAATGCGGTGAATAAAAGTCATAATAAAGTAAATGATTGGTATTTTCGTGTAATTTGTGTAAGCCAAAGGGCATTCTAAACACACCAATTGTAGTAAAATGGACATGTAGTTAAAGCAATAAAGCTAGGTGACTAGGTACTATTTATTGAGTTAGACGCGATTTGCCTTTATCTGTTTGTCCACCCAATTGTTACTAGGTCTATCTGTCTAACTTTTCTGACCATGAATCCTAAACATATAAACGGATTTAGTGGTGTAAATTGCAATGTCGAACGTGGGCGGGTACAAACTGCATTTGGCATCTATCTGGGACTGATAAATTTATTAGATGGTAACGCCTCTGAAACTTAGCCATTTTTAAAATATTAATATGTAGTGAAAATTAATAGTAAACGTAAACATTAGTCTGGTGCCGAACGTGGGTTACTAAAAATTGCACGCGCTACAAGCCTATAGTAACATACATTATCAGAAGATAACGCCCCTAATTTTTTTTAATTCATTTTAATTTATATGTGGGGATCTACCATTATAAAACCTGTGTGTCTGTTTGTGTCGTCTGTAATGAAAAATATAAGCGTCGGCCATGGGTCCTGTACAGAGTTGCATTGCCTCTCGAGAGGAAAAACTTTACAGAGATGTGTTTTAAATTAACATTAATCTTTTAGTTATTAAGTGCCATTTTGAGAGATTTTGTCACAAATAGGCTAGTTAGAGATTACAATTACTATCACAGAGATTTAATCTTGATACAATCGGAAAGATCGAAGATTTATATTTCCAACGATCTTTATAACGAATCCGTATGAAAATGTCTATAATTATCTAAAAATGAAGTTTGAAGGGAGTCTCTCTAATTATTTAACAAGAAAGATCAATCATGCATAAGCATTGATTATGAAACACTTTCCAACTGAAATGTAATTTCATTTAAAAATTTCTAAAATGTGATTCATTCAGTGGTAATATATTTTACATTATCACAGTACTACAGTAATTTATTATACTTAAATATTTAAAACTGTATCGAAATATAAATCATCTGATTCTTTATGCAAAATCAATGAATATTTCATTCATATAACTTGTATTCCAGACTCCAGAGCTAAATAATTTTGTGTGAAAAAAATTCAGCAATTCTTATGTAATTCATCTTACAATCGCTTGAGATATTTGCATTCTGCATATGTTAAAATTAGGCTTCCTTGAAGAAATAATAAAAGTTTAGGGATCATTTAAAATCACAACTATTGTAATTGCATAGGCACGGGATTTAGATACACAGATAATACACAGATAATATATATGTGTATGTGTATGTACTCAAAGTATTGGAATCGTGCCGAAGATCGGAACTCGAATTTTCAAAGTATCTACACGTTTTGGGACTTCTAGAACACGAAAAAACTACTTTTAGGAAGACGTCTGTGTGTGTAAGGGTGTATCTGTGTATGTTTCTGTGTGTCTGTGTGGATATTTCATCCACTCTAATTGAAAAACTAATGGACCGAATTTCATACAATTTGGTAGGTATGTTTTTTGTGGGAAATCCTGATGTTCATTAGATTATAGTACGATTCGTAATAAAAGAATCTGCCTTCTTTGCGAAATGGCCGCAGAAATTGCCTTTATCCACTCTAGCTAAAAACTAATGAACCAAATTTAACAAAATTTGGAGTATAATATTTCAATAACCTACAAGTGATTTATATACCAAATTTAACAAAATTTTGTATATAAATCATTTGTAGGTTATTCTACTACGATTCGGGAAAAAGGAACGGGCTATTTTTGCGAAATGGCCAGCAAAAATCGTTATATATAAAAAAATAAAAGACTACGTGTGCTCAATTATATCAATTAAATTCCTATATTATATGTGATTTTTGACAACAAAAAGAATAAGACTAACCCCATTACTCTAGGACTAGCCGTTCTTGAGATATTCTAGTTTTTTCGCGTTTTCGCTACGCCACCTTTGACAATAAGTCTAGCTATCAAATGAGAACCAAATTTAAGTTTAACGTGTAAATTCAATGTCATTTAAAATACTTATGTTGTGCAGATAAACTCAAATTATCATTGAATAAATAAAGAGAACGAATATGAGTCTGCAGGGAAAGACATGTGCTGTCCACATCAGAATTTTTAACAATATTACAACAATGATTTATAAAAGTGAACGGGGATTAATTGCGGGCCATTTCGAAAAAAATGTATGATCTATATTTAAAGATCCACCAAATTGCTGTAGAATAAAATGTTCTACAAATTTAAGCTGTGTACCAAATTTTAACTCTCTAGGACGTAGGAAAGTGCATTTAAAATGCCATCAATTAAATTTATCATGAAGAGTTATATAAAATTTAAAAAAAATGAAAAATTGTTATCTACCAAATTATTTTAAAATATGAAGTCACTCCCATATGCAAAACGTTTTAACAAATGGAGAAATATTTATTATATAATATCTCTCTCTTTTCTTTCTGGAAGATATCCCAAAGTCAGAATTTAATTGAATTTGTTTTTCCCCCTATATTAAATAATTTTTTTAATTAAAAAACTACTTAACATATTTTACTGAATTTTTTTATATATATTCTATGGGATAATGTGAATATTTCCTAAAAATTTCGAAGCAATTCGTGAATTTTAAATTTACTTAAAAAATGTTTGAAAAATTAGGTCCCATAGGGTTCAATGTATTTCATTTTTTCAACCCGGGTTCAATAAAAAACGAATTGGGTGATATTATTTATTTATATTCCCATAGGTCCTACAGACCGTCTGAACAACATACTAAAATTTCATTTTGATAAACTCATTTTTACGGCAGTTATCGTGCTAACGGACAGACAGACAGACAGACAGACAGACAGACAGACAGAATGAACAAAGTCATAAACACTTTTCAACTTTGTTGTAAAGTGTTAAAAACGAAGTTTGAAAGAAGTCTTAATTATTTAAAAAAGAAGTTTGAAAGAAGTCTCTCTAATTATTTAAAAAAGAAGTTTGAAAGAAGTATCTCTAATTATTTAAAAACGAAGTTTGAAAGAAGTCTTAATTATTTAAAAAAGAAGTTTGAAAGAAGTATCTCTAATTATTTATAAACGAAGTTTGAAAGAAGTCTTAATTATTTAACAAAGAAGTTTGAAAGAAGTCTCTCTAATTATTTAAAAAAAGAAGTTTGAAAGAAGTATCTCTAATTATTTAAAAACGAAGTTTGAAAGAAGTCTTAATTATTTAAAAAAGAAGTTTGAAAGAAGTCTCTCTAATTATTTAAAAAAAAAAGTTTGAAAGAAGTCTCTCTAATTATTTAAAAAAGTTTGGAAGAAGTATCTCTAATTATTTAAAAAATAAGTTTTTCTAATTATTTAACAAGAAAGATCAATCATGCTTAAAGCATTGATTATGAAACACTTTCCAACTTCAATGCAATTTTATTTAAACATGTCTAAAATGCAATACAGTCCTCGATAATATTTTAAAACTTATCACAATACTACATTAATTTATTATATTTGAAACCTTAAACCTTCATCGAAAAAAATTAACTTCATTCAAATGACGGCATTAAAGTATAAATTGCCTGGTTTAAATATCTCTAAAATGTGATACATTCCTCGGTAATAATTTTAGAATTATCATAATACTACGATAATTTATTATATTTGAAAACTTCATCGAAAACAACTGAAATTCATTCAAATGACGTCATAAAAAAATAACACGCCCGGCTCTCTCTATAAAAGCAACATTTCATTCATAAATAATTCCCCCATTCATGTCATTCATCACAATACTATAATAATTTATTTTATTTAAAAATTAAGACCATTGAGCTACAATTAAGTAATCTCTATGCGTAAAACTTCAGCGAAAAATATCGTCCTTCTCTTTCTAAAATCAATGAATATTTCATTCATATCAGCTAAGCAGACTCCATGGACTAAATTATTTTGTGTTAAAGAATTACAGCGATTCTAATACAACTCATTCTATATATTTTGCTGTTTACATTTTACATAGGTGAGAAATAGGCTTAATAGTAGAAATAATCATATTTGGATGAGCATTTAAACTGAAATAAATTGTCATTGCGTTGTTTTAGTATGTAGATGCACAGAATTTAGGCAAAAATAAAGTAGTTTTAAGACGGATACAACACTCAATATGAATTAAAAAGAACTTTAAAAATCACGATTTTGACACAAGATGGATGCCATATATCATTTTGAAGTGGGTCATGTGATCGTTTCATATCATGGACACGTGATCGCTTCATATAAGAGGTGTTATTATTATTTTAATTTTTATTTAAAAAACTACTGAATATATTTCGCTGAATTTTTTTTTATATATTTTATGGAACAATTTGAATATTGCCTAAAATTTTCGAAGCAATTTGTGAATTTTAAATCCGCTTAAAAAATGCTTGAAAAATTAGGTCCCATAGGGCTCAATGTATTCCATTTTTTCAACCCGGGTTCAATCCAAAACTAATTGTGTGATATTATTCATTTATATTCCCATAGGTCCTATAGACCGTCTGAACAACATACTAAAATTTCATTTTGATTAAATCATTTTTACGGCAGTTATCGTGCTAACGGACAGACAGACAGACAGACAGACAGACAGACAGACAGACAGAATGAACAAAGTCATAAACACTTTTCAACTTTGTTGTAAAGTGTTAAAAACGAAGTTTGAAAGAAGTATCTCTAATTATTTAAAAAAGAAGTTTGAAATTCAGCGAAATATGAAAAGTTTATGATATTATGTATATTGTAATTTTGGCATATATATTGAGTGATATCTTTGCATTCTAATAAAAGCACTGTTTCGAACGACTCTATTCCTGAATTTTCTATGAATCTATATAAATAAAATTGAAAATCTGTCTGTCTGTCTGTCTGTCTGTTTGTTTGTCCCGTCATCACGGAAGAACGGCTGAACCAAATTTGATGAAATTTTGTGGGTAGCCTGGAAATAGTCCCACTTAAAATTTAGTTTATATTTGGAGTTTCACGGTTAGTGGTTCTCGAGATATTAGTAAAAAACGAAATTTTCGTTTGTCTCATCATCACGGAAGAACTGCTGAACCGAATTTGATAAAATTTTGTGAATAACCTTGAAATAGCTCCCCATAAATTTAGCCCAAGTTTCGAGTATCTATGACCAAGGGTTGTCGAGATATTAATGAAAAATGAAACTTTTTTTACTCTCTAACTCCGTGGTTTATCCAAACGAAAAGCTTGAAAATCGTTTGAAAGTGAATTAAAACTTATCTCTGAGTTTTATGGGAGATTTTTTGCGCTAATTAGTCACTTTCTGAAAGCATGAATTGTTTGAAACCTGATTTAAATGGGAAATCTATCTGCATGGTTTATTTTCACAACCTTTTACTGAACAATGAAAAGTATAAAGAAATCAAAAGGGTTATTTAATTTCGCAGTTTATGAGAAAGATTCTATCTTATATAATGTTGCTCAGAAACGCAATTAAATTAAATCTGTCTGTTAATTTTAAATATTATTTTTTCGATTTGAATAATAAATAAATGGATATAAAAATATATTTTAGAAAAGAACGATTTGATTTTTTTCTTATAGCATTTTTGACTGGATAATATCAATTACGGTCTTCAGGTTTAAACGTTATTATTATTGATATTTTCGGGGATTATTGATTCAGGGATTATTGATATTTTCAAGCTATTATGCAATTATTTTATTATGACAAAAATTGTTTAAACTCCTTTATTGTACGTTGTACGAGTAATCTTCTACAAATACACGGGTATATCTTCTAATCTACGAGAATATTAGTAGTACAGGTATATTGGCATATGTTTTGATATATATTGGCATATATTGGAATCAATTACGACCTTCTGGTACAAAAAGTACGTGGACTATTGATATTTTCAATTTATTACGTCATCTCTTTTATTTTGGCAAAGACTTTTTGAGACTTATATTGTAATACGGGTAATCTTCTACTAACACACTGACATATTTTCTAATCTGCGAAAATATAAGTAGTACGGGGTTGCATATATTGATTCAATTCCTTTTTTTAACACTTTACAACAAAGTTGAAAAGTGTTTATGACTTTGTTCATTCTGTCTGTCTGTCTGTCTGTCTGTCTGTCTGTTAGCACGATAACTGCCGTAAAAATGACTTAATCAAAATGAAATTTTAGTATGTTGTTCAGACGGTCTGTAGGACCTAAGGGAATATAAATGAACAATATCACTCAATTAGTTTTGGATTGAACCTCGGTTGAAAAAATGAAATACATTGAGCCTTATAGGACCTAATTTTTCAAACATTTTTTAAGCGGATTTAAAATTCCCAAATTGCTTCGAAAATTTTAGGTAATATTCAAATTGTTCCATAAAATTTACAAAAAAAAATTCAGCGAAATATATTCAGTAGTTTTTTAAATAAAAATTTAAATAATAATTACACCTCTTATATGAAACGATCACGTGACCATGATATGAAACGATCACATGACCCACTTCAAAATGATATATGGCATCCATCTTCTTTCAAAATCGTGATTTTTTAAGTTCTTTTTAATTCATATTGAGTGTTGTATCCGTCCTAAAACTACTTTATTTTTGCTTAAATTCTGTGCATCTACATACGGAAAGAACGCAAATACAATATATTTCAGTTTAAATGATTATCCAAATTTGATTATTTCTACAACTAAGCCTATTTTTCACTTATGTAAAATGTAAACAGCAAAATACCCCACTGAATGATGTCTATGCCTTGTCGTGGTGGTGGGGCTTGTGTGTTCCAATGATCCTGAGAGCTATGCCGGCGGTAGCTTTTTGCTACTAGTAGGGTCTCCCATGCCGGACAGGTCAAAGGTGAGGCTCCTGACTAAACAAGACATCCTGGTCCTCCAGGTTGGGGGTTGGAAGTGAGACACCAGTCCCACTCTGTAAAATCCTCAGGGATCCATTTCTTTTGTGGACACGGGTGTTGCTATCCCGAGGTACCCGAGCAAACTTTTTCTTCTAGCTGCAGATTGCATCAATGCCAAGCCCCTAGTAAACTTCACTTCTGCCTTATGGGCCTTAGTACCACTCTTCGGCCTCTGCTGTAAGGTATACCGTTTGGGCTCGGGAACGGGACCAGGTGGTTGTGTGGCGAAAAGGGCGAAGCGGCGTGCATCTGTAGTATTGCTTTCAAGAAACGTTTGCAGTAAACGGTTCCAGAGGTCGAGTCCCTTGGTTGCGTTGGTTGGATGGTGGGGAGCGTTTCATATCGAGAAATCCCCCTTGGATCCTTGCTGATCCCTGGGCCCTGTGTACCTGGTGCACGTTATGACCCGCTCCTTATCATCTAGCTTTGCAAATGAGCTCCGGCGGTTACACTTTTCACGTTAGAAAAGTGTGGGGAGACGAGGCCTAGCGGGGGCCTCGATCGAACTGGAAGTAATCCGTGGTTCCTTTTCCTATCTTATGGTTACAGCATGGAGAAATCAGATTGGGCTCTTTCGAGTTTTCCTGATTCTCCGTGTTGCGACGATGTAGATGAGGAAGTGTTGAAAGGATTGGGCACATCTTCGGATGTTTCCCAATCAACCATTGAAACAACCCCTCTGGGGTCGGATCATGAAAAAAAGGAGGAAGCCTGCAGTCCGGCTGTGAAAGGAAGTGGAGTCGCGAAGTTTGGTGACCGACACACTGAAACCACGGCTGTGACGCAGGGTATACTCACCAAAGCACAGAGGCGCAGGAGGAGGCGCATGCCTAGGTAGTTGAACCAGGAGCCTGTTAAGGCCGGCACTGCCGCAGAGAAAGTTGGAGGCACCAAACGACCTAGGTCGACAGGAGCCACACCTTCTCCAAGAGATCTTATCGACAAGAAGAGATCGAGGACGGACATCAAACCTGGAACATACGCCCAAGCGGTCCAGGTTATTAAGATGGCCATCGTCAAAAAGTCCTTCCCTTCTAGCAAGCTGAGCAAGGAGGAGGTTGATAACATCCAGTTGGTGACTCTCGGTAAAATAGATGAGATCCCAACTGGTGAGCAACTTCCGAAGATTCATCTCTTCAGCTCAAACGCTGGAGCTGTGATTCTTCATTGCAATGATGCAAATACTGTGGAATGGGTCAAGAGAACCTTCCATAACAACAGTCAGGTTCTGGGAGAGGCACTTATGGTCTTGAGTGCTAATGACCTTCCCAAACCTGTCAAGGTGGCATTTAAAACCAGGGATGTGTACACAAAGGAGCCGAGTGTCTTGCTGAAACGGCTGAACCGTTTCAACCCGGAGTTGAAGTCTGAGGAGTGGCGTGTTCTGCAAAACTTTGTGGAACCCCACTCTGTAAGATGGATCTTCGAGGTGGATTCGGAGGCTGCGGATGCGATTCGCAAAGCTGACCTTGGTGCATTCACCGGTTTGGACCGTGGAGTCTTTAAGATTCTTCGTGATCCAAACGAAAAGCCTAAGGGGAAGATGGAGATGGAGGAACAGCCAGCAGAACGGGCGACCTCCTCTCAGGTAAGTATTGGTAGTCTTGAGACTATGATACCTAGACTTCACGAACTAGAAATTGCTTCTGGTTCAGATGTTACACTTCATGCTAACCCTCCGATCTCGGATGATGAGTTGGAAAAACGCATGAAGGATTTTGACAATGATATCATGCTGGATGCTGATCATTGTCATGATGCTAGGTGAATTTCTTTCTCCTAGTCTTTCTGTGCCCTTTTCTTCTTTTTGTTTATGGGCTGTCTTAAGGTTGTGCAAATTAATCTGCATCACAGTCGATCTGCCTCTGCTATTCTTAGCAAAAGGCTTTTCAATGGTAGAGCTGATATTGCTCTTATCCAAGAACCCTGGACCTGTAATGGAAAGATTTTGGGTCTAGGGATCAAAGGATTTAGTGTCTTTTATGACACATCCTGTACCAGACCCAGAGCCTGTATTGCTGTTAGCAACAAGCTCAATGCTGTTCATCTGATTAAATTCCTTGATGGTGACAATGTTGCTATCAATGTGAAACTTAAAACTGACGAACATATGATGGATTACATCTTTGCTTCTGCCTATCTTCCTTACGAAGATAAGGAAACTCTCTCTAAGGTCATTATTAATCTTACTGAGTACTGCAATGGTAAAAAAATGATCATTGGTTGCGATGCAAATGCCCATAATACTATTTGGGGTAGTAGTAATTGTAACCGCAGGGGTGATGATCTTTTGGATCAGATCCTTCTTCATAAGCTCTATTTACTTAATAAGGGTAATATTCCAACCTTTGTGACTTTAAAACGTCGCGAGGTTTTGGATATTAGCCTGTGTAATAGTTCTGCTTTTGAGTCCGTAATTGATTGGAGGGTTTCAGATGATATATCTTTGTCTGACCATCAATTAATTTTTTTTTCTGTTAAAGGTCCTGTAACTGTTTTAGAGGACAAAGGTAGGAACCCTAGGAAGACGAATTGGGGTTCCTACAAAGAAGACCTTAGGGCCAATTTGGCGAAACATATTGGTGAGTATTCCTCTACTGAAAGCGTGGATCTGGCTGTTGACTTTGTGCAACAGGCCATCATCGGCGCCTTTTATAACAACTGCAGAACCACCATAGCTGACTCCCCAAGGACTGTTCCTTGGTGGACTAGTGAGCTCAGCCGGTTGCGTGGGAAATGCAGGAAGCTCTTTAATAGAGCCAAGAAGAATGGTGATTGGCAGACTTATAAATCTGCCCTCACCACTTATAATAAAGCAGTTAGGGATGCCAAGAAAAATTCTTGGAGAACATACTGCGAAGGTATTAATGATACTCCTGCCGTTGCAAAACTTGTTAAGTTGATGGCTAGAGACAGAAATTGTAAACTTAACACTGTTAAGAAGCCCAATGGTGACTTTACTGTCACTGGTGAGGAGACTCTTAGTGAGCTCTTCAGAGTTCACTTTCCGGTTTCTCATCCTGTTGTTCAGAATGACAGTGGTATTGCTTGCTCCACCTTGTCTGACGACAATAGCTGGGGTATTGCTAGGAGCATTGTTACTCTTGATAGGGTTAAATGGGCAATTAATTCCCATAAACCCTATAAAACTCCGGGAACTGATGGCATCATTCCTATTCTTCTCCAGGAGGGAATAGAGATGCTTGCTCCTATTCTCTGCAACATCTACAGTGCTTGTATTGCCCTTGGTTATATACCAAATGCGTGGAGGCATACTAGGGTAATCTTCATTCCAAAAATTGGAAAGGACAATTACTATGAGGCCAAATCTTTTAGGCCTATCAGCCTTACGTCTTTTCTGCTTAAGACTATTGAAAAACTTATCGATAGGTATTTAAGGGAAGTGATTCTGGCCTCTAAGCCCTTGTCTAGTTCTCAACATGCCTATCAACCGGGCAAATCTACGGACACTGCTCTTTACAGTCTCTCCTTTATTTTAGAGAGAAATCTCAATGCCAAGGAAATTGCTCTTGCTACCTTTCTTGACATTGAAGGTGCCTTCGATAAAGTACCCATTGACACCATTCTTGTTGCTCTCAACAGAAGAGGTGTTGATACCACGATATCTTATTGGATTAAGAACCTGCTATCTAACAGGTATATCTGTGCATCTTTACTTGGAGAAAGTATGACTGTGCATGCACTTTCGGGCTGTCCACAAGGGGGTGTGCTCTCACCACTTCTCTGGTGTCTTGTTGTGGATTCTCTTCTGGAAAGCATTGATGTCTCTGGTGTTTCTTGCATTGGATATGCTGATGATGTTGTCATCGTTGCCAGGGGCAAATTTGGCAACACTGTCTCTGACATGATGTCTACTGCTCTTAGGAGGGTTGAAGCATGGTGTAAAAATGCAGGTCTTACGGTTAATCCGTAAGACCTGCATTAGTTGCGTAGACTGCTTTAGTTGCGTTTACAAGGAAACGCATACTTAATCTTGGGAATATTTGCTTATTTGGGCAGAAGCTTATTTGCTCCAAGGAGGTTAAATTCTTGGGAATTTACTTTGACAAGGAACTTAATTGGAAGAGACACTTGGACTACTGCACAACTAAAGCCAGAAGAATCTTCTGGTCTTGTAGGAATGCTATTGGGAAAACCTGGGGCCTTAATCCCAGAGCTATTCATTGGATTTACTCGATGATAGTCTGTCCTATCATTTCTTATGGATCCATTGTTTGGTGGTCCAGAATTAGAAATGAAACTGCTAAACTTGATTTAGTTAAGCTTCAAAGGATGGTGTGCATTGCAATCTCCGGATGCATGAAAACCACTCCTACTGCATCTCTTGAACTTTTACTTGGTTTGCATCCGCTTTATATGCGTATTGAAGCAGAGGCACTTATCTGCATGAACAGACTCAAATATCTGAAACACTGGAAAGATTACTCAAGGTATCTATCTTGGGGCGAACTTAACAGTAATGTTGCTAGGCATCCTTATTTCTGTATGCCACCTGATGGCATACATGTCAAATTTACGTTTGATAAGCCTTATGAAATTCTTGTCCCCTCGCGGGATGATTGGAAGAGGACTCCAACCTAAAATAAACATAACTGTTTTGTATGGTATACTGATGGCTCGAAGATTGGCACTAGTACTGGTGCGGGAGTCTGCTGCCCTGATGATGGCACTAAGCTATCTTATCCGCTTGGCAATTTTGCTACTGTCTTTCAGGCTGAAGTATTTGCCATTCTTATGTGTTGTAGAATTTGCTATGACAGAAAGTACGAGAATAGCCAGATTTTCATTTGTTCTGACAGTCAGGCTGCTCTTATGGCTCTGGGGAAATTCACTGTGACGTCTTCCCTTGTTTGGGAATGCTATAAAGCTCTCTGTAAAATTGCTAGTAATAATAGTGTCATTCTGTACTGGGTGCCTGGTCATTCGGGCATTCCTGGCAATGAATTGGCAGATGAACTTGCTAGGAAAGGCTCTAATACTCCTTTTGTGGGCCCTGAGCCAGCCTTGGGTATACCCAATGATCTTATCAGAAGAATTGTCTTTGACATCTTCAGGAAGCTTCAATGCAAGAACTGGCGTGACACTAAAGGGCAAAGGCAAGCGAAAATTCTCAATTGTAATTGCCCTAGTGCACGTCAAAAGGAACTTTTCAGGCTCAGTAGAACTGGCATCAGGAGAGCTGTTGGGCTCCTTACTGGGCACTGCACTCTCAAGAAAAATCTTAATATTATGGGTGTCTCCAAAGATTCGCTTTGCAGAGGCTACAATTACAGCGAAGAAACTGCAGCTCACATTCTGTGTGAATGTGAGGCCTACTCTGCTCACAGATTCGAACACATTGGTCGTCATGTGATTGAACCCTGGGAGCTGAACGACATTCCTGTCAAGTGCCTGCTTATGTTTGCATCGGCTACTGGTCTCTTCTCTTAGGGACCTTCACTTTTTGGGGTAGTACAATAGACCTCTGGTCGATGTGCTAGGCTCTTCTGGAGCCACCCACCTTTATATCATTCATATATCATTCAAACAGCAAAATATATAGAATGAGTTGTATTAGAGTTGTTGTATTTTTTTAACACAGAATCATTTAGTCCATGGAGTCTGCATGGCTGATATGAATGAAATATTAATTGATTTTATTAAGAGAAGGACGATTTTTTTCGACGAAGTTTTAAGCATAGATTTTAATTACTTGTGGCTCCATGGTCTTAATTTTTAAATAAAATAAATTATTATAGTATTGTGATAAATGAAATGAATGGGAGAAAGTTATGAATGAAATTCTGTTTTTATAGAGAGATCCAGGAGTGTTATTTTTTCTATGACGTCATTTGAATTAATTTCAGTTGTTTTCGATGAAGTTTTCAAATATAATAAATTATCGTAGTATTATGATAGTTTTAAAAATATTACCGTGGAATGTATCGCATTTGAGAGATATTTTAACCAGGCAATTTATATTTCAATGCCGTCATTTGAATGAAGTTCATTTTTCTCAATGAAGGTTTAAGTTTTCAATTATAATAAATTAATGTAGTATTGTGATAAGTTTTAAAATATTACCGAGGAATATATTGCATTTTCGACTTTTTTAAATAAAATTGCATTGAAGTTGGAAAGTGTTTCATAATCAATACTTTAAGCATGATTGATCTTTCTTGTTTTCTTTTTAAATTTGCTTAAAAAATGGACCAGGATGTTTTATTCTTCAGATCTGCCCGTGAAGATAATTTTGCATAGTGAGAACATATATTCTTAAACTTCTCTTTAGGAGCAATAAATTTAATATTTTAACAGAATTTGCACATGATTGCGAATTAAAAGTTTCTTTATATTATATACTCCGTACGAAGAACGGGTATGCTGCTAGTTTTAATATAAAACCTCTCATACATCATATCTGCTATGATATGTGAAGTGCTAATATTGAATTTTGCGTCATCAACCTGTTATTCCCCTTTCTTCCACAACAGCCGTTGGTAGCATAAGGGTATAGGTCACTGAATGTCACTGAATCTACAATAATAATATATATATATATTAATGAAAGGAAGAATCTATTTGCCAACGATGCCGGTCGATATCTATCGCACGTACAGGTTTGAGATTTTGCACACAATAGAATCTTTATCTGAACTGTTGCACCTCGAAGCCCTTTTTTCAAATTTTTAATTATAATTTTAAAATAATATTTAAAAACTTTTCAATGGCGATTTACTACGCCAAAGCGCAGGTATTGTCCTCCGTAAAAGTGCCTTGAACAAACTCTATTCTAAGTATTTTTATTCCTGCTTAGGGTGGGTTTTAGGACCAATTTCCTATACCGCACGCACTGAAGTCTATTCGGATTTTAATTTTCAAATGGCCCATGTCAGTGTCCGATGAATGACACTAGTCTCTTTTAAATAAAAAAATTCCATATAAAAGTATTATCTAGTTTCGTAATTATAAAACTACCATAGAGCATTAAATCTACCCTTTCACTGACCTTGTTTGTCATATAAACATTTTAGCTTGATTATACACTTATTAAAGTTATCTTCGTTGCAATAAATAAGAATTCGTTGTTGCAAAATGAAAATTGCATTTATCATAGATTAAATCATATAGAGTAATATAGTACCTTGTTTACGAATTTGTCGAAATATAGCCAACTGTGAGAATTTTAAAGAGTTCTGGAAACTTTTCGAATTTTATTGATTGATCAATAATATCACGAGTTACGTCCTTTTTCCAGAACTTTCTACAGAGAGTATATAAGCTCGCCATCGTTCAGTTGAATTAGTGACGGGATATGAGCAAACGTATCTGCCGACCTTAACACAGAACCCAAAATGTATTGTATCTTCTGTTTACATATACAATTTAAGCCGTGTTATAAAGCAATTCTGGTAGAAAAGTGCGAAAGGCAAAATTTTAGATTATAAATATCGAAACTTTTCTCTAGGTAGCTTGTGCCATCGTCAAACACAACAAATAAACTCTTTCCTATTCAAAATATACGAAAAATGTGATTTTTCACCTCAATCACTAACGTGTAACTCACTAATATTTCTTGACGTTTCATTAGAAATTTATATTTTTCTGATTTTACTAATTATGATAATTAACAAAATATAAAAGCACCGTCTGCTAATTTATAACTTGAAGAGTAACGAATAATTACTCAAACATCTTTTATTCACAACGAAAGGGCTAAATATCTGAAACTTAAGATTTATTAATGGCAAAAGATTCAGTGTCGATTCCTGTGTTTAACTGTTACGATATCAGTCTGACCACACCTGAAATTTTTCCCTGACATACAAATGATCTTAATTGCTCAACTTACATTAAACACAGTGATTACTGTGTCACCATTAGTGGAATCAGCTCTACATATTTAATAACAAATGAAGTCAACAGCATATACGTACAAACTGTTGAGGGTTAAATATTTACTGATACCACAAAGGATGATTTCGCAATGTAGTCTTAGTGGGTGTTGTTTATAATTGCCTACACAAATTACGTAATTATAACCTTCAAAACTAAAAGAAGGTTAACATTTTCCCTTCTGTCTTTTAAACTATGTCGTGCTGCTATATTTAGCGATAGTAGCAGTTAAATTTACATGATGTTGCATTTCCCATAGAAGTGGTAACATTTTCACCCTGTATGCGTATAATACAAGGGGATACTACATTAAATTATCTTTCTTCAGATAGTTCTCTAGAGATATCTAGCAGTATAAAGTGAGCTAAATTCTGTGGATATGCTGGTCAGAACATTTTCAACGCAAATAGTGTACCAGCTTTAGAAATCCCCACTAGATACCAGTTTAGTACCCCACTAGAGGCCTGTAGTGTATGGTAAAACTGAGCAAAATATGCTTACATCCCAATTGTAAAAATTGACAAAAATGTGAAAATACTAACGGTATTTTTTTTTTCAGAAAAATATGGTGGTTGCAAAATTGATTAACATGTTTTGCTTGTAAAAGAGCCTTTTTAACACATCCCAATGCTGTATTTGATAAATTATCTCAAAGAAAAAATAAAACTTAGTATTTACATCTAACAAGATTTTTTTTATTAATTTTACTTCTATAGAAGTTCATTATTAATTACGGCTTTTTCCCTTTTACTTCTGTAAAAGGATTTGAAGAGGAATATATTAATCACATAATCACTCTAAATACAGCGTTTACTTCATTATGAGATTTTAAAAGCCTGACCAGAGGGGTGCTAAAAGGGCACACCTCTAAAGGTTCTAAAGTTTCTAAATTATGCTAAAGATTCTGGCACACCTCTGCACCCCAGGGGGGTGGCAGAGGTGTGCCAGAACACACCTCTAGAAGACTATTATTTTAATTAGAAGCCATACCTTAAAGAAGATTGTAATAACATTACAAGCCAACTTTCATTGAACGATTGTGGTTTTAACACAATTTAGACAAAATCAACAAATTTTCGCAATGTTAAAATAACATGACTCATAACAAAATATATTACAAATATCATGTAAAACGAAAGAAAAGCTAAGAAAAAGGTTGTTAAAGCATTCAGCCACAGCTGTGTGTTATTCTCCGCGAGTATATGCATTTAAGAAACTTGAACTTATACCTAAATGTAAAACATAGAAGTATTATTGCACTTGTTATGTTCATAAATGTTTATTTTGTTAGATTTACTACTATATTTCCAGGAGCACTTCTAAAAGCATATATCTATCATATTATATACGGCCCCGCAAAAAATTCGCCTATTGACTCTGATCGCTGACATTGTTTCTAACCAAGATAGCTCTGAAAAACAATATTTGGAACAAATCCATTATTAATTTTATCCTATTATTACTTATATCACATATTAACAACAAATAATAAGAGCATTTTTATAATGTTAACCGCGTTTATTTGATAACTTTTTACCCTTTGCATTTTCCTCCAATAAATTACATTTACAATTATTGTTCTTGTCTAATGACACTCACAAATCAGTTACAAATTACCTAAAATGTATAGTAATGAAAGTGTGATGGTACACAACCATTAATTATTGTCCCCAGTTGAGCACGCAGACCTAAACGAAGTCATACTTATAATTCTGATTATTTCAGAGTTAATTTCCCTTATAAGTGCTTAAGTACTTAAAAAAGGTACTTAAACACCTTGGCTATTGATACTTTCCTTAAACCACATAGGTATGAGCATAAATCATGAATTAAGCATGAATCTCACATGATTACCAAAACTAAGATATTTTCTTGCAGACTATTTGTGCTCCAATATTGGTGCACATTCTTAAAATGTATTCACAACTCGCCTTTGGATATGCCTTTCCGTATCACTCAGGACACGTTCACGTACTAGAAGATTTTGTAAGAAATTCCTTCTTTTTCTGGGGCGTCAGTCACCCTTGAAACTCCTACTGTACGTCACATCTCACACAGATCTGACCAGTATTGGTTTTTTGGACCTGAATGTCACTACTAGAGTTATGAACCCCCTTTTCTCAACTCTCAAGGTAAAAATCGAAAATCCGCATCAGTTAGGTTCTGTCCCGTAGTCAGTAGTATAACTTTCCAACGGTTCAACCTTCTAGGTATCCATTCGTTGCAGAATCTAGAGGTTCTGGAAAAATTGTTACGAACACTCCCCATGTTTCCACCTCCCCAAAGAGAGAATTAGAAATCCGGTTACGTTATTTTCTATCCCGTAGTCGAAACTATAAGTTTGCACACAATCAGCCTTCTAGAAGGTTTGAAATCACAGAAGTGCACTAGACAGTTATTATATAGATTATTCTGAATCTAATCATACATTTTGCTTGATTGTACGAATGTGTGTGTATAGCTTGAATTACGAACAGCTGTACCGTAAATAATATGAAATGGAGCACATTTAAAAGAAATATATGTTTGTTTTCGTACTGATTTCATTTTATGGGCAATAGACCTTGTTAAAACTGTGCTCATATTCAAATATTTAATATAAATCAATTATTATATATTCCAATTATCCACAATGTAGCTCTAAATTTCTCTTCTGAAATTTTCTAAAATCAATTTTCAATTTTCAATTTGAGTAGAAATATCTCAGTGGAAGTTTGATTTATTATATTTGAACGAAATAATCTTCGTAGAAAATGTCAACGGATGAAAGTTATAGTGAAGTACACAATTTTGGATTACCGGAAACTGCTCATGAGATGAATGACCACATTTCGAAACTGACATTTATTGCTCTTTGCCTTACCAAAAATAATGAATGGAACAAATAGGTAGATAAATGTGCAGTTTGTACGCTTTTTCTTGCTACATAAATATTAGCACTTTAAATCATCATATTTTTTTATTTAGAAGGAAGCAATCAAATCAATGTTTGTTCTTGTAAAAATTTTGCATAAAAGAGTAAGATTTTGTATTGACATTGGAGAGTGTTTAAGAAATTTTAAATATCGGCTATATAAATTATGTACTTATGCAACAGATGTACATAGGCCAAATAGTGGTTGTACGGTTTCCTGTACCCACTACAGAAAATGAGTTTATATTGATTAATTTTAAATATAACACCTACGTTCAGCTGTAATTTACATGTAAATGTAACTGGAGCTACATTTCATTTTGTTAAACAATAAATATTCAAGTGTACCTAAGACTGCGCATTCTTTTGTAGAATCGGACCTAGTACCTATATATTTAAAAGTGAGATACTTTTTTAAATGCTATCATACTGTATGTACAGGAATAGACTTGAGTGGATGCATTTATGCATTGATCAGACATGATATATTTCAAACATATGCACTTGTCATGAAATGTATTTATACTTTTTATAAACGCCACTAAATATAGAAAAAAATGTACCATTTCATCTGAATTTATAAAACAATAAATTTGTATGCATATTGATTTGTATGCATATTTACTCAATTTTACGAATGATGATTATTTTAAAGTCGTGCTGTAGAAAACTTCCTACATGGAACTGTAATTGTTCATTTAATTCTTTGCAATAATATTAATTTTATCAATCAAGAGCTATGTTTCTCATTTGAATAAACTAAAGTAAATTAAGTTCATTTTAAATTGAATCTTACATTTATAATTGGGATATAATGTACATATTAATGTTATTCGACATGACTTATAAAAGTACTTGAAGTCATAAGGTTGGAAATAAAAGTCTGACCACAAATAGGATCACATAAAGTTGAAAATAAAACTTTGAATGTAAAATAAACTTAACACTATAAAAAAATCCACTCATCCCTATAATTTTATTTCTAACAACATAAGATTTTTATTTTCTCATACAATGTAATATATAGTATAAAGTATTGTTTTCACGAAAATTTTCTAATTCGAGATTTTGTTGCCAAAGTATGGTTTAGTACCTCCTAAGCACATTTCTACTATTTTTGGAGTGATGCCCATCTGTCTGTTTACCTGTATGGCTGTACGTCTGTGGTCGATTTCTTTCATACACGATAGCTGCCACAAATATTAATGGATTTTCACGAAATTTTATACCCGGCTTTGTTATTGGACATTCTAGAACTAGATAGAATTTTTTTTAATTTTAGCAAAAACTTCGGCATTTATTCTAAATTTTACATTTTTTAATACAGAATTTGACATAATCAAGCAAAAAGGGGTTTATGTATGGCATAATGAACAGGAGACATAATAGTTTCAATCATTGTTGTGAAAAATTGCCACAATACAATTTTTGTGTTCATGACGCCATTGGCCTTCCACGGGGGAGGTCAAGTTATCTCCCCATGGGGGCACTTTATCAAATATAGCATCCATCGAAACATTTCTTTCAAGCTCTTTAAAGTAAAGGGTAACACATTATAATTAGAATCATTTAGACCCACGATACCGATTTATCAAACATTTACTTGTATAATTCGATAAAAAAATATCTACAAGCTACTTAATGGATTCTGGTCTGAGAAAGTAGTCTGAGTTGCGCCATAATCTAGTTAATTTAATTTAAAATAAAATTGCATGAGTATTTTCTTATATTAGGAATTCGTGCTCTTTAAAATGTCACCAATTCTTCAAATATTTGTCAACTTTACAAAAGAAAAAAATCATTTAAAAGTTTATGACGGAGTTTTAGCATTATTTACGAATAATAACAGACACTAATATCGGAACTGCGAATTATCTCAAAAATACAAATATATGTACAGGGTTATTCAAAAGTTCGGAGCAAAAGTGAAGCACTATAAAAAAATATCTATGGGTCGGAGAGACATGCTGTTTGCAGATTAATATTCACCGTAGTGGGGATTTTGTATGGCATGAAAAAAAAATAGTTCAAAATCTCGACAGTAGGGAGCGCTGCTGCAAAGAAAACAATGCAAGGTAATAATTGTGAAATGAGATATTTTATTTCATCATGATTTACAGCTGCAAGTGCTCAATATGTGTCCACCACCACATTCCAGTACTGAGTGCAGTCGCGGTATTAAGGCCGATACAGCATGAAACAGCATATCAACGGGAATGGCTGCTACCTCCTGTCGTCAGGCGTCTTTCAATGTTGGTAAGGACTGGGAATTTCCTTTATAGATCCGTGATTTCAGATTTCCCCACAGCCAGAAATTACAGGGTGTGAGATCTGGAGATCTTACAGGCCATTCATGTGTGCCATGCTTGCTCAGTAGGCAATCGGCGCCAAACGTAGATCAGAGCAACTCCATCACGTGACGTGTGGGGTGGTATTCAATAATGTTTTTGTCTGATCCTAATTTTGCGTTGCGTCAGCGATATGCATAAGTCACCTCCATGGCCTTATTTGCAACTGCGCACCCTAGTGTTGAGATTTTGAATTTTTTTTTCATGCCGTGCAAAATCCCCCTCCAAGGTGAATATTAATCTGCAAACCGAATGTCTCTCCGATACATAGATACTTTTTATCGCGTTTTACTTTTGCTCCGAACTTTTGAATCAACCTGTATGCCTGGCATAATAATTTCTAGAACATTTCTGTTAAATATATTATTCATTCCATTATAAATGACGTTTTTAGCATGGCAAATAATAAAATGTTAATTTAAGCGTTAGATGATACAATGCCCTCGTTTAAACACATTTTCAATTTCAGCATTTATAATCTTTTTCAAAATATAAACTATTTCTTAGAAATTGATAAAAAAAATCATTAAATGTATGATTCCGCATTATTTTAACTATAATTTTATAGTACACGAACTTTTGAACCGTATATTTTTATTACAGTTTTTTTATTACATTTTTTTTATAACATTTCTATCCGATTACTTTCTTCTAAATATCAAGTAAGCATAAAAACTGGTAGAGATATCAAGATAAAAAATAATTTATAAAAAATACTGTAAAATATCCTAAACTGGCAATTGGATAGAAAATACATTCATCATATTCTAATTTGGAAATTTCCTATCGGAGAATATACGTAAACAGTTTTCCGGTATTTCTCAACAGGAAGGCTCCCATTTCTTCCAAACAAACAATAAAGCTATCAAACCTTATAAAAACATAGAACAGAAACGAGTTTTCGCAATTCATGTTATTTGTGAAGAAAATAGGGGAAATATATTTATATAAATCAGGTTTATTATCTTAGTAAGTAATATCCTAGTAAATAATATCTTATTTATTAAGTAAAATCGTATACCCAAATATAAAATTCTTATAATAGTATTAATTTATTTTTGCACCAGTCTATAAAAGTTATTATATTCTCTACATGCACAGTACAAATTCATTGGGAAAATATTGTTGTTGACCCAGACCGTCCGACCTACCAGAAAGGTGTAAGGTAACCGTTTGGACGGCCGGGAAGTGCCACCCAATTTAGACCGGAACCCAGTGGGGGAGGCATCCACAGGGACAGTACCCTCCTTTCCCTACCACCAACCTCTCGGAATGACTTACGGATCCACATGTTTAACGTGATCGTACTCCGCATGAACACGGCGTCAGTTGTGGCAGCGTGAATATCCAGCTCGCAAACCACCGGGCTACCGCAACCTAAATGTGCCAACAGCCCGCGGTGTTCCCACCCAAGTACTAACCGCGCCCGATGCTGCTTGACTTCGGTGATCTGACGAGAACCGGTGTGTTCAACACGGTAGGGCCGTTGGCTGGGAAAGTATTGTGACGGAGTCGAAAATTCGAATTCGAGTTTTCGACGGAAGAACACGTTTCATACAACCCTATAAGCGCATATATATATATATATATATATATATATATATATATATATATATATATATATATATATATATATATATATATATAATTGAATAATTTTTATTTTACTTGTATTATATATACCTGAGATAGATCATTAATAGAAAACTTTCTGTGTAACATAAGTAAAAGGAAGATGGATTGAAATATAAATGTGACATCAAAAATACTATACGACAAGCCATTGAATATTTTAAAAAAACATGATAAGAAAACATTATAAATAAAACAGATACTAAATTGGTATAAAAAACTTTTTTTCCCTGTTCCATATAAAAGTTAAGGAATGTAATAAGAATTACATGTTGTAAAGAGGGATGAATAAATTTTTGTACAACACATTAAAATGAAATTATTGATATAAATCATATATGTAATGCAGGTACTTAAGGTACTAATCCCCTTGTTCCCTGCATCAACATACATGGTGTAAATGCAAGAAATGTGTTTAAAGATGAAAAGTTGCAAAACAGAAATATTGTTTTGCACAATGAGCTAGGCCTTGTGTGTGTGTAAGTCTGTTGAGACAGTATCTCAAGAACAAATTTCGAAAAAAAATATGGTAAAAATATTACAATCAATGAACACTGGAAAACTATTAATTTCAAACGTAATCGAAGGTTTTCGAATGACTTCCTCAATTTTCGAATGAATGAAAAAAAACATTAAAAAATCAAGACCTTCAATAATATTGAATAAGTAATTACATCACATGTACATTTTCATTACAAAACGAATGACATTATATTTTAGAACGATTGCATGAATCTTTCTCAAGATATTGCACATTTACAAATAAATGTATCAGAAATTGCATAGAATTAATAAAGAAGTAAATTTCGTTAATTACGTTAATAGTCCTGATACAACATTATGGGATAAATTTACTAACATCGTTCTCGTACATCTAGTTCATTCCATTCTTCAGAGAAGACAACTATTGATTAGAACTCAAAACATTCTCCTCTTCCACCTGCTTGCCTATATGCAACGTTTGGCAATAAATTTAGTGATGATTTAGAGACCTTAGCAACGAACTTGGTAAAATGTCACCAAATAGGCAAAAGTTACGTGTAATTAGCAAATATGACAACAAATTGACGAAAATACATTATCTTAGAGAATGAAGTATAATGCCTTTGATAATCCCTGTTACTCTGGGGAAATTAATATTCTTTATGTAGGGAAAGTTATGTGCTGCCCACATCAGATTTTTTTAAAGTTACAGCGCCATGTATAATACAACTAAAGCAATTAAAATATTTTGTACTTTTTCTCACGCTTCAAGTTGTTTCTGACGGCAAATTAAATACAATGGGATAAGTATACAAGTATTTATCTAAAAAGTAAATGGCTAAAGTGAACTTTCGAAGTTTTCTTTGTCTAGATTCTATATTGATATGCATATCATGAACTGCAAAGACTGCATCATGTTGTGAATAACAACTTAACCCTTCTACAAATCATTTGTTTCTATGACAACTGTTGTGTTTCTCAATTGTGTATTCACGAAATTTCGTCAGCTGTGGCCCCACAGCATTGCGTGAGTCCCCCTTTTCCTCAATATATGTTACATTCCAAAGAATGTCACTAACTGAAATAAAACAGTTTCTGATTTCAACAGTACAAATCTTGTAGAGAAAGTGCATTTTAACTAAATGTGTGAAAGGAAAATATATAGACCGCCAGTTTTCTTTCTTTTGCTTATATATTTTAGAAAATAGTTTTATTAGGGTCTGTTCATGTCTGACAACTTATTATTTCAACGTACGTCAAACAGATGTTAAAAGGAAGTCAATGGCACAAATTGTAAGTTAAATAAGTAATGTCACAACATGAAGTTAATAAATACAGTTTAATATTCCACAGATGATGTGAAGTATGAAATTTTCAATATCCACAAGTAATATTAAAAACTCTGATGTGAGCAGTACACGACCTTCCCTCTGTAATGCCATGAATTTACTGCTCTTCCATTGTGAAATAATGATGTATACAATCAACAGCACAATGATTTTAACATTTAATTGTATTAATCGCTTTTCCGGCTCACATCATGTAAAAATATTTCGAAGTACCTAATTAACATATCTCATATATATATTAAAATATTTTATTAATTCATTCATTAATTTGGCGTCATTTTTGCAATTTTAACGGTATTTTGGTAAATCTGGGGCGAAATATAGCCAAATTGAGAAGATTTCGTTAAATAAGTCGCCAAGTTCACGAAATTTATCCCTAAGCAATTCAAACAAATGGAGAGAAAAGCATTTCTTATATATAAATGACAGTTGGCAATTGTTTGGAGACATAATACAAAAATCTTACAAGTATATTCTCTGGTGAATGGAACAAACTAGATCCATGAAAATAATGGTAACAAATGTATCGCGTAATGTTGCACTTGAAAAGCGAACCTATTTCATATTAATTATTTTTTTTATTTTATGAGTTTTTTTATACATTTATTTTAAAAAGTGCAATATCCCGAGAACGGTTCATGCCGGTATCCTAAAATTCATGTCATTCGTTTTCTAATGATAAATTACATAAAAATATTTGTTTACGAAACATTATTGAAGGTTTTGATACTTTAATGCTTATTTTTTTTTTGAAAATTTCATTCCAAAATTTAGCGTCTTCCAGACATTTGATTGCATTTAAAATCAATAGCCTTCCAATATTCACTAATTGTAAACTTAATACCAAATTATCGCTCCATTTCTTCTTGAGATATTGTATCAACACACACACACACACACACATATATATATATATATATATATATATATATATATATATATATATATATATATATATATATATATATATATATATATATATATATATATATATATATATTAGAAAAATATCTAAAAATAAGATATACAAAAAACACAATCATAACACTTCATAACATTAAGGCGCATTGCCGCTCTTTCATGTTTAGCAGGTATATAAGAGTAAATACATCATCAAATTGAAAAAGGGGGGGGAGGTACAAAGGAAAGGGGGAAAAGAAAGGAGAGTGTTTACAGGAACGACAGAAAAAAGGCCGGGGGAGGGATAGTGACCCCCCGTTCCCGGTTAAAGTACTTTTACTCTAGAAACACACCCGGTGCTTCTGTCTTCCCGAAGCACTCCTCCGTCCGATGAAATCTATGAAACATCCCGAAGTATATAGACCATGAAGCAAAAAAGGGGGCTTAAGATTGGAATAAACCTAACCTAATTACTCAACAGAATTCCGGAAGTCCACAAGCCATGCCGCACAACCCTATCTCACCGATCTGCTATCATCAAATAAAATTGTTTGTCTTTTTGTCAAATATCAAGTCTACATAGTGCCCTAGATAACGATGTGGGTAATTGCTTTTTGCTGCTTCCCTGAGTAATTTATTGACGCTGTGTTGCTGTTCTTCTTTTTCAGTGTTGAGACGTCTATATCGATTTAGATGATTTATTATAACATTCCTGAAAATACCACTGCTCAAATTAGATTTCCAATCTATAATGTAATTAATGTTGAAATCAAAATTATCCCTCTTGTCATAAACTTTAAAACATATCTTGTTTTTCTCATTGTGGTAAATACTGATATCCAGAAAATCAACAGTTCCTGGATTTGTATATTTAGTTTCCAAAAGTTCCAGGCACTTAGGGTAAAACCCAAACTCAAAATGATCTTGTTGATTTTTATATCCAATAATCACATCGTCAACAAAGCGGTAGTATGGCATTTCATTGACTAAATATGTGCCTTGTTCATACTTGTTCAGGTAAATATCTGCAAGTACCGAAGAGCAACCCCCCCCCCATTGGGATGCCCTGCACCTGACGATAAAAACCTATACCGTTGTGCAGTATGTTTTCAAACAAAATGAACAAGGCACATATTTAGTCAATGAAATGCCATACTACCGCTTTGTTGACGATGTGATTATTGGATATAAAAATCAACAAGATCATTTTGAGTTTGGGTTTTACCCTAAGTGCCTGGAACTTTTGGAAACTAAATATACAAATCCAGGAACTGTTGATTTTCTGGATATCAGTATTTACTACAATGAGAAAAACAAGATATGTTTTAAAGTTTATGACAAGAGGGATAATTTTGATTTCAACATTAATTACATTATAGATTGGAAATCTAATTTGAGCAGTGGTATTTTCAGGAATGTTATAATAAATCATCTAAATCGATATAGACGTTTCAACACTGAAAAAGAAGAACAGCAACACAGCGTCAATAAATTACTCAGGGAAGCAGCAAAAAGCAATTACCCACATCGTTATCTAGGGCACTATGTAGACTTGATATTTGACAAAAAGACAAACAATTTTATTTGATGATAGCAGATCGGTGAGATAGGGTTGTGCGGCATGGCTTGTGGACTTCCGGAATTCTGTTGAGTAATTAGGTTAGGTTTATTCCAATCTTAAGCCCCCTTTTTTGCTTCATGGTCTATATACTTCGGGATGTTTCATAGATTTCATCGGACGAAGGAGTGCTTCGGGAAGACAGAGGCACCGGGAGTGTTTCTAGAGTAAAAGTACTTTAACCGGGAACGGGGGGTCACTATCCCCCCCGGCCTTTTTTCTGTCGTTCCTGTAAACACTCTCCTTTCTTTTCCCCCTTTCCTTTGTACCTCCCCCCCTTTTTCAATTTGATGATGTATTTACTTTTATATATATATATATATATATTTGTGTGTGTGTGTATGTATATATATGTGTGTGTGTGTGTTGATACAATATCTCAAAACACACACACACACACACACACACATATATATATATATATATATGCACGTTCATCACCTCAAAAATGATAGATTTGAGATCAGGGATGCTTGAAAGGTGCTCTTCCGTCAAAAGCTCGAATTCGAATTGTCAATTCCGTCACAGTACTTTCCATATACATTCCCCTATGTGTAGAAAGAAAGTAATAAGCTTTTTGAAAAATAAACTTCGTGAAGATTATACTTGTCAGTTCTACATTGATTTCCACAGATATTCTTAGTCACAGTCACGACAAAATCGACAAACACTAATGCAAAATACATGTTTAAAATGCTGTTACTTGTTTTAAACACAGATCTCTGCTTAAATACCACTCAAATTTCTAACGCAATTTTCAGAAATTGGTCTATATCCAAATGACACTTTCCTAATCTACTTTCTAATCTACAGTAAATTATCGATGCCTCTCCAACTTACTGACTTATGACATAATACATGTATTTTATTTTAGAACTATTTGAAGCAGGATGTAGGATTTAAAGGTAATCGTATCCGTAGTTCAATGTATAGAAAATCGTTAGGCCAACTGTAGATTGGTGGTTTGAATCTCTTCTGCGGCATGAGTATTTTGCAACTAATTCAAATCTTACTTAATTAAAAAAAATAAGTTTGTTATTCGAGTAATTCCTTTTAGCCTGTCTGTCTGTGTGTGCCGTCTGTAGAAAAAAATCTACGCTTTAGACAGCCGCGAAATTCTGTACTGGGTTAGCTGAACTCCCGGTGTGACAGACTTCGGCGAGATTTTTTTAAATTCGCATAAGATTGTTAGTTATTTCATATTGAAGCAAGATGTTGAGCGATTTTTACATAAATCTATTCCTTAGCGGTCGGAAAGTTCATAGTTTGCATCCTGACATCATCGGAAAGATCAAATAATGTTCTTTCTACCGATCTTTGAACTGAATCCGTAAGACAAGTTCTTCGTAGTTACTTGTTTAATTTTTAAAATATGCATATTATAGTGTCTCAATTCGCCCCATCCAAAAATGGAAGATTAGCACACTTCTATAATCTGGGGAAAATATGGGTGTGTATCTTAGCATTCCAATTACTCTCTTTTCTATTAATTTTCAAAGAAAAGTATACAAACTTAGATTTTCGATTCCGCTCGCAATTTTCTTCTTTTTCAGATTGGTGGATGACATCGCAGACTGGGCGTGGATATGTGGAGCAGTGGACGTTTGTTCGCATGCGTGGCAAATTGTCGCAAGCTATTTCATATGCTCTAAAAGTAAATGATTTGGATTGAAAAGAAGGGTGGGAATGGGTTTAGTTCAAAACAGGCGATTTGGTAATTGAGTGGTGTTATCTGTATTACTATGTATTAGACTCTTATTTGAAACTTGAGAAACGTCGAGTAATTCATTCTGGTAAATAATGAAACGTTCAATCACCAATTCAATATTATTTGACTAACATTTTCTCGATGCTTAGAAAAGACTATGTGATGATAGCGCCAATGTGCGCAAAACTCTAAAAATAGAGAATTATAGTATTTTTTTTTAAATTGCAAATATATACTAAACTAAAGGCAGTTGAATAGTAGACTTTTAATACCTCACTTATTAGACAAACCTTTAGATGCTAAGGATAGCAGTAAAGCCGTTACTGCCAAATGGGTTATGCAAATAAATATGCAAGAAATGCTTAAACTTTAAAATCAAAGACAAATAAAAATATTTTTAAAATCCTTTAATGAAATCTCCTTTTCTCGAAGTACAAAAATGTACACGGCCAAAGCGCTTTCGGGCATCGCCCTTCATCAGTGGCGAAGTGAAAATTTTCACTTCGCCACTGATGAAGGAAGGGCATAATGATACCCGAAAGCGCTTTGGCCGTAAAAAGTTTTGTACGTCGAGGAAAGGAGATTTTAGTAAAGGATTTTTAAATCTATTTTTGCTTGTCTTTGATTCTACAGTTGAATTAAAGTTGACGTGTATCCAAACTATTTATTAAAAAATGTTTAACCTATTACCCCCTTAACATCTTTAAACTGTTTCAAGGTGAAACGTTTTCATCCATAACAGTCCACTGATACTAAAAAAATGTTTGTTTGCTACTCAAGTAGAAAATTTTTCCTCAGATAAGATTATATTAACCGAAAGATACCTGATGCATGCTGAAACAAAGTTTGTTCAAAATACATTTTAAATACACTATACTTTTAATTCCATATCTATGCATTGCATTTTAATTAACTCTGGTCTTGTTCTTTCAAATAAATGAACCATTTAAAAATAAAGTAACCAAAATCAAAGAACTGTAAGCAAAAGAGAATCAGCATTCTTACTCAAACATTAGTTCTTGAGCTTACGATTGGTTAAGGAGTAATATGTTATTGCTAAAACTGAAACCATGATAAAAGGGATCATATTATTGATGGTTACAGAAAATAATGAAAATAAAAGCTATTAGATCAGCGCAGAAAGATGTTTCGGAAAATGAAAGCAAGGGAAATCTAATCAGAGTAGAGTATTTGCGAACTTATATATTTACGAAAGTACCTTACATTTGTTATTCTAGGTATTTAAAGTCAATAATGATATCAGTGTTTGATCTAGAAAGATTTGCGATGTTTCCAGATATTGATATAAATGACTGTAATTGAGATTTCGTTTAAGTGAAAAAAAATATTTTAAATGAGACAAAATGAGAGATGTTAATTTAAATTTTTAGCTTAGCTACAATTTTCTCAAAAATCTTATCATTGGTAAGGATAAGAAAATTCTGTCGATAATCTAGGTCATGGTAAAATGTAGAGCAATGCGGTAACTATGAGGTACTCTTTCTACAAGGAAGTAGATGACGCTGCTACTCTTTGGCAAATTTGGCTCCCCTAGAGTTTCCCTGTCTCGTACTGTAAAAACTATAGCATACAAAAATATAAAATTTGGTACATCTTTAGAGTCTCTCTATATAAATAAAAAGTAGCTGATGCTACTGGCGAATTTGGCTCCCCTAGAGTTTCCCTGTCTCGTACTGTAAAAACTATAGCATACAAAAATATAAAATTTGGTACATCTTTAGAGTCTCTCTATATAAATAAAAAGTAGCTGATGCTACTGGCGAATTTGGCTCCCCTAGAGTTTCCCTGTATCGTACTGTAAAAACTATAGCATACAAAAATATAAAATTTGGTACATCTTTAGAGTCTCTCTATATAAATAAAAAGTATCTGATGCTACTGGCGAATTTGGCTCCCCTAGAGTTTCCCTGTCTCGTACTGTAAAAACTATAGCATACAAAAATATAAAATTTGGTACATCTTTAGAGTCTCTCTATATAAATAAAAAGTATCTGATGCTACTGGCGAATTTGGCTCCCCTAGAGTTTCCCTGTCTCGTACTGTAAAAACTATAGCATACAAAAATATAAAATTTGGTACATCTTTAGAGTCTCTCTATATAAATAAAAAGTAGCTGATGCTACTGGCGAATTTGGCTCCCCTAGAGTTTCCCTGTATCGTACTGTAAAATCTATAGCATACAAAAATATAAAATTTGGTACATCTTTAGAGTCTCTCTATATAAATAAAAAGTATCTGATGCTACTGGCGAATTTGGCTCCCCTAGAGTTTCCCTGTCTCGTACTGTAAAAACTATAGCATATAAAAATATAAAATTTGGTACATCTTTAGAGTCTCTCTATATAAATAAAAAGTAGCTGATGCTACTGGCGAATTTGGCTCCCCTAGAGTTTCCCTGTCTCGTACTGTAAAAACTATAGCATACAAAAATATAAAATTTGGTACATCTTTAGAGTCTCTCTATATAAATAAAAAGTAGCTGATGCTACTGGCGAATTTGGCTCCCCTAGAGTTTCCCTGTCTCGTACTGTAAAAACTATAGCATACAAAAATATAAAATTTTGTACATCTTTAGAGTCTCTCTATATAAATAAAAAGTAGCTGATGCTACTGGCGGATTTGGCTCCCCTAGAGTTTCCCTGTCTCGTACTGTAAAAACTATAGCATACAAAAATATAAAATTTGGTACATCTTTAGAGTCTCTCTATATAAATAAAAAGTAGCTGATGCTACTGGCGAATTTGGCTCCCCTAGAGTTTCCCTGTCTCGTACTGTAAAAACTATAGCATACAAAAATATAAAATTTGGTACATCTTTAGAGTCTCTCTATATAAATAAAAAGTAGCTGATGCTACTGGCGAATTTGGCTCCCCTAGAGTTTCCCTGTCTCGTACTGTAAAAACTATAGCATACAAAAATATAAAATTTGGTACATCTTTAGAGTCTCTCTATATAAATAAAAAGTAGCTGATGCTACTGGCGAATTTGGCTCCCCTAGAGTTTCCCTGTCTCGTACTGCAAAAACTATAGCATACAAAAATATAAAATTTGGTACATCTTTAGAGTCTCTCTATATAAATAAAAAGTAGCTGATGCTACTGGCGAATTTGGCTCCCCTAGAGTTTCCCTGTCTCGTACTGCAAAAACTATAGCATACAAAAATATAAAATTTGGTACATCTTTAGAGTCTCTCTATATAAATAAAAAGATTGAATAAATATAAAAATAAATTGATGCTACCACAGCTGTTTGACACATTTCGTGTTCCTCGAGTTCCTCTGTCTCGTACCGCAAAATCTATAGCATACAAAAATATAAAATGTGGTATATTCGTACATAAATGGTAAGTGAATACGCTGAAATAAATCATTTTTCGATTTAAACTTTAGTTTGGATTGAACCAGCTC
Organism: Amaurobius ferox; assembly: GCA_951213105.1. Classification (NCBI taxonomy): domain Eukaryota; kingdom Metazoa; phylum Arthropoda; class Arachnida; order Araneae; family Amaurobiidae; genus Amaurobius; species Amaurobius ferox. Next base: position 36,540,971 of record OX578141.1, on the reverse strand, counting down.
ACGAAGCGAACTCAGCTAGTGTCAGCGAGTAAGACGAGAAGCCTCCCGACTCGTGAAGCGAACGTAGCGAGCAAAAAGTGCAGCCCCTAGTTTAATACATAAAATTAAGGGAAACTGGAGAACGCGCGCATTGTGTATGTTAAAAAGTTAACAGTCACAAAATCGCCATATATATTTTAAAATACCCGTGTCTCTGCGTTAGTCCCGTGTACGATTCTCGGTACCGCAAAATACGAAAGCGCCATCACGCTCTGCCTAGGCTCATTGCAAAGAATATCTTTCTCTGGCCTGCTAAGCAATACATCTAACATAATTTAAATGCCCTCATTCAATTCGTTATCTGACTACTATCTATTTCTATATCTCTCTCTGGAATTTGTGAACGTTATTCTCGGCTCCCCATCAGTACCCCACCCCCGTGCATCCGATTCAACATATTTTCTCAACTCACTTACTTCCTTTTCTGTCGATCTACTAGGCCCCTGTTTGGGCTCCAGTTAATTTAATTTATCTTGGAGACGAGCACGACTTCGGTCTTCAACCCCGAGTTCCTTATCGATATAATTTTCTAACAAACTTTTAAACCCGTTTTTATCGATCTTTTTTCTCGTTGTCAGAAGTTTAGTTGTTGGGGTTTGTTCTAATATGCGTACCTCTCAAAACCCCAGTCCCCGAGTCTTTGTTTATCAATTTCCTTGTTTTTATACATCGATTCTACCACATATACTCAGCAATATGTAAATGTTTTCCATTGTGCAGTACTTAAATTTGAAATCGCAGGAAATGTTTATATATCCAGCTCAAAGGTGTGTACTTGGGCTTGAAAGCGAGGTTAATACACACCAAGTGAGTTCCATACTCAAAATAAATAAATAGTAATACGGTAGACGATCTTTTAAACTTTTAAACTGATTTTAGGAGAGCGAGGGAGAGTTTAAACATTTCAGATATTATTAATCTGATATATTATTAATCATTGAAAGCTACCTTAAAAGCACATGGATAAATTAACAGCGATAGTCTATTATGTATTCGTTCCTTTCGTATTAAAGAAATTAGCTTGTGCAACAATCCGCGCTTAGGTAACCGTCCAAAGTGCACCAAGATGATTCCCAAAGATGATTGCCAAGTGCACCTGATTTAGCGAAGTTAACAACGATTAATACAGATTGTTTGAAAAGGTCCATTTCTTTACTTATTAAAGATAGATAGATAATTTTAATGAAAAAAATGTTTAAAATAGAATAAGGATTTATAGTAGCACAGTTATCTGTATATCTCCATGAATTTTGATTATAAATGTACGGAAACTGTTTTATTTGGTCATTAGAGATAGTCAGATGCGTAACGTCCATTGAGGCTCAGAAGCTGAGCCTCCCCTGTTTAAAATCCAATATAAATATACTTTCATTTATTATATTTTTTAAATAACTTTGCGAATATATATGTCCTTTTTTAGAAAATTGTTACATTTTACTTATTTAAAATGAGACGTTTGAAAGTATTTTTCCAATTAAAACGTATATCTAGAAGCTGAAATCATCTAGCTTTTACGATGCATTTAAAGAAGCATGGTATTAGAACCACCCACCTGTTAAACTCCGCCCGGCTGATAAGCTAGAACTATAAGCTAGCTTCCAGAAAGGTGTGGCTATTTCTTCCCCCACTTTTAATGATTTATAAACAGCGTAACTTAAGAAAATGATTAGATATGAGACGTGACGTTTCATGAAAATTTCTTGGACAAGGCTAGTGGATCCGTAGTTTTGGGTCAAACATGGTTTTATTAATTAATCTTTGCAGAAAAAGACATAAGTAATACTAAAAAATATGAGGCATTTTCCACGAAACATGACATTCACCTAAATTTAAACAATATCAAGACGACGAAACACACTAATAATGGCTACCATTAAACTTCAGTAGTTTATGAAATAGTCTTAGTCACAGCATTAATATGGCGAGGCATCCGTTTGCGTATTTGGGAGTTTTAGAAAGAATAAATCTGATTTCCCTTTAAAATCACGTTACACGAGAATCTCAAGTAAACAAAAGCCACTGATAATTTTCTAAGGGAATTTTAGCATATTGTGGTTAAGATATTTTTAAATTTTCAAAGCATAGTATTTGTAAATAATTAATATACAAAATTGTCTAAGGACATTGTTGACTACAGTGATTTTCAAATAAGCTTATATTCTAGATATATTTCTCACCCATTTTCAGTGCACTCCTTTGAATTGATTTACTTCGTTAGTTCTAGATGTTTATATTTACGAAACTGATATATTTTCCTATCATTTGCTTATAATATTCTAATATATTTATATTTTATACATAGGCGCCTGTAAAACTTTTTCCGGGGTGGGAGAGTTTGGGGGGGGGGGGCAAACTTAAACACATGGTGTACAACATTGACTTTCTTGATTATCGTGTTTGAATGTCCAAGAGGGAGTGTGACCCCCCTCTTACCTCCCCTATGGGCGCTCATGACTTCATATTTAATAATGCAAAAGTTCATCTAATTTAGAAATAAGAAAATATTTAAAATGTTATACCTTGTACGTATTCATTTTACATAGGTAACATTTTAGAGTCTCGTGCATTTCATCCCCTTTTTGCACTTCTAAGTAAAATTATTTTATTTTATTCATAAATAAATAAAACTTATGAAAATGTGAATTCCAATATAAATTTCACGTGTAAAACCAAATTTTTTGCCAAATTTTCAGGCTCCGTAGACAAAAATCTCACGCTACTCTACTGGAGATAGTGAGTTGAGTGATATTTCTATAATCGGACATTTTTCAGTGGAGGTATACTATAAAAATTTAACATTTGAATTGTTTTTAAATATATTTCATGGAGCTGGGAGTCTTTAGCTTATTTTGAAAATTTTTACAATTTACATTATCTATCTATCTATAATAGTTAAAGAAATCGCCCGTTACTAATTCCCCCGTGGTGAAGGAGCGCCTACTCACCACGTCCACAAGACCTCCCAGGGTATCCCATGCCGAAGGGGAGGAGATTTGCAGCTTCACTTTTATAGAGGCTCCCCGAAAGGCAGACGTCTGACTTGAACTCGACATAATAACATCCATGCCCGCTGGCGGGATTCGAACCCGCAACCAGGCAGTCCAGCGATCCAGGAAACGCATGCATCTGACCGCTCGACCACCGAATTGGCAGTTAAAGAAATGAATCCCGTAACCGTCTTTTTGAAACACTATGTATATTTTATGGTTGGAATTTTTATAAGAAATCATTCTAATTAAGTTACTCAGAATTTTAAATACACGTGCCAAGCTGTGTTGTTTAAACTTCAACTACTAGTACCTTAGAGAGAAAACATTTCCTTATTCATTTTTATTAAATCCAGTTAAATTTTCATATGTATGTAATTAAGGAAATTTTGCCTGTGTTATTGAGAACTCTGAGTAAATAGGAAGTTTTTATATGCATATTGATTATTTTTAATATGCTAGATAATATCAGCAACGGCTTTAATGATTTCCTCTTAATTATGCACTTTAGAAGAAAATTCTAGAGCCATTGTAGGTAGTTGTTTGAACAAGAAAAGGGATTAAAATATTGATTTTGCACGGAGAAGGAAGCTTATTTTAGGTTCTTTTTCAATCATTTTATTTGAAAAACCTCTCTTAGAATAAACACTTCGAACTAAAATTTTCATATTTTTTTAGATTTTTTGCGGTGATCTTTTATTTAATTTTGAAATTTTATGCAATAAAATGAGACAGTTTTTACAATATAATCAACAGATATTTTTATGTCTTTAAGCGTTTTATTACTAAAGGGAAATAAAGGATTATAGAAAAAAATATATTTAACGAATTTATTGTCAAACTCTTGAGAATTTTTATAATGGGCATTTCTATTGAAAATATATTTAAAACTTAAAAATATTTAAACATTTATTACAAGCAGCATTATAAAAATTTATACTTTCTTATGGTATGAAATAATAATGTAAAAGTACAAAAACAAATATGTGAATTATATTTTATCATTATTTGATGCATTACAATCAACATAGTACAGATAAAAAATTATCTTCTGAAGGTAATTAAAGTCATAAGTAGAAAAATATTTTCATCACATATACTGTGATATTAATTAATTTATAGTCTGGCATAGCTTTAGCTTCCAATAATGCACCTCCATATCAACAGTTATCCATTTAGAGTCCTTCTTCAGGCCCTCAAACATTCATTTATTAAAAAATCTTACAATTTCATCACGACAAAGTCTCAAAATTAGAGATTAGAGTTTCCATTAGCACTTCTCTTGAAAGAAAGTAGCTTCTTGAGTCTTCTAAGATAAAATATGATGTATCCATTCATAAATTTATCGACAAATAAATTACTCGATGTTCAGGTTTAAGTAAATAAGATTTTAACGTCTCGATCTTGCTGGACATGAATAGATTTATCGTGGTTATTGCTTAATTTAAACATTTCAAATGTCATGAAAATTGCTTGATTGTTTTCAGAGATATCACGCTTGTTATGGTTAAAATAAAAGTCCTAATATCTAAAGAATGACATCTAATATCTAAAGAATGACATCTAATATCTAAAGGAGTTCCAATATCTGAAGAATAAATGGCTCATGATAACTCCTTAAATAGTTTTAATTCATTATGGTTGAAAGTATTCATAAAGTACGCTCTTATTTCTCAATACTGAAAATATTTATTTTTTTGGATATTTTATAATATGATTTTAAACTCTCAATAACGGCGAGTATCGCCTCATAAATAACATCGTTGCCTTTTAAGTAAGATATTATATATAAAATATCGATTTCTGTAACATTTTTGCAGCATACATATCTTTTTATTTACGAAAAATTTTCAAAACCAGAGGGTCCTATGTCAAATTCGAAAATTAATCGCCTTCTGACGTTCATTGATTGAAAATATTGCACCCAATTTCATTTGATTTTTTCAATTCATTCTAGAGCTATCGCACTTTACGTGGAAAATAAAATAAAAAGTCTGATTTGGGCAACACATGACTTTCCTTATATAATGCAATTAATTTACTACGTTTACAGTTTAAAAAAATGTTATTCTTATTGTAGATACTTACATTATTTCCAAGATATTGAATTTTCGACAATTAGTCGTCATTTTCATTCATTTAGCGTCATTTCTATCCCTTTGGTGAGATTTTCGTTAATTTGGCAACATTTCAAAAAGTCCCCAAGGGCGACATTCCGCCAAATTCGTCGCCAAAATCTCGCCAAGCGTTATGGACGAAGAAATAAGTTATTCTTACAGCAGATAAATGACTATGGCGTTCAAATACAAAAGTATTAAAGTATCTTGTTTCATGAATGGAACGAGCTAGATCCACGAGAATGATGTCACCCAATTTATCGCATGGTATTACATATGAAAAGTGAACATGTTTCTCAATAGGAAATATTTTTTTCTGATTTTATATGACTTTTTGATAATTTTTTTTGAAAAATGGACAATATCTCAAGAACGGTTCATGTTAGCGTTCTAAAATTTATGTCAATCGTTTTGTAATGAAAAATTACATAAGAAATGTCTATTTGCGTAACTTTATTAGCGGTTTTGATTTTGTAACGATTTTTTCAAAATTTCATTCAAAAATTTAGAGGGGTTCTGTACATTCGATTGCGTATAAAAACAATAGGCTTCCAGTGTTTACGGATTGTGATTTTTGTACCAAATTTTGTTCGAATCGGTCCATTCGTTCGTCAGTTATCGTCTCCACAGGCTCACTGACACACACACACACACATACATACTTTCACACACAGACAGACATCCCTTCAAAAATGTTTGATTCGTGATCAGGGATGCTTGAAACGTGCTCTCCCGTCGAAAACTCGAATTCGAATTTTCGACCCCGTCACAATACTTTCCTTATACATTATGTATATAAGGAAAGTAAAAATTTAATATATCGTGTACGGCTCCAGATAACTCCTAATCAATGATGATTTTTAATTTCTTGTTAAAATTACTTGCAAATAAGTAATTTATTTTGTAATAGTAAATGCATTTGTTTTTTATGAATATATCTATTTTTAATCCCAAATGTGAAATACAGCGAGAACAGCTGATGTTAGCATGCCAAAAATTATGTTACTGTATTTTAAATCTAAAATAACATATAAAATAGCTATTTAGTTAATATAGTTTTCCTTAATTACATTTTTGTAACATTTTTTCGATTAAAAAATTGTTTTCAAAAAACCAAGAGCTTTTTCCAAGTTTGTTCTTTTAATTGACTCCGTTCAGGAATTCGAAATCCCAAAACTGTAAATACAAGAATAACGGAATTGTGGTATTTATCTCAGTTGATTTATACTCAGTTTTGTAATTATGTCAAATTTGTGATAGGGAACGATGGAGAAATTTGATGGAGAAAAACTCCACCAGAATTTGGTAATATAATTTAAATTATTTTTTATTCTAATTAGTTATACTTGTATGAAGGTAATTAAAATATTAGCATTCTGTATAATATTATTTATCTATTCTCGGTTTGCTTTATTTAATGAATTGAATAGTCAATAGATGTTTGACATCGAATATTGCCTTATTTGATATTAATGTAATTTAAAGGCTGTGAAAACTGCTGAAATAGCACTATAATACTATTAGAAAAATTATATTGTATAGTTTACACAAGTCAAAAGTAATATTTGGTCTTGTTAAATTTATAGGCTTCTTTGCTATATATTATAACTTACAGCGAATAAAAAGAATTTATTTACTTATGTTTTTAAATATACATTCTGTATGTAATCTGTTCATTATAAGCGCCAGTTACGTTTTCCAGTACAAGTATGTATGAGTATTTAACGTAAAATTTAGAAAATCATATAATTCATTACTTAATATGAGAATTTTTTACTTCAGATGATAAACTATATTTTACGTTTTTATGAGCATAGTCAGTGTTATTACAAATGTCAAAAATTAGCAAAATCCCTTTTATTACTTTCCTTACATACATAATGTATAAGGAAAGTATTGTGACGGGGTCGAAAATTCGAATTCGAGTTTTCGACGGGAGAGCACGTTTCAATCATCCCTGATCACGAATCAAACATTTTTGAAGTGATGTCTGTGTGTGTGTGTGTGTGTGTGTGTGTGTGTGTGTGTGTGTGTGTGTGTGTGTGTGTGTGTGTGTGTGTGTGTGTGTGTGTGTCAGTGAGCCTGAAACCCTCTACATTTTCGTGTGAAATTTTGAAAAAATCGTCAAAAAATAAAAACCACTAATAAAGTTAAGCAAATAGACATTTCTTATTGTACTTTTTCATTAGAAAACGATTGACATAAATTTTAAAACGCTAACATGAACTCTTCTCGAGATATTGCACATTTTAAAAAACAATTATCAAAAAATCATATAAAATAAAAAAATACATTTCCTATTGAAAAACATGTTCACTTTTCATATGTAATACCATGCGATAAATTGAGTAACATCATTCTCGTGGAACTAGATTGTTCTATTCAGGAAAAAAAATACTTTTAGTAATACTTTTGTATTTGAACCCCAATAGTCATTTATCTGTTATAAGAATAACTTATTTCTCCGTCCATAACGCTTGTCGGTATTTGGGTGACGAATTTGGCAGAATGTCGCCAACTTGGCGACATTTTTAATTATTGCCAAATTAACAAAAATAAATGGATAAAAATGACACTAAATTAATGAAAATTACGACTAATTGAAGAAAATTCAATATCTTGGAAAGAATATAAGTATCTACTATAAGAATAACATTTTTTTAACTGTAAAAGTAGTAAATTCATTGCATTATATAAGGAAAGTCATGTGTTGCCCACATCAGATTTTTTTTAATAAAATGTTCAATATGTTCAAAAGTCCATTATAAAGAAAATTTGTTATGGATATATCTCAACGCAATAATATAATTTAAATGCATATAATGCAGATGCAGAAAATACAAAGTAGGAGCATAAAATATGACTAAACCCAGGGTTGAGGAAGACTAAAGCCAGAAATCTGAAAAAAAACAAAAAACTATGGATTGCAAGTCTAAGAACTACACTGTCACGAATAAAGATTGAAGTAAATAAAATATGATAATCTTACTATTAAATGCTTCACGGAATGTCAATATAATACCACATAATGTCATATTACCTCAAAATGACTCTGGTCAAGCTTGCCTTGAAAAATAGAATGTATATCTACGAATATTCTGCCTTTTTAATATTTTTCCTGCGACGAAAAATACTCAAATATGAGAAAGCTGAGTTTTGGTCTCGTCTCAAATTTTAAATAATCATTTTACAAAATGCAGAAAAAATAATCGATCGACACATTTCTTGAGAACGTGATAATAATTACAATGAAAACAAAGCTAAAAACATGAGAAAATACTGGAGAAAAAAAAGCCTGAAATATTATAAAGAAGCACTCTGTTCACGTCGGTAGGCAGCTGAAAATATTCCCAGAAGAATGCGTTGCTCCATCGCAAGGTGAGCTAGCTGTTAATGAAAAGCTGATTTTCTCGTGAAAAAAGCATCTACGAAAAATTAAGCGGCTTGTAACGATGCATCAATTCTTGTTTTTCTGCATCGTGCATTTTAATCTAAAGCCATGGGATCATGAAGTTGGTGTTTTGTTCCTCTTCATTAACTTTGGGAGGTGGGCTTAGTTTATGTTATTTGAGCGTCCTAAAGAATATTATCTTAATTCTTCGTAGAAGTCGTAAAATAAGAGTCATTCAATTAGGATTGTGAAAGCAATGACGCCTTTATATTTATATGTGGATTTTGAATATGTGTGTAGAATAATTATTAAAAAATGGTAATGAATTGAGTTTTAATTATTTACCGAATTATTAATATTTAAGAATATTTAATAACTATTTTTAAGTGGTTTTAAAAATGAGAGAACATTATTTAGTAAAAGTGACATTGATTGTTTAAAAATTACTGTCTAATAACGTCTATCATTTCTATCAACAGCTATCATTTCTACCTACGACATTTGTCTATCAATGTCTTTCAGTAGACACTTCTATCATTTTTATAGAATAAAAGTTATAAAGCCCAAAATAGGTAATGCAAGTTAAAAACGATATACACAGATAAAGAAAAACCCAAATATATATTAATGTAAGTTAAAAATAGTTTTATTAAAAATTAAACAATTATTTGGAAAGAACATTGAATAGTATTGGATAGATTCTATAAAAATATTCATTTGCTGTTAATAATTCATAGGCTAGTTGCAGATATTTCTATTTCTGTAAGCAAAATGTTAATCTCGTTTATTTTATGAAGGGTTCGTTTAAGTGATTTTTACAGATTACAGATTAATATTGTTGGTTTTAAAATATTCACAATAAGTGTTTTTTCAGTGATAGGTAAATGGTTCAATGGTTTGGGGTTAACACCGATGTTAAAACTAAGAAATTACACATAAAATCACTTACATTTTAGTAATGATGGCATTTTTACTATTTGATATAGATACTATTAATTACCATTTGCGTTCCATTATTCCTTTTCTTCAAGCTAAAAGTAAGAAATTTCATATTAACTACAAAGACTTTTATTAAAAAGAAAATTACTTTTGAAGGTATTGTTTAGGAAAGTGGATACACAAGCAAACAATGGATGTATCGGGGAAACTTTTATTTAAGAGAATTGCGTTTAACAAAGGATAAATGTTTAATTACTCTACCATTGTTTAAGAACTCATTTGTTTAAATGAGTCACTTGCATATTATGTATTTTTAAATATGAATTCAAGGAATATATTTATATACAAACATTAGTATTCTGAAAGGGTCTAAATTAGAAGATGTGAAAGAAATTTCGACAGCTCAACATATATTGAAATTCAAGAAACTCAATACATTTTTTTACGATTTCAAGACAATGGACTTCATTTTGATAATTAATCTTAATCAATAGGAACCGTTAAACTATTTGGGGCTCTTATGTTTTTCTCAGTTATGCTGATCGCTATATCACATGATAACATACTACTTCACTCATATGAAAAAAAAACTCTTTGAAATACCATGCATCCTCTTTTGAAACAAGGCCTGGATGGGCGGCATGGATACTCTCCAGCCGCAGTATATCTTAGTTCGAGCGTCAACTCTAGAACAATAAACCCATTGAGGATTATAAATTAGCAGGAACTGGATACTGAATTCGAACACAAACATGAATATTCTTCTGTTTTTATTCAAGTTATGCTAGTCCCATACATCATTTACACCATGTAAGTCATTATTTTGTACTACCTTATAAAATACCGTACGTTTAAAAGCATAATATTGAAAAATTTACAACACGATAATGCAACTTCACGTGGAAGATTACGAATGTTACACCCCTCCTATGACAGACTTCCTCAATAGAAAACCCTTACAGGCCGAGCTATGGGCTAAACTTGGAATCCATGTATTGCTACAATCTTGATCTAGTCTAATTGCTTCATCTTTGTCCTTCGGCAACCAAAGTGAGCTATACCTATAAGGCACCAATACTATAGGCAGTCTATATGGGACCCAAATAACTATGTAACACTCATATAGGACCCAAATAACTATGCGGGACACATATAAGATCTATATGGTATAGTTTTAAAGGCAGATCCTGTTGGATCCACCCATGAAGATACAACATAATCTGCCCATACGGAATCAATATTGGTAGAAAAACGGAATACAAGTAATAAAAGTTATTCTTTAAGTGATTTTATTAACTTTTACTTATTTCGCCTCGATCACATTCTCTTATTGATAATTTTCAGAATAACTATGACCTTAGTAAGGTCCGAAAGGGAACAAAATTTCCCTCCCTTCTGCCTGGTTTAATGCTTTGTAGCATTATGCCATCAGGACCTGTCATTCATCCATCAGATTAGTTATATATCTTGTAGGCGGTATTAACGGGATATAATGCTTTGCTGTGTCACGAGCGTGACACAGCAAAGATTGGTGATTGAATTATTTTAGCTTGATTAGAAAGATGTTCTGCAGCGTAATGCAAAAATATCTTACATACGTGAAGAAATGTAAAAGAATCAAATGCTGGGAATGGAATAAGCGCCATTAAAATGATAATTTCTTTTTTAATTTTGTACCATGCTGGCACCACAAATACTGTACTGATTTAGTTTGATAAAAACGTCCACGAACTATTAACATATCTAAACTATTAACATACATAAACTATTAACTTATATCAAAATAATAACGAACTGGAAGAATATTTTTAATCAGGACTATTTGAAAGATTAAACGACATAAGAAATAGCTTTTAAACCAACATCAGTATTAAATTCGTTTTTAATCGATATAATTAGTTTAAATTCAATTTTTTTTAAATATTATCCCGGTATATGTATGTACACGTCTCTGAAAGTTTTTCTGACCAATATTTGAGGAAATTCTCTTTAGATACATATGACGCTTTATTTAACTTTCAGGAAAAGCAATATATATCTAATATTGTATGTGCTGAAAATTGTAAAACATAAAATTTAAAAATGCCTACATCCGCACACAATAATTTCATTTGAGATTAGATAGAGTTGATAGAAAAGTGTAAATAAGGTTTTTAAATTTTCATGAAATAAAATGAAATGCAATTTGTTTTTCTAAGTTGTATTAAAATCACTCCCATTGTTAAATACATTCATTGTAATGAAAATTCATTTTCACACGTTAGAAAAGAAAGCATGGCTACGAAATAAAAAACAGCAATTTTCTAAATGTTTTGTTTTTATTTCTTTAAACGTAGTATCTTTTGAACTTATAGAATTTTTCAAATATTCCAATAATATTACTTTACCTCTTTTTTTACTCTCTAACTTTCTAAACGCTTTATATTTTAAATTTCTTTCACTTGAAAATATGTGCGCTATTGTAAAGCAAGAATATTTATGCTATTATATTCTTATTTAAACCGCGCTTTGAAAATAATATCATGCAAGGTCTTATAAAAATAAATTTTAAATTTCAATTCTAAAAATGGAATATTGACAACTTATTATTATTTTTCGTGTCAATTTAGTATATTCCATATAAGCTTTGACCTTAAAAGAAATAACTTTATTTTGTTTTATTCAATTTCATATGCAAAATTACTTAATGAGAAATATACCTTGCAAATATATTAAGATAACTCAATTGCATTCAATTTGTGTGTGTGTGTGTGGTAAACTTAATATATTATTAAATTTTAAGTGAATTCGTAATGTTACAAAAATACTATAAAAATAATTAGGATTAAACTTTGCTGATGCCGATTATTCTAAATTCTTAGAACTAAACTGTGTCCAAATTATTGCATTTCCTGCTCAAATAACCACAAAAGGTGTTTTGCAGCAGTTTTATGAAACTTATGAAACAAATCTTCCACGTCAAACTTCTATTTTTAATGCATTGGTTTTATATTCCCTAATATATTAATTTTTTTAAATATATTTATGTATTTATAAGACATGCTGAGCACGATTTTCACACGGTGCCTAAAAATAATAGTAAATTAATATGCTATTATTACTCATCCTTAGAACGGGAAAGTTATGTAAACCTATAATTCTATGAACCTTATTTAAAAAAAAATACATTAGTTGCGTCTAAAAGCATATCTGGTAACAAGTAAATAAACTTTTTCTTTTACCATTTGCACTAAATGAATTCAGATACTGTACAACTGAAGAAGATAAAGAGACTCGTTTACAAATAATCTTTTTAATTGTTCACTACTTAGAATCAAAATATCTCCAGTAAACTAGTTTTCGGCGTGCATATTTTTACGCAGACAGCAAAGATGACTACCTAAACACCTGCCATTGTAAAATTGCAATCAAAAATCAGACACTGTTGCAAAACACAGTTACTCTTAAGTTCATGAGTTTTCCTTATTTTTTCCTCATTGTAATGTTGTCGAAAATATTACATTCACTTATTCTCCACATTTATAAAGTTATAATAGACTCATCGTAGAGTTATAGTTCTTTTGGCAGCCTCTTTCAGGAATACAATTATCATAATTTACAGCCCTTTTGATTCTTTCAAAACTATTAATTATTATTACTAGTTTTGCTAATTTTCAGTACAAGATATAATAAAATATCTTACCAAATTTTAGCTTTAAGTTCACGTTCTATATAATTACACATTTTCATCGATTACACCTAAATTTGTGATAACTTATTGACATACAAACAGATATATTTGCACATTTGAATTTTGAATAATTAAGGTGATTATATCAGTCTGTCTCAAGATTATAACATTACTAGTATTTAAATCTGTATAAAAGAGGAAAACTTACTCACTTAAAAAGTAAACTCCTTTTTATTTTGTTTAAAAATGCACTTTGTTTAGTGTCAGAAATAAGTGTGGCAATTAAAAATTGGCTCAAATAGGCTCAGCTCCATAGGAGCTTTAGCCTTTAATATCCCCCGTTGGGGTTTCGGGAGGGGTCTGAGAAAATTTACCCCTCCCCCACCATTTTGTCCTCTGAGAAAATTTACTCCTCCCCCACCATTTTGTCTACTTAGGTAAAAAATTGAAAATGTGGTTCCATTAGATTCTATCCGATGGTCCATATTATGTGTGCAAAGATTCAGACTTTTAGGTCACTAGGGTACTCCTGATGGATTTAAAATTATAATCCGAAACCTCCGCAGGAGGGTTAGTTAGACAATTATATATAGCGATTATTATTTTTCCTGTATACATAATATAATGTATAGGGAAAATACTGTGATGAGATCGAAACTTTAAATTCGAGTTTTCAGCGGATGGGCATATTTCAAAAGTCTCTGAACACGAATCGATCGTTTATGAGGTGTGTGTATGTGTAGAGACGATATCTCATGAACGAATGGAGTGTTTTAAACAAAATTAGGTAAACAAATTACAATCCGTGAATATTGGAAGCCTGTTGATTTTAAATGCAATCGGATGATCGAAATACCCCACATTTTCGAATTACATTTTGAAAAAATCATTAAAAAGTGAGACCTTGAATAATGTTACGTAAATAAACATGTTTTTGTAATTTCAATAGATAACGACAAACACAAATTTTAGAACAACAGCATGAACTGTTCTCCAGATATTGTATTTTTTAAATAAATTTATATCATAAATATACATCATTGTCGGGGATCTAGTGTGTTCCACTTACGATAGAAGATACTTTGTTTAATGGTTTGTATTTTGACGCCTAACAATTCGTCAACAATAATTTATATATAAATATCCTTTTCTCTGTTTGTCTGCAATGCTTGGGGATCAATTTGGCGAACTTGGCGTTTAATTTAGCAAAATATTGTCAATGTGGTGACATTTTGTTCGAAATTTGCGAAAAAATCTCAAAAATTGCAAAAATGACGCTGTTACCGAAAATGGCTCGAAATTGATGTATTCATTATTAAAATATATTAATGTATAAACTATATTGCTTATTACGTATGCTATGAATATTAATAATTGACTATTTAGAGTTGCGTGCAATATAAGGTAATTAGGTACTTCGAAATCATTTTACGCGTTGTCATCCAGAAAAGCGACAAATATATGATTCAACATTAAAAACATTCTGCCGTAGATCTCATAAATCATTTCTTCACTGTGAATGAAGTAAATTCATTGTATTATATAGAAAAGTCATGTGCTGTCCACATTGAATTTTTTCTTATACACTCACTAATATCATAAATTTATGTAGGAATGAAAAGCAGAAATGAAAGGCGCAACCATTTGTGACCAGAAATGTCAAAACCGTGACCGAACTATAAAGCTCCTTGTCGCAATCCCAATTTTTGAATTCGACCTGTCCACCATAATGTGTAGCCTGTGTGCCTTCACGGCCACCGGTTCTTTGGATCAATAGTTATCCAGTAGAAACAAATATTTCGATCCCGGTTTATCTTGAGAGCTCACTGAACGTTGGAATTCAGAGATACTTGTTTAAACAAAATGGAGTTCTGCACGCAAGAGAATCGTTATTCCCTATTGCAAAATTCTTTTTCATTTTGCGCTTTGCGTTCCTTTGGGGAAATTAGTCTCACGATAAAAACAGCAAAAAATATTTTAAGGCTCCAAAGGATAGTTAGTATTAAGTGAAATTCTTGCGCTATCCGATCAATTTTTAAGTGTTTGCAGTAAATGTTTTTACTTCCACTTTCTAAGTGCTTGAAGCTCACTTACAGAAACCTCTTTTTAGAATTATGTTTTGTAAACATCGTAAAACTAGGAATGTTCGTGATTTTACCGTTTCACTTTATTTTTCTATTGACTTTTATTTATTTATTATATAATTTACAATATTTAAAATTGTTTCGTTTCCATAAGGGAACTAAACATACATTTATATTTTAATAGTAAAATATATCGGTAGATGAGGTTATTTGTAAAATGTACTCTTGTATCATCATTTTACTATTAAAAGTAAAAATATATTATACACATACGCAGTTATAAAGTTTCGAAATTACTTACGTGTCTACCTTTAAATGTTTATATCGGAATATCCTGATACATGTTATATGAATTTAAAACTTTTATTACCAAAGGATTCAGAAACTGAAATTAATTTTTATTTTACTCTTCATATTTTGTTCTTATCCAATTAACATTGTATATATATATATATATATATATATATATACCGGGTGGCCAGAATTAAAACACCCCTATTCTGAGCTCTCTATACATCGAACTACTCAGTGTAAAGTCTCCAAAATTGTTGAACCTACTATTCAAGACATGGGGAAAGGGATTACGCAAAAACAAATTGTTCCAGAAACCCCGATAGGTGGCGCTGTACAACAGAAAATATGCTGAAAAGACACAAAATAATCACAAAAAAACAAACACATGCGATATGGAATTTTTCCTTATTAATTTCTTTTGCTGATATGAAAAAAAAGAAGACAAAAAAGTGAAGAAACTTAAACTGTCATTGTAACTGCAATTTCGCACTGTAAGCACAAAAATTTGCATAAACCCTTGGTTTGCAGCTACTATGTTCTGGGCATAAAAGGGGATAAAACTGAGAAATGTTCATTCTTATCAGCGATGGCTGTCACACTGCCAGAACGCGCTTTGCTTGTGAAGCTGTTTTATGAAAACAAAGGAAATGCTGCAGCTGCACTTTGAGAGTTTCGTCGACTAAAAAATTTGCGCAAAGGACCATTACTTCCACAAGCTCTCAGGAGAATGATCGCTCGATTCGAGAAAACTGGACATCTTGGAGTTCAGCCGGGTCGAGGACGCAAATCGACTCGTTCAGATGTCGTTGACGATGTTGCCACCGCTATTGTTTAACAATCAATGGATAACGTTATACGCAGCATTCCCTGCATCGATAAGGACCTTCTGATATAAATGTTTGGTACGTTCGAATAAAATGTGTTACAAATGTGTATTTTGTGTCTTTCCAGCATATTTTCTGATGTACAGCGCCACCTATTGGTGTTTCTGGAACTATTTTTTTGCGTAATCCCTTTCCCCATGTCTTGAATAGTATGTTCAACAATTTTGGAGCCTTTGCACTGAGTAGTTCGATCTATAGAGAGCTCACAGTAGGGGTGTTTTAATTCTGACCACCCGGTATATACAGGGTGTCCCAAAAACATTGACCTCGGCTTTTATTCCTTAAATATTGATATTAGACATATATAATAAACTGCAAAGTAGCGTAAAAAAAGGTACAGAATTTTATGAAATCGATAAAAATTTTCAAGGGAATTATATTTTAAGAAATACATATATTTTAAGAAATACGTGTCTGGTGTAGGAGATACTACGTAGGCAGGTGCACAATGACGTCCGAGGCGCTGACTGCGTCATGCTCGATGCGGTTCGACGTGCCTTTTTTCTGCCTCTCAGAGTGCAATGCATCCCTATGTTCCATGGTAATTATTGCTCGTTCGGTGGGGTACTATCACCCCTCTGCTTTTGTAAAAACCATTCCGACTCACCCTGTATATATACAGGGTGTTCCAAAAACATTGACCTCGGCTTTTATTCCTTAAATATTGATCTTAGACATATATAATAAATTACAAAGTTGCGTAAAGACAGGTACAGCATTTTATGAAATCGGTTAAAATTTTCAAGGGAATTATATTTTAAGAAATACAAATTTTAAATTTTTTACGGCCCCCGTACAAAAGCATTTCCAATGAGTAAAATGTGTCCCGTGCACTAATAAGGTGATGTACAAAATTTCAGCATTTTATCATAAAATGTCCCAGAGATATAAAAAGACAAAAATGCTGACTTAAACCACTTTTCGATGCATCGACATGGGTTCACAGAGAGAAAAAATCATGTCGGCTGATCGCGTTTCAGGAGTTATACACAAATTACGAAAGAAAGCAATGATTACATAAATAAATAATAATGTTACTATTTGTTGGTACAAAAGTATCTACACTGTGTAGAAATAATTGCTTTACACAAAGAATACAAAGCTTGTTCAAAATATTTTCCATCCATGCCAAAGATCCATTAAAGATAAGAGGCGGTATTTGTCTATGTTGCATTTCTGTTTTTCGTCATTTGTACTCTTGCTGAAAACATTTACATTTTAATCCGTGATTAATCCCTCACCAACTTTGTTTAAACATATCTCTGGGACTTTTTATGATAAAATGATGAAATTTTATACATCACCTTTTTAGTGTATGGGGCACATTTTACTAGATGTAAATATTTTTGTACGGGGGCCGTATAAAAATTTAAATTTTGTATCTCTTCAAATTTAATCCCCTGAAAATTTTTATCGATTTCATAAAATTCTGTACCTTTTTTTTACGCTACTTTGCTGTTTATTATATATGTCTAATATCAATATTTAAGGAATAAAAGCCGAGGTCAATGTTTTTGGGACACCCTGTATACACCGGGTGGTCAGAATTAAAACACCCCTACTCTGAGCTCTCTATAGATCGAACTACTCAGTGCAAAGGCTCCAAATTTGTTGAACATACTTTTCAAGACATGGGGAAAGGGATTACGCGAAAAAATAGTTCCAGAAACACCAATAGGTGGCGCTGTACAACAGAAAATATGATGGAAAGACACAAAATACACATTTGTAACACATTTTATTCGAACGTACCAAACATTTATATCAGAAGGACCTTATCGATGCAGGGAATGCTGCGTATAACGTTATCCATTGATTGTTAAACAATAGCGGTGGCAACATCGGCAACGACATCTGAACGAGTCGATTTGCATCCTCGACCCGGCTGAACTCCAAGATGTCCAGTTTTTTCGAATCGAGCGATCATTCTCCTGAGAGCTTGTGGAAGTAATGGTCCTTTGCGCAAATTCTTAAGTCGACGAAACTCACAAAGTGCAGCTGCAGCATTTCCTTTGTTTTCATAAAACAGCTTCAGTAGCGTAAAAAAAGGTACAGAATTTTATGAAATCGATAAAAATTTTCAGGGGATTAAATTTGAAGAGATACAAAATTTAAATTTTTATACGGCCCCCGTACAAAAATATTTACATCTAGTAAAATGTGTCCCATACACTAATAAGGTGATGTACAAAATTTCATCATTTTATCATAAAAAGTCCCAGAGATATGTTTAAACAAAGTTGGTGAGGGATTAATCACGGATTTAAATGTAAATGTTTTCAGCAAGAGTACAAATGACGAAAAACAGAAATGCAACATAGACAAATACCGCCTCTTATCTTTAATGGATCTTTGGCATGGATGGAAAATATTTTGAACAAGCTTTGTATTCTTTGTGTAAAGTAATTATTTCTACACAGTGTAGATACTTTTGTACCAATAAATAGTAACATTATTATTTATTTATGTAATCATTGTTTTCTTTCGTAATTTGTGTATAACTCCTGAAACGCAATCTGCCGACATGATTTTTCCTCTCTGTGAACCCATGTCGATGCATAGAAAAGTGGTTTAAGTCAGCATTTTTGTCTTTTTATATCTCTGGGACATTTTATGATAAAATGCTGAAATTTTGTACATCACCTTATTAGTGCACGGGACACATTTTACTCATTGGAAATGCTTTTGTACGGGGGCCGTAAAAAATTTAAAATTTGTATTTCTTGAAATATAATTCCCTTGAAAATTTTAACCGATTTCATAAAATGCTGTACCTGTCTTTACGCAACTTTGTAATTTATTATATATGTCTAAGATCAATATTTAAGGAATAAAAGCCGAGGTCAATGTTTTTGGAACACCCTGTATATATACAGGGTGAGTCGGAATGGTTCTTACAAAAGCAGAGGGGTGATAGTACCCCACCGAACGAGCAATAATTACCATGGAACATAGGGATGCATTGCACTCTGAGAGGCAGAAAAAAGGCACGTCGAACCGCATCGAGCATGACGCAGTCAGCGCCTCGGACGTCATTGTGCACCTGCCTACGTAGTATCTCCTACACCAGACACGAACGCAGTTACCGTATGCAAATATCCAGGGAGCAGAATCAGCATAACTGGCTCCTAGTAGGTTCCGGCGATAGCCAATCAGAGCACACGTTGTCCTTTAAGAACCGGCACAACTTCAACGCTACAAGTTCTTCCCGTGATAACATCGTCCGACACATTGCGTGAATGCTATGGCGGAGTAGACCTACGAGGAATTGGCCAACATGCACCTCTCATACGGTGAAGTCAAAGGGAATGGACGCGCAGCACTTAGATTATACGAGCAGCGGTTTCCAATTCATCGTATTCCCAGTAATACTACGTTTGTCAGTGTCGTTCGAAGACTGCGAGAAGCCGGGTCATTCGCCATCGCTAACAGCAATGCAGGACGTTCGCGAATTGCACGAACGCTTGAACTGGAAGAGCGAGTACTGGCGAGATTTGCAGCAGCTCCGTCCACCAGTACGCGAGCGGTGGCAGACGAAATGGGTGTTTCTCAGAAAGTGGTGTGGCGTATTTTACACGAGGAACGCATGCACCTCTACCACGTGCAACAGGTGCAATCTTTGCACCCAGATCCCCGCCGGGAAGCCTTTGTGCAGTGGATGCTCGGGATGAGGAATACCGATCCACGATTGCATGCATTAGTTTTATTTAGTGATGAGGCAACGGTCAGCAGAGAAGGCATTTTCAACATGCACAATCAACACGTGTGGTCTGCCTGTAATCCCTACTGCACAACCCATCGTAAACACCAGCACCGATTTACCGTGAACATCTGGACAGGTATCCTTAGTGATTACCTGGTCGGCCCGTACATCCTGCCAGACCGTTTGTCCGGCGCAACATACATATCTTTTTGGAACACGTGCTGCCCAGTTTATTGCAGGCCATCCCGCTCCCCATCCAGAGCGACATGTGGTTATGCACGATGGAGCCCTGTGCACACTTTTCCATCACGGTCCGGAACTTCTTGAAGGCCACATATCCCGCACGCTGGATCGGACGTGGCGGATCTGTGGCGTGGCCTCCTCGCACACCAAACCTCAACCCACTGGACTTTTTCTTCTGGGGCCACATGAAATCTTTAGTGTACGAGACGCCTGTGGACTCGGCGGAAGATCTCGTCGCGGTCATCGCTGTTGCCGCAGACCACATTAACACAACACCCGGAATCCCCGAAAGGTTGCGTCAGTCATTCCTTCGCCGGTGTGGACGGTGCAGCGGCACGCGTGGTCGCCACTTTGAGCACTTGCTGTGAGTTTGTCACTGCACAATAAATATGTTTGTCAACGTTTGGTATCGTTCATTCGCTTTCCCAACACTGGTGTACGTGCAGGTTCGTATTCTAATTTTACTCTTTTCTGCACCTCTGAGTGCAATGCGACCCTATGTTCCATGGTAATTATTGCTCGCCTGGTGGGGTACTATCACCCCTCTGCTTTTGTAAAAACAATTCCGACTCACCATTATATATATATATATATTTATATATATATATATATATATATATATATATATATATATATATATTAGAAAATGCAATAATAAAAAATTCAAGTAATATTAACATCACCACAGAAGCAAAATCACGGCCATAATGCCGATAAGAGAAAAGAACAGCAACGGCCCAACATCGATTATTATATATATATATATATATATATATATATATATAACTCTTAATTACCACAGGAATTGATTTTATTTTGGTTGTATATCATACAAATTATTTAAAAACTAATCAAATATTAAGTTTAACACGTACTGAATTAAACTTATGCCTATTAGTTTATGCTGCAACTATGAATAAAGATGGCATGTTTTTGGATTTTATGATAGTTTAAATATGATCTATTACACATTATATATGATATTAAAAATGGAATTATAGAATATATACTAAACTACGACATGTCAATGACAATTTTTCAGACAATGAGACTGAAAAAGGGTTTCATCGACAGATAGTGAGTCTGAGTACAGCGAATATTCCAGTACACGTCTGCCCCATCCCATATTTCTGCATTTACCCGCAGAACAATCAGAATTTCTAAAATCTTCTTTTCCGTGGCTGTCCTCATAGCTTATAATTTGAAACACATGTTCCAGTACACATCTATCTCAGGGAGGGTCAGAGATCAAAAGACCAGAATGCCGCCGTTGACAGCATTCTAGAAGGTGGACGTTATCGCCGTTCGTGACGTCACTGGGTTAGAAGGAGAAGTGCCAGTTTCTCCGACTAGCATTCATTTCTATGGGAAAACATAGACTGTGTCAGTCGTTGTTTTAATATAATTTATAATTCTATCGTAAAAGTGAAGTTTAAGTGTAAATTTGTGTATTATAGATATATATATATATATTAGTATTTTCACGTATTTAAAGTATAATTTTGGTAAGCACAAAAATGCCTGGTTGATGCTCGGTTGCTTTGTGTTCAAATTATTATAAGAAGTCAATGGGATCTATCAGTTTTCATAGATTTCCAAAAGATCCTACACTCCAAAAATTATGGATCGTGAAGTGAAAAAGAGAGTATAAAATACACATTGCTAACGCAACTGTCTGTTCGAGTCACTTTTCTGGTGAAAATTTTGAAGAAGATTTTCGGGCTAAATTTGAATTTGATGCCGGTTAAACGATTAAAACAAGAAGCCAACGGCACAAAAATCTCACATACCATTAATACTGCAGTTAAAAATAATGTTTTTAATATAGCAGTATAAAAAATACTTATGATTGACATGTTTCATTGATATGTAAAATAGGTGGTCCTCTAAGTAATCCAAAAAACAAGATTAATAAAATAAAAACGACGTCATATGCAGTATCTAAAATATATAAAAATAATTTATATTTCTGATACTAGCAATTATGGAGTTTTCTTTCTTTTTTTGGAGGGGAGGGGGGGGGAGATATTAGCATTTTGTAAGCTAATTTACACAGTTTAGTTTATTGCATAATGTATGTAAAGTTAATTTTAAATACCTTAAGCATTTTACTTTGTTATTAATATACATAATCATAAAACGCAATGCTTCAGTAATCATAATATTGACATTATATTCACATCATCTGAAGTTATGGGACATTTCGTTTTGATATGTAAAAAGCTTAGAATACAAAACTAAAATCATCAAAGTTGAAATATAATGCATAAAAAATTTATTTAGAATAAAACTAAAAGCCAGCGGCACATTTTCCAGAAGAAATAAAAAAGTGGGAGGTGATTTCTTAGAAATGCATGGCGCATATATATCAAAAGAGAGATGCGTTATTAAGAACTTGCAGTCAAAGTTAGCAAGCATTTCACCTTCTATATCTCTAAAAGCCATAACTTTGTTTTCACGAACCAGAACATTCATTCGGATTAAACACTTAAATAAAACTTTCATGCAACAATTAGTAGAGAGAAAAAAGCAAAGAAAAGCCTCTAAATGGTGTAAAAGCAGTATCATGTCATAAAACCGGTATGTATTGATTTATTATTTATGATCCCTGTGAACATTGCTTTAAAATTTTAGAACTGTATATAGTTTATATTTAAAACTGTATAAAGTTTAATAACATCAATTTTGCATTCTTAACATATCTTTGTGAAAACTGACTTATCCAATGGCTTAGCCAAGAGTCATAATATTCCACTAGCCCACAAAATGCATCGTCTCTTTGTTGGGAAAATAAAATAAATCTACTGCCATTGACCATCCATTCGACCGTCAACTCCCCCCTTTTCTCAAGATCCGATCTACGCTCTTTAATATAATATATAGTTATGTAACTACTAGATTGGTGATATTTCATAGTCATCAATATATGTTATATGTATGTGGGATATTTTACGCAATTAGATATTTTTGAAATGCATATTTATATTACATGTAGAAAGTATTTTCAATATTTAAGATAATGGATACTATATTTTTAAAAATCCGATGATTAGATATTTATTCATATCTATATTAAAACACTTGAAATATAATTTTTATATTTACTACACTTTTCACGATATATTTCAGCTTTTATTATAAATAATATATGTATTATAATATTTTAATGATAACCCTATGCATTTATGAGAAGAATCATTTAATTTCATTCTTCTAAAATTTTATTACGAATGATCTTATCTCCTTTTCGAATGATAAGCGCGAACTTTCTAAACTTTATACACGTGTCTCCATGTCCCCTCTTCTTGACTTGTAATCTCAGTGACGTCACGCTTCAGGTTTCTCTCCCGCTCGAAAAGCAACCCCCCTTCTCTGACCTACCTTATGTTTAAAGTACCTTGCATCTATCTCCCCTCTCCCATATTTCTATATATATACCCGCGGAACAACCAGAATTTCTAAAGTCTTCTTTCCGTGGTTGCCCTTGCAGATTATCATTTAAAACCCTCATCCGATCTAAATACTATTTTCACAAATTTTTTCACAATCATTTAAAACCCCTCATCCGATCTAAATACTATTTTCACAAATTTTAAGCTTAATTAGAAGCAAAATGAAGTAAGTAGTTTCAAATAAATACTACATCAGATCTTTAAATAAGTAACTAGACATATTATGTAGTATATATTATGAGAAATCATGGCGACAGGAAAACAAACACACCCTTTCAATATCAGCTCCAACAAAACAGTATCGCACTCAAATTTTGCTTGCAAATATTTGGACACGTTTTGAACAGCAATGTATTGTAGTGAGATATATTTTCTAAATTACTCATTCATTTTGTACTTTATGCATGTGTTAAATATGATTAAGCTATTCTCATATTCTAAATCTGGAAATCATTTTCCACAAGAATAAATGTTCTATACTCACTACTTAGGAGGAAATGCCAGTTTGAGGTTTTAACATATTTTCAGTCAATCTTAAAAAATCTAACTTATTATGCCACCATTTATCCCTTTTAATACTTTTAGAGGGATTTGAATGGATTTCAAGCAGATAAAGCAGTTATTTGCTTGGGATGTCCATGAACAGTGTACAGCATACTGGTGAAACTTGAATTTACAATACAAATCTGATAGCCTAATGCCATGTGAAATAGTATAACAAACACATATAGTATAATTATTTTTGAGTACGCGTACATACACCTAAAATACAACATGATTCATATACTACAAAATATCCTGAAACTATGCAATAGCAAACATTTTACCAAAATCTAACGAAGGAAGGGTTTTCAATTCGATTAATATCCAGAGTAAATTATGGAGAAATTGACTCCGCCAATCAATATTTATCTTGGGGAAATACTAGAGCTAAAGGCAAAATAATATTGTTGATTGTACCGAACGGTACATAAGGAAAAGTTTCATTCATACGAGAAAATGCATATCGGTATGAAAGCTCGATTTTAAAACATTATTTTGTTATTGAAAGCACTGAAATGTGTTTATGTGTGAATTATTATTTGTATACACAGAAATTTTGCATGTCTGCTATAAGCCTACAACTCTTATGCAAATTAGATAAGAAAATATTAAAAAGTTGATTACATCGGGTACATTTCATTTTCTATTTGACATGATTGCTTGGAATTCACTGTTCAACTATTGGTGTAATACATTATAATTTTGTAAATACTGCATACCGTGACATAATTTTGTGCCGTAGTCAGAAACTTGCCATACGCACTAAAATGTAACATTTCATAACTAAGTACTATATTGAATTATCGTATATTGCGTAGTGAAGAGCATTAAAAACCCTCCAATTTTCTTCAGTGAGTTTGATACTTACTTTTTATTGCAAAGCAATATATGATTAGTCTTGTCATTAAAGATGCATTAATTATCATTTATTTAAGTATATTAAAATTTACGTCATTAATTAAAACATTACCGTTATCAATTATAACATTGTTTAATCAAATCATCACAATCGGAGACTCACTCTTAAAATTGTAAAACCAGAGCTAAACCAGTATAGCTAGACCAAAATAGGATATATTTGATGACCTTATTTTGTCGAAAATAAAAGAAATCTAATGTGGGAAGCACATGCCTTTCCTTATATAAGGCAATGAATTTACATCTTTCCTAGTTAAAAAAATGATGCAAAGATCCACGGCACAGTGTTTGTAACGTAGATATGTACATTTGTAGTTTTCCCAGAGAACAATATGTAAATGCTATTTCCTTTCCATTACGTACCCAACTAGTTTATATTTCCTGCAACTCTAAATTAACAATTATCAATATTGATAGCATCCTCAATAAGCAATATAGTCCATATATAAAATTATTTTAATAATAAATTCAGCTATTAGACGTCATTTTTGCAATTTTGACGATATTGTCGCCAATCTCGCACAAAATATCGCTGAGTTGGCGATATTTCGCTAGATTATTCGCCAAGTTCGCCATATGCATCGTTAAGTGTTACAAACATACGGCGGGAAGTGCATATCTTATATACTAGAAAGTATGCCCGTCATGTGACGGAATTAAAAATTTGCAAAGTATTGCGTCCTATTTAGCGTCTTTTTTATCAATTTGGCGACATTTTCCTCATCTGGCAATATTTAAAAAAGTACCCAAGTTTGCGACATTTAGACAAATGTTTCGCCACACATTTCGGACGGACGAAAAAATGGATTGTTCTTATAGTCGTTAATTATGTTCTTTACAAGATTTTTCATCAATTAATCGTCATTTCTGATTTATCGTCATTTTTATCAAGTTGGCAACATTTTCATCAATTTGGCGCCATTTTTTATCAATTTTGCGGCATTTTCTACAATTTGGTAACATTTAAGGTAACTCCCCAAATTGGCGATATTCCGCCAAATTCAACGCCAAAATTTCGCCAAGCGCTATGGACGAAGAAATAGGCTATTTTTATAGTAGATAAACAACAAATGTCGTCAAAATACAAAACTATTACCCAAAGTATCTTTTCTCGTGCATGGAATGAGCTAGATCCGCAATGATGATAAGAAATTTAACGCATAATATTGCATATGAAAAGTGAACATATTTCACGATAGTTAATACTTTTTTAAATTTTATGTGCTTTTTTGATAAATTTAATTGAAAAATGTGCAATATCTCGAAAACCGTTCATGTTGGAGTTTTAAAGTTTATGTCAATCGTTTTCTAATAAAAAATTACATAAAAGTGATTATTTACGTAACTTTATTGAAAGTTTTGCTTTTTTGATGATTTTTTCAAAATTTCACTTCAATATTTAGGGGATTTCAGCACATTAATTTGCGTTTAAAAACAATAGGCTTCCAGTATTTTCTGATTCTGATTTTATACCAAATTTTGTTTAAATCGCTTCATTCGTTCGTGAGATATCGTCTCCATAGTTTCACTGACATACAAATACAATACACACATACACAGACATCACCTCAAAAACGTTTGATTCGTATTTAGTGATGCTTGAAACGTGCTCTCCCGTCGAAAACACAAATTTTTAACTGCGTCACACTACTTTCCTTATACATTATAATATGTATATGAGGAAAGTAAAAATTAAAAACTCGGCCAATGAGACTATATACTTTCGTATATAGTCTGCAGCTATATGGACATCTGGTGACACTTCATGATTGCTAAACCATCTTGGCATTGACTTGGGTCATTAAGTCACACATGGATGCTAGCATGATTTTGCACTTTTCTACCCAGTCATTTCGAACTTTTAACACATTCTCAATCTTCATGGTTGCTTCGACTGTTCTGATTGTCTCACTTCATCTCGACACTTCAACATCGTCTCACTTGTTCATCTCGGATCTTTAACACTGTCTGTCAGTCATTTTTTTAGTTAAGTAACAATTTTTAAAAATGCTTTCGGGGAAGCACGCCTTCTTGAATTTGTGCGTTTCTTATTGGTTGTAGCCCCCCCCCTTACACCCCCCAATTACGCAATGCAGGTGCTGGTCCTTGATTGGGTGCTGGATCGCCCTCTCAGATTCGTGATTGACTGTCGCCATTCTGTCTTCAGTCCATGACTGTGTTTCAATCATAATTAATTGGCCATACACCAATGTCCACGATTTACTGTCAATTTACAGCCGTTCCGTCTGGTCTATTATTCAGCTCGCTTCACTACTATCGTTTAAATGCTCTAATTTAATGATATCTCTGGTATCTGGTCTCATACTGCATATAAAATAGTATTTACTCGGATGCTGACTTCTGTCGTCATGCGCAAAGGTGTCGCTTGAATTGTAATTCAGCTGCTCTATTTCAGATAACCCGAGTTTACCTTAAAAGTAACTATTTTTGGTTTTCGAACATATATAGTTACTTTTATTATTATAAAACACACAGTTTAGATATTTTATAGTCCATAATGTGCTTGATTTAGCGTATTACCCATCTGAGATTAACTTTAATAATATGTCTTCTGAAAGGTACAAATATGGAATAATTACACTATTCTACGATAATTTTGTTGTCCCATAAAGTTTATACGTAATCTGTGGCACTAAATTCTAAAATTACACTTAATTGTGTGTATCATATACATATTTTCTTCAATTTTATTATTTTAAATGTTCTAATCCTACATATATAGCTTCTAAAATTTCGCATTTGCCATCGATTTTAACAATAACATAATCCATAAAAATATTTCGATTCTCTATTGGACAATGTCTCGATGTTCTAAGCGGGGCTATTTAGTGAAATCAAAGTGAAATCAAAGCCATAACCAAATTAATCTCTCTGGATTTTGAGAATGAAATATTTTACCACTTCGTAGGTATGCATCTAGGGAGTAATAAAATAATAGGAATCGTCCGACAACAGACAGTTAAATATTTAAAAAAATATATATTCTTTCTACAAAGAAAAACAATGATATAAAATTTACTGGATAAGGCGCCATGTTGAGTATCAAGGAAGCGAAGAAGTGGGCTATCATGCTAAAGACGTAACAAGTATAAAATAGAACAAACATATGTCAAAGTACAGACCTCAAAAGTCTCAGAGGTACAGAAAGACGTACGTTTAATATATACTTAATTCTATGAGAAACCAGAACTGAAGCAAACTTCTATCTTATCAATATCTAACAAATCATGGACATTTTCCATAACACACTTACAGATTCAATCTGAAAACAAAATAACTTTGAAAATCGATGTTTTGGATGCTTCAAATAAATATGAAATGGACATAGGTGTAAACTTCTATTCAAACGTTTCCGCGCATTTTTACTCCGTAATTAATTGCGACACCAGTAAGGAACATTTTGACAAATTTTAGCCTTCATGTTATATTACTCTTCATTCTAAATACATGTTTCTTTTTATCAATTTATTCTTACATTTACTATTATCGAATACCGGTTAACATAAGCGTTATGTTAATAAATATATTATAAATGTGCTTTATTTACCGTTCTCTTTGTAATTTTTGGAAACAACTATCACAATCTTACAGAAAATTTTTTGCAGAGTCTATTCCATTAGGAGTGTAGGATGTAAAGGTAAAATGAGATGACCAAGAACAATTCCGACTGACACAAAAGTGAGTAAGTTTCTAGGGAGCAGGATTATGTTATACGGAAAAAATACAGAAAGCAATCTTATTGCTACTTTTCCCATTCTAGACAAAACTACGCTTTTCTCCCTAGGGATTATGGTAAGCAGATTTATTGGTGAACGTAAACTCAGGAAGTGTATGATACGATGCATACTTATAGGGAGGATTTTCTGAACAACATTAATTAAGCTTATAAACGTAAAACATTTCTCATATATATATGTATATATATATATATATATATATATATATATATATATATATATATATGTATATATATATATATACATATATATATATATATATACCGAAGCATATTAAAAGAATTAAGGATACTTTGCAAATATGAATAGTTTAAAATACAATAAAAGAATAGAGAGCATTTTCAACTCAAAAAAACCCAACATTACAAAATGCCTTACAAATAAATGTATCAAACAGAGAATCATCAATCAAGTGGAAAATATAAATGCAAACCTCTAGTCATCAAACTGGAGACAAACAAAAACATGAATGGAAAGGAATCGATAAAATAATATCGAATAAAATCCAAGCATGAGAGCTTTACACGCGGACAAAACCTAGGCCTAATAATAAATTGTTCATTTCGATAAAACTTTTTATCAAGTCCAAGTATTTCATAAAAATGAACAAAAAATACATGTTTCTGATATCAGTGATAGATTATATCTATAAAGTTTGATAACCTGGACAACATGCATAAAGATTGAAAAATAATAGGAAACAAGAACTTTTAACCGAAACTTGAAATTTTCTTTGTCAGATTTCCTATTAAAATATTTTCACAACATCAACATCGGTACTACCCTTCCTCCAGGCTACAAAACTTTAAGCGAGAAAGACGTTCAGTTGTTTTAAGTCACATGTCGAAATTTTGTTCCCCATACTATTAATGTCATATAAAACTTAATTCTACCTTTTCTGCTTAAGTTATTGTACGTTCTTATATCTTAAACTTTAACGAAGCATACATTTACAATTTTAACCAAAGTAAAAAAATAATGAAAAATATTCGCAACTGCAAGTTTTTTACGTGATAATGTTTTTTAAGAAAGAGTTTACCTCTGACATTTACGACATTTTTCAAATGTCAGTATGTGAGTTTTTTATTTCATTGTATATGTAAAAAAACATATTATGACGCATTGAAAAATCGATTATTTGTATTTGACGATTTTTCGCACTTTTGAGCATTCCTAAATACGAATAAGCCGTTTCTTGGATGGAACCCTTACTTATTTGTTTTTTGTATGTTTATCATATTTGTGAACCAAATTGGGCGATTTAAATGAAATTTGGTATGAGTATTTAAATTGGTAAGGATAAGAAGTTTATTGCCATATAGCGATATATAACAGACTTTTGAACATTATTTATAAGAGTTTCACGTAGATATTGTTCACTCATACAGCGTTTGAACATTATTAAGAAGAGTTCTAAAATTAAATTCTGATATAAAAGATGATCATAACTAAAGTATTTCTATTCAGTAACTTCTACAAATTGTGTATATATTCTGCATTAAATCCAAAATTAGAAAGAAAAACCTGCATAACATTCGAAAACGATTTTATGAGAATAAAATTTAAAACATCACCACATGAAGAAATTTGAATTTAAAGGCGGTAAAAATGCGTGATCTCTAAGTAATTACACGTGATCTTTGTAATTACGAGGCGAATTAAAAATATATGAAGTGCCTGAAGAGTTATCAATAAAGGCTCTTGCTTTCTGAATTCGTTTTCGACATACTGTAACGTCCAGCCACTCAATCAGCTGTTCATACCCTAGGGTGAGTCGACTGGTCTGGGTCTTCCAAATACTGTAACGAAATTGCTATTGTTTTATTCAATACCCTCTGTAAGATAATATTTTTAACAAAATAAAGGTTGACGGTTTTTTTTTCTATAAACAAGATTGATAAAAGAAACTTCTTTAGGGGCTCAAAAATTAAGTGGCTCAGGTGAGTTACGGCTTTTAGATGTGCCTGCAGAATAGATGATCAGGAAAACTTTGAATATGATCACCATGAATAACGCTAAATGAATATAAAATCTTAATATCTGATTTTAAAAACGAATGAAATTATTTATAAGTCGCTTACATATATTCTTTCAACTAGAATTAAATATACATTATTTTTAGCAGTTATGATCATTTCTTGAAATATTAGAAATTCTGCGGTAGCCATGGTGAGTACAATAGTGTTTGGGGCAACTCACCATGGGTGGTTGGGGGTGATAATGGTGTGGTAATTTGAACTTGGGATGCCTTGAAAGCAATTGGTTGTCAGCAAGTTATGAAAATACAGTAATTTTCGTTACTGATTTTCCTAAAGCCCAAAATCTTTTCGTTTGTAGTAAAAATCATGTGGTTGGATATATCATATTCTTTTACAAACCAGTCAAGAGAAATGCATGATTTTTAAGGTTGCTAGATACATTATAAGCAATTATATGAAGTTTTTTCAAAAATGAAAATGCAATTATTACACTATAAAATTTAAGAATTGAATGGAATTTATTGCTGCCCTTGCATACAGAGTATAATGTATAGGGAAAGTATTGTGACGGTGGCTGAAATTTGAATTTGACTTTTTAAGAGCAGTTCAAGTTTTAAGCATCCGTCAACTCACATCCGGCGTTTTTGAGGTGATATTTCTGTTTATTATGTATATATATGTATGTGTGTATGGTTGCGTCTGTGTGTAAATCTATAGATCACGATATATAGCGAACGAATGGAGCGTTTCGAATATAATTTGGTACGATTATTACAATCAGTGATTACTGGAACCTAATGATTTTAAATGAGATCGTTTGTGTGGAAGTTGTCCACATTTTCGGATGAATTCTTGAGTAAATGATTAAAAATTTAGGACTCTCAATATTAATTAAAATAATTATTGTATGTCTAAGTAGAAAATGAAGGATATAAATTTTAGAAAGATAATATGAACTGCCCTCCAAATATTGCACATTTTTCAAATACATTTCTCAAATAATTACAGAAAATAAAAAGAGTAACAATGTGTGCACTTTCCACATGTAATATTATGATAGTAGTTAATCTATAAAAAATACATGTTTCAAGGAAAATGGAATTTTTTACACAGAAATAGAAAAAACCTGGAGTAGAAATCCTTAGTGAACATCTTAATAAATTAAATTTATACCTTTATCATTATAAAAAATCTTTTACTTCCACAGATTATAAAATTTACAGATATGTTGATGATCTGATTTGTTTGGTCTTTACAGACAACTGTGTCATAGATGTAGATTTCTATCCGGATAATTTGGAACTTATTCCTAATGCAGCCACTATTAGTAAAAACATTAATTTTTTGGACTTAAATCTTATTATTGTACCCACTAATAAGATAGTTACTAATTTATATGATAAAAAAGACAATTTTTACTTTAACATTGATAATGTGTTACCTTTTAATTCCTGTAACTCGATTCAATTGTTCAGAAATATTATACTTAATCAGCTCTTTAGAATTTATAGATTATCTGACAAAAAATTTCATGTTATGTATATTAATAAACTTAAAATTACTAACAAATTATATAAATATCCAGCTTATTTGATGCATATTATAGTTAAAAAGTTTGGAATGGTAGGTTATACTTAAATTCTCACCTTAGTATCTTATTTCAGCCTGTCATTCACTTTCTCTTGAATAAGCATTACCCTGTATTTACATGTTCTTACTGTTGAATATCACCTTTTATCGTCTTTTCGCATTACTGTTATTTCTTTCTCACGATTGGCAACAACAGTTCTCAACTTCTTATTTTTTGAGATTGGCAACATTGGCCTCTTTCTTCAAGACTCCACTGGATCAGACGTATGCAGTGTTTTTTCAGGTATTCTTGTTTCCCTTTATTTTTCAATCTTTATGCATATTGTCCAGGTTATCAAAGTTTATAGATATAATCTATCACTGATATCAGAAACATGCTTTTTGTGTTCATTGTTATGAAATGCTTGGACTTGATAAAGAGTTTTATCTAAATGAACAATTCATTATTAGGTCTAGGGCTTGTCCACGTGTAAAGCTTTCATGCTTGGATTTTATTTGATATTTTTTTATCGATTCCTTTCCATTGATGTTTTTTGTTTGTCTTTAGCTTGATGACAAGGGGTTTGCATTTATATTTTCCACTTGATTGATGATTCTCTGTTTGATACTTTTATTTGTAAGGCATTTTGTAATGTTGGGGTTGTTTGAGTTGAAAATTCTCTCTATTCTTTCATTGTATTTTTAAACTTTTAATATATATATATATATATATATGTGTGTGTGTGTGTGTGTGTGTGTGCGTGTGTGTGTGCATCGAATATCAAAGGATGTAGGCAGTTCACTAAGGATTTATACTCCAGGTGTTTTTATATTTCTGTTTTAAAAAATTCCATTTTCTTTGAGACATGTATTTTTTATAGATTAACTACTAGCATAATATTACATGTGGAAAGTGCACACATTGTTACTCTTTTTATTTTCAGCAATTATTTGAGAAATGTATTTAAAATATGTGCAATATTTGGAGGGCAGTTCATGCTATCTTTCTAAAGTTTATATCCTTCATTTTCTAATGACACATACAATAATTATTTTTAATTTATATTGAGGGTCCTAAATTTTCAATCATTTACTTAAGAATTCATTCGAAAATGTGGGCGTATTTCACACAACCTATCTCTGGATGAGTCGGATGGTCTGAGTCTTCAACAAAACCGATCTCGTTTAAAATGAATAGGTTCCAGTAATCACTGATTGTAATAATCGTACCAAATTATATTCGAAGCGCTCCATTCGTTCGCTATATATCGTGATCTACAGATTTACACACAGACACAATCATACACACACACATACATACATATACATAATAAGCGCAAATATCACCTCAAAAACGTCGGATGTGAGTTCACGGATGCTTAAAACTTGATCTTCTCTTAAAAAGCCAAATTCAAATTTCCGACTCCGTCAGAATACTTACCCTATACATTATACTCTGTATGCAAGGGCAGCAATAAATTCCATTTAATTCTTAAATTTTATAGTGTAATAATTATGTTTTCATTTTTGAAAAAAAAACTTCATATAATTGCTTATAATGTATTTAGCAACCTTAAAAATTATGCATTTCTCTTGACTGGTTTGTAAAAGAATATGATATATCCAACCACATGATCTT
Organism: Amaurobius ferox; assembly: GCA_951213105.1. NCBI lineage: Eukaryota > Metazoa > Arthropoda > Arachnida > Araneae > Amaurobiidae > Amaurobius > Amaurobius ferox. Next base: position 36,506,762 of record OX578141.1, on the reverse strand, counting down.
TACTACAAACGAAAAGATTTTAGTTTTAGGAAACATAGTAACGAAAATTACTGTATTTTCATAACTTGCTGACAACCAATTGCTTTCAAGAGATCCCAAGTCCAAATTACCACACTATTATCACCACAACCACCCATGGTGCCTTGCATCAAACATTATCGCACTGACCATGCCTACTGCCTACCTCAAAATTTCTAATATTTCAAGAAATGATCATAATAACTGCTAAAAATAGTGTATATTTATTTGTAGTTGAAAGTATATATGTACGCGACTTATAAATAATTTCATTCGTTTTTAAAATCGTATATTAAGATTTGATATTCATTTAGCGTTATTCTTGGTGATCATATTCAAAGTTTTCCTGATCATATATTCTGCAGGCACATGTAAAAGCCGTAACTCACCTGAGCGACTTAATTTTTAAGCCCCTAAAGACATTTTTTTTTATCAATCTTGTTTATAGAAAAAAAAAGTCAATCTTTATTTTGTCAAAAATACTATCTTTCAGAGGGTATTGAATAAAGCAATAGCAGTTTCATTACAGTATGTAGAGGACCCAGACCAGTCGACTCACCCTAGGGTATGAACAGCTGATTGAGTGGTTGGACATTACAGTATGTCGAAAACTAATTTAGAAAACAAGAACATTTATTGATAACTCTTCAGGCATTTCATATATTTTAATACGCCTCGTAATTACAAAGATCACGTGTAATTATTTAGAGATCACGCATTTTTACCGCCTTCAAATTCAAATTCCTTCAGGTGGTGATGTTTTAAATTTTATTCTCATACTGATCTCATTATAAATAAGTTATGATCATCTTTTATATCAGAATTATTTTTAGAGCTCTTCTAAATAATGTTCAAACTCTGTATGAGTGAACAATATCTACATGAAACTCTTATAAAATAATGTTCAAAAGTCTGGTATATATCGCTACATAGCAATAAACTTCTTATCCTTACCAATTTCAATACTCGTACCAAATTTCATTTAAATCGCCCAATTTGGTTCACAAATATGATAAACATGCAAAAAAAAAGAATCATCCAAAAAACGGATTATTCTTATTTAGGAATGCTCAAAAGTATGCCAAATACAAGTAATGAATTTTCCGATGCGTCATAATATATTTTTTTACATATACAATGAAATAAAAACTCACATAGTGATATTTAAAAAATGTTGTAAATGTCAGAGGTAAACTCTTTCTTAAAAACATTATCAAGTAAAAAAATTGCAGAATATTTTTCATTAGTATTTTACTTTGTTTAAAATTGTCAATGTATGCTTCCTCAAAGTTTAAGATATAAAAACGCACAATAACTTAAGCATAGAAGGTAGAATTAAGTTATATATGACACTAATAGTATGGGGAACAAAATTTCGACATGTGACCTAAAACAACTGATCTTCTTTCTCGCTTAAAGTTTTGTAGCCTGGAGGATGGGTAGTACCGATGTTGATTTTGTGAAAATATTTTAATAGGCAATCTGACAAAGTAAATTTCAAGTTTCGGTTAAAAGAAAATAGTTATTTCAATTAGCATTAAACTATTTTTATAATACATTTAAAGCGTATTTTATTTTATAATTATTTAAAAGGTATAAATCTTCAGAAATATGATATTTTGCAATTTTTTTAACATATATGTACATATCAAACTAATGTATATACTGATGTAATAAAACAGATGCGGATATGATTATCAATAGTGTATTTTTTATGAATGATCCTCATGTTCCACATTCTCCGTACAGTTTTGTATATATATAATCTACACCGAACTAAGTAAGGAAGTGAGTGAGCAGGTGATGCATCAAAACTATCGAGCACTTCCACTATAGATATAATCTTGGTTTTGGTGTCTTTCGATACGTCTCAGCTTCCAAACTGAGAAAAAAAAATCTAAATTTTCAAACATTCGATTTAGGTGTGTGCAATGTAATAATAAATTTATCCAAACCTCGTTGCTTAATTATTGCGCAATTTCACTCTAACTGGAATTTTGGTTTAGATTTTATTCGATCTGTTTCAGCTTCGAAAAATCTAAAATTTCGAAAATTCGAAGTTGGGGTAACGGTGCTCAGTAATAATCAACAATATTAAATTCAATTTGCTTAATTATCGAGAACTGCTCCCCGGTCTAAATTGGGGGACACTTTCCTGGCCGTTCCAACATATACCTCACATCATCCGGTAGGTCGGACTGTCTGGGTCATAAGAATGAAAGAACAACACCCTGTGCACCCTATAAAATAGTGGCATACGGAAAGTAGAAATACATTTCAATCACACACGATATTGAACCAAATTGAGGGTGTAGACTTATTTAATTTAAAACAATTGCATAGTCCACTTCGACGATAGGAGCTTGCAATTTAGTCCCAGTATCTCAACGGTAGAGAGTCGCTGGTCAGTTCGAAAATCCAGGGTTCGATTCCCGGTTTGGACAGCAAGGTTCTTTGTACAATTCTGTATAAATCTTATTATCCATAAGTGATATTATGCAAAATTGTCGAAGGGAAATGAGGATGTAGGCAGTTCAAATAATTTCGATAATTTTGTATAATATCAAATTTTGAAAATTTTATGATATATATAGTATTGTTTTGAATTGAATCTGCTTACATCCTTATTTACTTTGGACAATTTTGCATATTATCAATTTTATATAATGATAAGTTCTATATTGTATTGCTCTGAATTTAATCTGCCTACACCTGTAATTTGCTTCAATTTTACGTGCGATTAAAATTTGTTTTCTATTGTTCCGTGCACCACTATTGTGTAGGTGAGAACACTGAAAATTTGCTTTTTCTCATGATTAAATTTTGACTTTTTAATTTTCATTTTTTATGACGTAATTTATGTTTAAATATATGTCGCATTATACATGGATTGACGCGTTAGAACCAGTAGAGCATTTTATTTTCAGACATTGAATCGTAATTTGCAATGAAAATTGCGTGAAAATAGTAAAAGCATCAAGAAACTAGCGTAACATATTGACGTGAAAATTTGATTGGTGAAAATTATCTGCGAGATTAAACTGTCGGTCCAGTTTCAATAAAAATATTGAACGTGATATCGTTCTACACTATTCCTGGCTTTTACATTAATATGTTCTCTATAGAGGAATAAACCAATGTATACTTTATTCTTGGTAAACTAAAAACTACAAACGATATAGCTACATGAAGTTCCATTCTTTCAAAACGCCTAATTAATTACTCATCAATTAAATAGTTCTTCTTAAATGTATACTGATATAAATTTATTAAAACACCTGCAACAGATGCTGTTTGATAGCTATTGTTGCGCAACATAAAAATGGTTATTTTTATAGATTATCAATAAAGTATAGATTAAGTAATAACTTTAAGAGTATTAAAATATAGTTTGTTATGTACTGTAAAATAAAAAATAGAATATGTATGTCGTCTAAAAATGAAAAAAATAAATGAATAGAGATTGGACGATGTTCATAAATTAAAAATGTACTCCAGATCAATAATGAGCGATAGAGTTGACACGTTTAACTGAAAAGAAATCTTAAAAATAAATACTTTGCTAGTCACCAGCATAAAAAGGTTGAATAAAGTATCAGCTGGTTTCAAAGGCAGCAAAAAGTCTTCTTTTTCAAGATAATTCAGACGGAGCAGCAGTAGTAAGACGGCGTGGATACGCAACTGTTTTTGCTGCTTTTGAAACCGGTTGATACTTTATTAAAACTGTTATTCTGTTAATTACAGAAGTATTTAATTTTCAGATTGTGTCTATCAGCAGTCAGAGTGAAAAAAGGAATTGAAAAAGAAATATAACTGGCAAAGTTTGTAACAAGAAAATAATAAATGAATTTAAAATAAGTCATCATAAATGATATATTGATAAAAATCGGATCCCAGGGGTATATTTTAGACATAAATAAGGTGCGGTCACTTGGTAACGATCGTATGCAGTCATATAAGATGGTCGTCAGGATCTGTGATGAATTTTTTACATGTACGTAAATTTTAACACTCCTACCCATTTAATATAATCTGGCCAGAGGAGCAAACTGATGCGGCTGATGATGGATATTATTTTTTTATTATTTTCTGAGCAAATGTGCAACATACAATGGAGATTTTTTTGACAAACTTGTTTCCTTCCACAGTTCCACTTGTATGTTCATAAGACATGGTCACATTTTTGATTGATAAACAAAATAAAATAAAATAATTTTTAAAATTGTGTTTCTTATTTTAATATCAAACAGAAAATATTTCAAAACTTTATTTGCCATTGGTCTATATTTAAGCATTTAAGAAAATAAAATGCATGTACTGCTATTCATATATATTATTTTTATTTTATGTGAATACTATATACATTACATTTAAATTCAAATTATTCATTCAATGAATCAGTTATTGATTTATATTATTATACTTATTCAAACGCTTCGGCATTCCCAAACCTCCTAGCATGTGCTGTTGCTCAATTTAGCGGCTTAACACAGTTTATAGATCAGATACATTTGACGCTTTCCCATTATTCTACAGATAATTTAGACAATATAGCTGTTTGCAAATACAATTATTAAATAGTATAACGTTAAAATGTTAATAGTGAACTACTATTGAAATTATTATATTGCAAATTAAATATTTGATGGTATCTAGTAAAACCTATTTGAGACACGATTTAAACAGGCTTTTCTCAATGCATAACACTTTCTACGAACTAACAGCTACTAATTTGATACTCATATTTATAAAACTATCCAACACATGGAAACCCGCCACTATGTGTTCAATGGCACATGAGTTCAGTGGCATTTTTTGTGTGATTTACTAGTCATGCTGAATATTATACACATGTTTCTTAGTTATGATTTATTCAAAATTCGGAATTTTTTTATTCTAAATTCATATATTCTTGGTTTAAACTGGCATAAACTATACAGACCGACCACGATTTGGTTATATGGGCGGATCGTCTATTTTATTTGTTAAACCAATCATTCTAGCATACCAGTGATCGAATATGTACAAGATGTGTTTGTATATGTTTCATGCGAAGGAAAATTAAAATGTGTAAAAATGTGTGGTGAAATTTTATTTAGAGGGGAAAAGAAAGGATCATTGAATTTAATGGAAATAATATTTAAGTAGAAATTAATTATTATGTTAATTCGGGCTCAAGATTGTTATAGTGTGTACAAAAGTCCTTCGTCCAACATATAACACACCTGTTATGTCTTCCGGCGTCAACCTGTAAATAAACCTAATTCCTAAACGAAAAGCACTAAATAAACTACTTATTATCGACACCTTCAATTTTTCTCAAATAATTATTTATTTAAACATAAATATATTTTTGGACTAATGCTTTTAATTATTAATTTTACGATTCTATTAATTTTCATAATTTTAGAAGTTATATTCATTTTCAATTTAATTTGGAGTCGAGTATGATGACGAATTAATTATATAATAAACGTATTTTTAGACTCGTTTAGAATTTTAAGACTCGTCTTTTTGGTTATATCAATATTTTTTTACTGCTTGGTCCACAATTTTTTATCAAGTCATTTCCAATATTCTTAGTATGAAGACTCCTACCGACCTTCGTCATACTTCAAGTCATATTACTTAATTCCAGTTCTCGTCATGTACGATTACTTCTTGCACTGACAGTTGCCCTTTCATTACTCCCCACTAGGCCTATTAGCTAATGCGGTCGTGTGAGAACGCGGTTATTGGCCGCAGAGGACTCTGTCATTGGTCGCATATATATTGGGCGTAACAGCCAGAAGTCCGCAGAACCTCGTGACCTTATAATGTGTTGAAGACCCAGACCGTCCGACTCGTCCAGAGGACTGACCTTATAATGTGTGTGTGGATTTTTATGGGGCTTATTTACTATTCCACAAAAATTTATTTACAGTTAATGTCACACATTGGCGACCGTCTGTCTGCGTTCGTTGTTGGTGCTTACAATTTGTATTTGCATTATCCAGTGCTCGTTGCTTGAGGTCATAAATGCCTTATAGGCTGCAGTTAATCGCAATGCAAAAAGAAAACACACTTTCGTCATCACAATAACTTCAATTTTAGGAGACGAGGAAATATATATGCTGATTTAATTGCTTTTTATTTGTTATGAAAAACTTCACAACGTATGTGACGATCCCATCACAGTTCGCCCAAAACCCTTGCAGCCGTGGAACGCTTTTGTGTCAAACTCGCATGAGCGCATTAATTCGACATCGCTGAGTGATGATTCGGCGCACGATCCAGCTTTTGTCCCAGGCTCCCATAAGCCCAATGCTTCGTCATCGCTGGATGCATGCAGCACAGCGAATGAGAAAACTGAATGTCTGAACATATTCACTTATGCTAAACGAAACGGAAAATTCATTCCAGACCCGACTGGTACTGAAAATACAACATAAAAGCTCGATATCACTCTATATAAGTCGCCTAAATATACAGGCTGGCGCAACAGCGGCCATCATGAATCCTAGTTGAAGCGATGGCCGTACACGGCGAAAAGAGGGTTACTTTCTCTTCTTTTTCTCGGGACTTCGACGAAATCAAAACATTCTAGACTACTTTCTCGAATGATTCTTATAATGTTTTCTAAGCAGAAGCACCAATTTTACAGCTAAATTACGTATAAAATTTCAGCCATGTAACTTGCGAGCACCATTGAAATAGTCAGGCAGATGATAATTGACTGGACCTGTTAGAGTTAAAATGGCTGTTGCATCATATTTAGGATATGGTGTATATTTAAGATCCTTATTCCAGATCGTAGCAATGAATCGATAATCGGTAGTAGCATAAATCATCTTGTAAAAAGGCCTCTCGGCTGTGATAGCGCCGTTGTGTGCCGATGGTATCGCTGGAATAGGTGGCGTGGTTTGTCTTTTAACGCGTGGTGTGCAGCACGATATGTGGCCACAAGATACTGTCGTTACTTTTGCCTGTGTCATCTAGAATTCCCATGCAAGTCCTGATACGTGCTATATGGTTTCCAGAGGCCGCCCGTATTGTTGACCTGTGCCTATGTTCTTCATAATATACCGCGATCGCCTGCTTACGGCGATCGCCATTGCTTCGACTCGGATGTCTTCATAACAATATACTACAAAGTCACACGTCTCGACGCCATTGTTCCTGCCCAGGTGATGAAAATCAAACTCTATTTCTATGAGGAGAAGCAACCATGCCCTACCCTCCACTTCTATCAACATTTTAGTCCGGGAGTGGTAATGGACAATTTCCCTAGTGTTACTGTAAATTGAAATATATATTGTCCAGATTGTATCTCAATTTAGTTTTGTTCTTTTAAACATGTCTACTTTATTTCGGCCCACTTTCCTTCTTGAGGCTTCGTCCCGAGTCTAATTTAAATTCCCAGGACGTTGCACGTAGCATAACGAAACAATTATTCCAGCATTCAAAACGTGAACTGCTTCCATGTTTAATAATCATTCACGGGCAACATTTAAGTACAGTGGTCTTTTATATTATTGTTTAATTTTTTTTTCTGTTTAAGCGGACTGCTTTAAACTTTCTATTTGGTATCAAAGTGAGAACAAAAGAAATGTAAAAATAAAGTACCCAATTAGTTTGCAGTATATTCAATGTTCAATGCATTATCTTCTAAAAAATTTAGACAAAGTAGGTTGCCTTGATGATAAAACACAGATAGTCAAAAATTTGCTAATATGAACCAATATCATAACAGGCATATATTTTTAGCTTGCATTCTATGATGATAAAACAGTGGTAATTTGTTTAATCCAAATTAATTTACTAATCAACTATAATGCTGTTCTTATACGTATGTTCAATATAGAGTAAAAGTACTAGATCACCCATATTGTAGAAGATGAATATGATCGAAAAAAAATGCCAGTAGAAGTGGAATAATGTATTTAGCCTAAAAAGTCGTATTTTTAGATAAAATTGATTTTTATTAAAAATTGTTTATTTTCAAAAGAAAAAATAAACAATTTTTAATAAAAATCAATTTTATCTAAAAATACGACTTTTTAGGCTAAATACTATGCAAGTTTGTAAGATAGAGATAAAAAAGAGAAAAAAAATATCTTAGAACAATTTGGACAGATGAAAGAATTCTTCTGAAGAATGGGATTACTTTATATCCAGAAAAGAATAATAAAAAAGAATAAAAGTCATTGTTATTTGTTTTCAAACAAGTGCAATTATTTTCGATGGTAAATGTATCTGTACTTCGGGAAATTATTTTTTTTCTGCTTCGTAAGATATTTCGTTTCTTTTAAGAAGATTATTAATTCAATTTAAATTAGTTTATCATGTACTTAAAATAATACAAAATGATGTTATTTTTAAGGTAGAAAAATTAATAATTTTATACGCATATTTATGTTTTACAATTTATCCATTACGGAAAAAACTAATAATAAAAAAGCCTTGCAAATATGACAGAGCATACAAAAATGTATTATAAATTTGAGAGAACCATTTCAACTACTCAAGAAATGACTATCGTCTCGAATAGCACAATCAATAGAGCGTGGGCTGAAATACGTAGTCTGAACTCCGGTTCGCACTTGAATTTCTTACAATAATATACAGAACACTAACTATGGCGGTAAGTGATTTACTGGTGTCTCACTACGATCTGAATATCTCTTAAAACATAAAAATTACAAGTTTGAATTTTTTTCAAGCAATCTTATGATTTATGGCAGAAATTTCTAACTCAACAGTGGTTCGACAAACAGGATGTTATCTTTTAATTAAAAATATTAAGGAAAGAGAAGGTGATATGAAGGAGAAATAAAGGTGTATTTAAATAGAGTAGGAAATGTTATCGTCTGAGTATATCAATACATGAACGTTAACTCACCAGGCTGTGGTTAATTTAGGGTTCAGGTTTCAGCAGTTACATAAGTTCTTTACAAATATTATATTTATTATGTTACATTAACCAGTCGTTGGTTGCTCCAATTTGAACAACGCCAGTGGTCGCGTGTGAGAATATTTTTTACACTATCTTTTAACCGTAGTTTAAATTAGTCTATTTAAAAATAACTCTTCAGAATCATTTCTTAGTTGATATTCAGAGATAACAATTCCAATAAAAGTAATCTTTAACAACTATTATGCAGAACATTTAAAAGCAAAATAAAACGATGAAAATATAAAAAAAAGATATACACTTTACATATTGAAATACAAATATTGTGCCTTATTTATGTTTAATAAGAAGTTGGACTAAAAGTCTTAATAAATGAGATAAAATGCCACATAAATAAAGTGCCATCTTAAATGTTTTTTCGTACAGTATTCGGGTACACGTATGATGAGTACTCGAAGCAAATAGGTTGCACACAGGTTCCACAGATCTATATTTTGTCTTCCTATTTTTTCTTTCTTTCTTTCGACGCAGACCGTCTGACCTACCCGAAGGTGTAAGGTATCTGTTTACACGGCCGGTACAATACCACCCAATTTAGACCGGAACCCAGTAATCCACAGGGACCATCCTCTCCTTTCCCTACCACCAACCTTTCGGAAATACTTTTATACCCACGTATTAACGTACCCATACTCTGCGTGAACACAGAGACAGTGTGGGAAGAGCCGGGAATCGAACTCGGATCCTCCGAGTACAATCCTAGCGCTCTAACCACTGGGCTGTCCCGCCTCTCCTATATTTTCTATATGTCTTGCTGGAGCTAAGATAGAATATTCATTTTCAACCCTTTTATCCTTTTTTTCTAGTACTAACTGTACCAATGGCCGCTTGTAAATCAATATTACACTTTTTGCGTTATAAGAAATATTTTTTTTTTCAAAAATAAACACAAGCATAGGTGTTTAAAATGTGCTACTAACAAACAAAATGCTACACAAAAAATTAGGTGAAAACATATTCATAGCATTGCTTTATCTGTAAAAATATAAAACACAAATGCCAATATTCGCTTGATGAGAAAAGCTGTCATGTCACACAAACATCAGTGTTCGCTTGACGAGAAAAGCTCTCATGTGACAAAAACATCAGGGGTCGCTTGATGAGAAAAGCTCTCACGTGACACAAATGTCAGTGGTCGCTTGATGAGAAAAGCTTTCATGTGACACAAACGTCAGTGGTCGCGTGATGAGAACAGTTCTCATGTGACACAAATGTCAGTGGTCGCTTAATGAGAAAAGCACTCATATGACACAAACGTCAGTGGTCGCTTGATAAGAAAAGTGGTAGCTTGATAAGAGAAGTGCTGGCATGTAGCACAGGGCAGCAAATAACAGAGTGTTTGAAGGCCGAAAACCAATTAATATTTATCGGAACTCAAAATAGATTTAAGAATATTCTAAAAGTCAGCTTTAGCGAAAGTGCATATCCAGAGTCGCTTCCAAATAATGAACGCTCTTTATAATCAAAGCGTGAGAATAATGCCCATAGCACGACCAACGGCGGTTTAAATACATTAGATATTGATTGCTGTGTTTGTTATCAATGAGCTTTCTATTTTTAAAATTATTCAATTATAATGTGCTTTAATATATCTCTTAATTACTAACATAATAACTGATTTAAATTATCACGCAGTTTGGTAATACTCCCTTTGAACAATTATCTAGCGATTTTAATTTAAAAGAAACTTTAACAAATCTACAAACTTAACTTCTACGCGGAAAACCGGTGTTTTTTAATCTATGCAACGCACAGAACTCATTTGGAAGCAAAATAGCAGAATTTCATATCAGAAAACATTTTCATTTATCTTCATCTGTTTATTACACAGCGGTGCTTGGTGGAACATGAAATAAGCATATTCGATAAAAATGAAATTGAACGCAGCGAGGTAAAAAACATAATTTTGGCTCAGACGAAAAACTCTATTTAATTAGAAACTGCCGGTATCCCTGATGAGGGTAAAGTAATGAAAATTTTAATTTACTTTCTTGTTTGGATTGGGTTTTGGAACTGATTTTGCATTTGTTATGTTAAAGCTTATTTTGATGGAAAATAAAGATAGTATGAGTAGTGAATGACATAGCTGAAAGTTGATTTTACCGCTTTCGATTTCTAGTCTCTGTATTAAATGTAAATGCGTTAATGCATAAGAAGTAGAACATAAATTAATTTAAAATTTAATTTTAAACCGACTGGATGTTTGGTATTCCAAGAAACATATTTATTCTGCTTATTGAAAATAAACGTTGTATTAATTTAACGCTACCTATAATGTTTTTCTCGAAATCTTAACAAAATTCGCCTTTTCAATTTGCTCTAACTCCCTGTAAAGTATTGCAAAAATATATCAAACTAAAACAATTTTTGTACGAGAAAGAGGGAAAATATATAAAATAAAATTGATCACATTGTATAATTTATCCGTTCGTTTGAACAAGTTTTCCTCCCATGCCAACAGTGACATTTGCAATTTTGCAACCAGTTTTCACACGGCGTTTATTTTGCTAAGTAAATGTTAACAAAACAATTAAATGTTAGTTTAAGTTTCAAAAAATAAATTATATAAGCTTATTTGGTTTTATAATTTCCATATACTATAAAAACCAAGTAATCTTACATAATAACAGACGTCTGTGATCCTGTGCTTGAGTGCGTGTGGTGTGTAGTGGAAAATCTCAGCGTCGTACGACTATAAAATTTGGTACACAGGTACTTCGTAACCCGGGAAGGTGCACTTTGGCATTACTTTTTTTTAATTTTAAGTTAGTTTTTTAGTTATATTGTGTTTTAGCATGTTCATACAAATCGGTTTCTTAGCGATCGAAAATATTACCAGAGAGTTTCTATCTTGACAAAATCGGAAAGATTAAAGAACAACGTTCTTTTCAATAATGTTTGAACCAAATCCGTGGAACACTTTCTCTCCATTTATTAATTTATTAAATGCATCAAGATTTGCATTTTTTACGTTATCTGATATATTGTATATCGTCGTATTCGAAAAACTGAAATTAGCACAATCCTATAATATTTGTTTAATATACGCACATATCTCAGCATTATAACACAAAAACTCTTCGATTTCATAAGTTATTTTAAATTTTATAATTTTTAAGTCATTGCATTAAGTCATCGCGAAAGTATGTTTAACGAAGGAGATTCGACTTTCTACCTGCTCATTTCAGTCACGCCCTCCCTCCTCAATTTTACCTTTTCATACGAAGTATAAAGAAGGTATTTTCTTCACATAAAATTTGACTTCAATTCAAGATTTTGATGTCAATATATATTTTAAACCCTCCTGAATACGTTTCGACTATTTTTAGAGTGATGTTCGTTTGTCTGTGATCGATTTCTTGTGTATATGATAGATGCCTTAAATATCAATGGATTCATAAAGCCTTATATTTGGCTTTGTCATCGAAAAATCTGAAACTAGATAGAATTTTTTGAAATTCGATTGAAAAAATCGAAATTGACTTTGGTAGGAAGCATAAATATTTCTTGATAAATACAGATTTTCGAAATAAACCATTATTCAGTCGATGCTGGCCAATCTTGGTTTGATGGATTTACCACCCTACCAATACATTTATGTACACTAGATCTACTTTGACGGAGGTATCGTTTGAAAATTTTCGAACAGCATGTTTGCATAGACTGTACTCCCCACTCATATCAGGGATTCAAAACCGATTACCATGAATGCGAAGATCAAAATGTTAGTCTCTTGGTATAGGTGGGTTATGCAGCTCGAGGAAATTCACCTATGAATAGAATGTGTATGTTTGCGTCAATAGGAAATTTCTTGTTGTTACTTGATTCGAATTTCTTCGTCTCAGTCCTGAAACAAAGTAACTTCTAACCTTTCCCTTACAGCAAATAAATGTCCTTATTTTATAATGTACATGATAAATTCGAATTTCATGTTTAGAAATTATATTTAAACTTTTTTGATATGTACTTTACAATATGTGTCCCTCTTATATGTAAGCACACATTTCTATAAAAGTACGTTAGGTTGTAAACAAGTATCTGCATATTAGATTTTTTTTACGTCAGCAGAACAAACAATACAACTACATGCTGAATAAATAATGCTAAAAGCACCTACCAACTACTGGAGTTACTGAAAGGCGTGGATATTCTTATACGGTAGCGACTTGATAAACTTCGTTCTTAAATATCAAACGTTCACTTTAGACTGTTTAAGATGTCCCCAGGATATCGAATTTGCATTCTGGCTTCATATTTTCACTAACATTATATTATCATATAAATAATTTGTCATCACGTCTGATGTTATAATAGCAAAAATTAAGCACACATCCACAACAGAAGGTCTTTATTTTACTTCCTATAAGACGTACAAAAGTTTAAAAAAAGAGCCAGAGCGCTTTCGAGCATAAGTACGCTCTTCATCAGTGGCTACACGGAAATAAAATTTGAATCGTTCATATATAGACCAGATATAGCGACAAAATTAGCATAAATACAATTTACAAAAGGATCTACGTTTAGACAAGGATAAATCGTAAACTATTTTTTTAGAGTTTCAAAAATTTCAACAATAAAAGAACAGCATATTAAATTACAATTTAATTACAGAAATCGAAAAAAAGGTGAGAGGGGGTGGCAATCAAGCATAATCCCAAAGATGAAGACGTCAAAGATAACTTTGCAGAGACTTGAATTGCATGGAGTCGAGAATGAGTCGCCAAGCGTAACTCAAATTCATAACAGGGTCAAAATTACAAACGGACTCACAATAAATATAAATACAAAGGGATTCAAAAAGGAGAATATCACGAGGGTTAAAAACTCATCAAAAGGAAAGTCTTTTCAAAAAGAGGCTGAACATTATCTTTAACAACAAATTTGTACTTCTTATAGAAAGTAAAATAAAGACCTTCTGTTGTGGATGTATGCTTAATTTTTGCTATTATATTATAATTTTGAAGGACAAAAGTCTGAAATTGTGAACTATTTCCACAGTGTTGTAATAGGGGGATCCTATAGATTTCACTCATACGATGATATAAAAAGAAACATGAATGAAATTAAATTTACTCAATTCATTCAAACTGTTTAAATGTATTTAAGTCAACGTGTAGGAGGTAAATTGGTATAAATAGGTCAATATTTTGTCATGCTGTTTCAGTTTTTATAACTTCTGTTACATTCACTAAATTATATTAATCTACAGTTTAGTATAGTTTAATACAATTACGAACACATTCTTCTAAATCCTAGATTTATTTACAACATGAAATAAACAAGTTCAAAAGTATATGAATTATAATAAAAAAAATAGACATTGGACAATACGAATTCAATATAAAGCGATACACATTATTAAAGCACAAGAAAAATAAATCATCTGATCGGAATTAGGTACCATAACATTTTAGCAAATATTATATATTAACAATTCCCTTACTTAAGTTAAATGCTATTTTAAACATTATATTAACATTTTCGGCAATGGGATATTTGAAAAAAAGAACTTCTAAAGCACAATTATGAATACATCACTGATTATCAATCAATTTTTTTTGACGTCAGGCTATTTTCCACCTTCTACACCGTTTGATTCCAAGTAGCACTAAATTCCTACTCTTACGCCCACTTTACTTTATGTTTTGGCTATTTTCCACATTTCTCTGCAATTACCTCTTTAAACTTTTGAATGGTTTCACTTATTCATTTATAAATGAGGGAAACTGCGCATCACTTGAGAAATTACCATTTTGTGTGTTTGTCTATTTTGATTCCCTTAATATATAAGAGTATGTCCCAGTAGTCGAATTTATAACATAAGTTAGTTTTATAACTGATGTTCAGTTATTACGCAATAATGACGTACTAATTTTATGCCTTTTGGCTAAATGAAGTATCATCCGAACAGCAAGGAAAGTAATTCATTTTCGATAAATGATGTATTATTCCAATAAATAACCATAGGATATAATAGAAGTCTGAATTTGACAGTATTTACCATTATTACTCTAAAAATATGTAATTTAAAATTATACTTTGGATAGAGTTTGCCAAAATGTTATAAAGATCAAATCTGATCTGAAACGATAATGATCTGATCTTCATTTAAACATGTGTTATAGGTTTTCTAGTGACCTGTATTATTATAAGAAATAATTATTATTTAAGTAAATGTTTAATTTTAAAAATGTTCCGTTTGTACATCTAGTAGTTACATTTCTATATTTTTCATGCACGTGTGTAGAACCAATTAGAAAATTTAATGTATTAAAAATGTTAATTGCATTTCATTGAATGTAGCTACATTACAGCCAAATAATAATTTTGTATTCAAGTATTATAAAATAATATAGCAACCAAGTACTACAGTAACAATAGAGTTTATATTACAAGTTTAAGACTAATACACTATTTCCTATATATATTTTCAAATACAGTTCAGATGCACCTGCAGCAAGTGAGGAAAAAGCCTTAAATGAGAGTGAAAATTTTATTTTAATTGGAATAACATGAACGTTCTCGATAAGTGGAAATACTTGCAATCCTAAAAGAAAAAATATACCATTTCGCCAGAGAAGTAAAATCAAATAATAAAATAATAAAATGCTTATCTTTGACGGTTTTCATCCTACTTTTGCTATTTTCGAGCGACATACTTATAACCAATTAAAGTTAAAAAATCGTGCGTTTAAAGAATCCAAACGATATTTATAAAATTAAAGAAATTAAATGTTGGATTTAAAACCAAGTACCTGTCGCTGAAGCTGCGGAAATTTTATCTCACACAATTAGACATCTTCGGATTTTGTCATGATAGAAATCCGTAGTTGTTCTTTTGTCGGCAGAAGATCATAAAATGACTTTTCTCGAATTTTGTCCAACTTTAAAATCTGTATAAAAATATCTTAATTTTTTAAAATCTTCGATTATAGCCTGTAGAATGGCACACATTTAGAATTTGTTTACTAAAACGTATAATTCCAGTACAAAACATAACAGAAAAGATAACATTTTACAAAGTGCCGATTTGTAAATTTTTCGGGCTTTTAGAGGGTTATTTTGCAAATATTAAAAAATCTGAAAGTTTGGAAAGTTTTCTCAAACTTCTCGAATTAGTAGCTAAATAAAAAAAACGCGAGATTCTAGACCAAGCATTTGTCTAGGAATAAACAGGATATACTCGTACAAACGTCGAAACATAGATTGTCCGACGGAAATTTTAGCCTAGAAAAAGTGCATGTACATAACATGACAAAAATTATGTTCGGTGTTAACATTGACCAAAGGTATGTAAGCACATATCTCACGACTTTCAATCAAAATGTCCAGTACATATTTTATCGCAAGCCGCTGGAAAAAATATTGTTAGCTAGAGAAAGTTCACGTTACGGTACTAATCCCCTGATCTGAACTATAAATAAAAGAAATCCATTTATTATTTTTCAATTAATTATAAAATTTAAATTCTCTATTTCACAAGCCATTTCTACACTTATTATTTACGTATTTCTATCATTCTTTTTCAACACTTTACAACATAGTTGAAAAGTGTTTATGATTTTGTTCATTCTGTCTGTTTGTCTGTCCGTTCGCACGATAACTGCTATAAAAATGACTTTATCAAAATGACATTTTAGTATATAGTTGGGACGGTCTGCGAGACATACGGGAACGGGAATGAATAATATTACGCAATTAATTTTGGATTGATCCCGGATTGAAAAAATGAAATACATTGAACCCTATGGGACTTAATTTTTCAAACATTTTTAAGCGAACTTAAAATTCACAAATTACTTCGAAAGTTTTAAGAAATATTCAAGATATCCCATAAAATATATAAAAATAATTTCAGCAAAATATGCTTTTTTTAAATAAAAATTAAAATAATAATTACACCCATATAATATGAAGAGATCACGTGACCCACTTCAAAATAAAATATGTCATTCATCTTTTTTTACCAGAGTAAAAATCGTGATTTTTAAAGTTATATTTTGTATTGCATCTGTCCTAAAACCGCTTTATTTTTGCGTAATTTCTGCGCATTTATATTCTGAACCAACGCGATTACAATATTTTTGAATTTAAATGATCATCAAATTTGGATTACTTCTACAACGAAGTGTAATTTCAACGTATGAAGAATGCAAACGCAACAAACTCTAAGATGGGTTGTATAAGAATTGCTGACTTTTTTTAACGCAGAATTATTTAGCTCTGGAGTCTGGAATGTAGGTGATAAGAATGAAATATTCATTGATTTTACATAGAGAAGAATACGATGCTATTGTCTTTTTCGATGAAGATTTAAGCATGGAGTTATACAGTACTTTTACCTCAATGGTTTTAAATTTTAAGTAAGATAAATTATTGTAGTATTCTGATAATTTTAAAAATTTCACTGCTGAATGAAAGGAATGGAATAACAGTGCATGAATGAAATATTCACTGCTATTACATAGAGAACCAGGCGATTTACATTTCGATGACGTCATTTGAATAAAGTTCATTTTTTAAGATGAAGTTTTAAATTTTCCAATATACTAAATTATTGTAGTAATGTGACAATTTTTAAAATACCACCGATGAATGTATCGCATTTTAGAGATGTTTTAATAAAATTGCATTGCAGTTGGAAAGTGTTTCATAATCAATGCTTTATTGTTTTTTTTTTTTTTCAATTTAAGCAGATATCAAAGGATGCAGCAAAAATTGTTTTAACGATTTAAATCTACAGCTTGAGTTCTAAAATAAGACACAGAAGACCAATTGCTGCAATCAAGCACCTAATTAGTATTTCATGTTATTCGTCAATACAATACAAATTACATAAACGCTCGGAGCACATGAAATCCGAGTACTAGCTTGAGCTAAAAATGTCTAGTTTTAAGCTTTAACATAATTTTAAAGCTGAGATGCGATCGAATTAGTCAAATGCCTAAAACTGGGGAGTAATAGTTAATAGCGTATTATCTCAGAGAGTCAGTAACATCTTTAATTTTATTCATTCGGATGCGGAACTTGCTTAAAATTAAAACTACGTTCTCAATACGTAATGAAAATACTTGCAATCACCAAAAAAATCCGATGTGGGCAGCACATGACATTCATTTTCATTTTTTCTTTATTTCTTAAATAATTCATTAAATTGAGTTTAATAGCACAAAATAACCCCTATCATTATTTTAAACTGCACTCAATTTGCACTTTTAATTCAATTTTCGTTTCCATTTGGTAACTCGAGTTGTTTTTCAGAGATGGCGTGACGAAAATATGAAAAAACTAAAATATCTCGAGAACGGTAATTCCAAGAGTAATGTGATTAATTTTATTCCTTCCATAGTAAAGAATTACGTATAAAACAAGCATTCTTATTATACACTTGCCGCCTTTGGCGACCAGCCTGTTCGCTACCCTTGAAAATTCTGACCGTGGCAAACTCGTTGGCGCGACCTACCAGAAAGGTGTAAGATAACTGCTTGGAAGGCCAGGAAGTGCCACACAATTTAGACCGGAACCCAATGGGGGAGGCATCCAAAGAGACCGTACCCTCCTTCCCCTACCACAAACCTCTCGGAAGGACTTGCAGTCCCACACGTTTAACGTGATCGTACTCCGCGTGAACACGGCTGCAGTTTTGGCAATGGCGGGAATCGAACCCGGGCCTACCGAGTGAAATTCCCGCGCGCTAACCACTGGGCTACCGTGCCATCCGCGACAATCTCCATAACTTTATTTTTATTCGGCAATTTTGGGAATCGAACCCGGGCCTACCAAGTGCAAATCCCGCGCACTAACCACTGGGGTACTTCACCCTCCGCGATATTCTTCATAACTTTATTTTTATTCACCCAATTTAGACCGGAACCAAGTGGGAGAAGCATCCACAGGGACCGTACCCTTCTTCCCCTACCACCAACCTCTCGGAAGGACTTACAGACCCACATGTTTAACGTGATCGTACTCCGCGTAAACACGGCGGCAATTTTGGGAATCGAACCCGGGCCTACCGAGTGCAATTTCCGCGCGCTAACCATTGGGCTACTTTGCCCTACGCGACAATCTCCATAACTTTCTTTTTATTCATCCAATTTAGACAGTACCCTCCTTCCCCTACCACCAACTTCTCGCAAGGACTCACGGACCCACATGTTTAACGTGATCGTACTCCGCGTAAACACGGCGGCAATTTTGGGAATCGAACCCGGGCCTACTGAGTGCAATTCCCGCGCGCTAACCACTGGGCTTCTCCGCCCCCAGCGACTATCTCCATAACATTCTTTTTATTTACCCAATTTAGAACGGAACCCAGTGGGAGAGGCATCCACAGGGACCGTACCCTCCTTCCCCTACCACCAACCTCTCGGAAGGACTTCCGGACCCACATGTTTATCGTGATCGTACTCCGCGTGAACACGGCGGCAGTTTTGGAAGTGGCGGGAATCGAACCCGGGCCTACCGAGTGCAATTCCTGAGCGCTAACCACTGGGCTGCCTCGCCCTCCGCAACTTTCTTTATATTCACCCAATTTAGACGGGAACCCTGTGAGGGAGGCATCCACAGGGACCGTACCCTCCTTCCCCTACCACCAACTTCTCGGAAGGACTTCCGGACCCACATGTTTATCGTGATCGTACTCCGCGTGAACACAGCGGCAGTTTTGGAAGTGGCGGGAATCGAACCCGGGCCTACCGAGTGCAATTCCTGAGCGCTAACCACTGGGCTGCCTCGCCCTCCGCAACTTTCTTTATATTCACCCAATTTAGACGGGAACCCTGTGAGGGAGGCATCCACAGGGACCGTACCCTCCTTCCCCTACCACCAACCTCTCGGAAGGACTTCCGGACCCACATGTTTATCGTGATCGTACTCCGCGTGAACACGGCGGCAGTTTTGGAAGTGGCGGGAATCGAACCCGGGCCTACCGAGTGCAATTCCTGAGCGCTAACCACTGGGCTGCCTCGCCCTCCGCAACTTTCTTTATATTCACCCAATTTAGACGGGAACCCTGTGAAGGAGGCATCCACAGGGACCGTACCCTCCTTCCCCTACCACCAACCTCTCGGAAGGACTTACGGGCCCACATGTTTAACGTGATCGTATTCCGCGTGAACACTTCGGCAGTTTTGGCAGTGGCGGGAATCGTACCCGGGCCTACCGCTAACTTCCCGCGCGCTAATTTACAATTTAAAATGACCATATGCTCTCTAAGCTCTTAATTCCATCATCCTCATTCCATTGTTCCATCATTTAAAATATCCATAAAATTTAAATATCCATCGTTCCATCATTTAAAATATCCATAAAATTAAAATATCCATCGTTCCATCATTTAAAATATCCATAAAATTAAAATATCCATTTAAAAAATCCATATCGTTCCATCATTTAAAATATAAATATAATAATTTCTACAGTGCATATGTTAAGCTCTTATTTCATTTAAAATCGGAAGCGCGGGAAACGGAAAGTAAAAACTAATTCGGTTTCTTATTGTCCCACCCATCGCTATGCATATACAGAACCGTGACGTGACCTCCACCTTGACGTCCCCACCCACCACCTTCCCTTCAGCGGGGGAGAAACGAAGAGCCACGCCGAGCGGAACGGCGAGAAATTTAAAATCATGACGTCTTTAAAATTGCGATCCTGAAGGCAATTTTCATTATTTCTGGACCAGATTAGACTTGTAAGAATGCCAGATGTTTGACCTTTCTGAAAATGTAAATTATTAGTCGAAATTATGAGTACTTTTCACGATGCGAGAATTTAAAAACCAAAAATCGTTTTCTTGAGCAAAAAGTGACTTTTGTTTTAAAATCTTTAAAAAATATTAGAAATCGAAATTCAGATTTGAAATTGATATATTTTTACTCGAAATTCTCTGCTCTTTCCGATGGTGTAATTTGTTTTTTCTACGATGTCTGGATCGTGGAGAAAAAAGGGCAAAAAACGGTCGAAATCGCATAAAACATTAAATAAATAAAAAAATAATTAAAATTTTAAAAATCGGTTTTCACGTGTCCCCTTCCCTCCCCCCCCCCCCCGGGTCTCCGATTGCCAAATTTCGTAGCTTTCCGACGCGCGGTCGCGAAACGTATAGTGTATAAGACAGACACACAGACAGACAGACAGACACACAGACATTGCATTTTATTATATAGATTTCAGCATGCGTAGTCTTTTACTTTAAATTTTTGCGGGTCATTTCGTAAAAAAGGCAGGTTCTTCTTTTTCGAATCGTACCAAAATCTAATCAGCACCAGAGCAATTAACAAAAGACTTATCTACTAAATTTTGTCAAATTTGGTCAATGAGCTTTATAGCTAGAGTGGACACATGATATTTTGGCTGGTCATTTCGCAAAAAGAAGACGGGTCCTTTTATCCCGAAGCATACCAAAATCTAATCAGCACCAGGGTCATACACAAGTGACTTACCTGTAAAATGTTATAAAATTTGGTCCATTAGTTTTTGAGTTAGGGTGGATACATGCATTGCCTAGACAGACAGACAGACACATAGATGCTACTCTAAAAATAATGTTTTCGTGCTCTAGAAGTCATGTAGATCCGTCGAAAACTCGAGTTCCGATTTTCAACATGATTCTAATACTTTCCCTATACATTACCATGTATTGCAGGGAAGGTAAAAATCTGATGTAGGCAGCACATGACTTTCCCTGCAGATTCATATTCACGTTCTCTTTATTTCTTCAATAATTCATTAAATTGAGTTTAATTGCGCAAAATAACACCCATAAGTATTTTAAATTACACTGAATTTGCACTTTTAATTCAGTTTTCGTTTTCATTTGATAACTGGACTTCCCTGCAATATATGGTAATGTAGAGGGAAAGCATTGGAATCATTTCAAAAATCGCAACTCGAGTTTTCGACGTATCTACACATTTTTAGACATCTAGCATACGTAAATACAATTGCAGCGTGACGTCTGTGTGTGTGGCTGTCTGTGCAATGTATGTATCCACTCTAACTCAAAAACTAATGGACCAAATTTCATAAAATTTGGTAGGTCAGTCACTTGTGTGTAACCCTGGTGATGATTAGTTTTAATACGATTCGGGTTAAAAGAATCAGCTTTTTATTGCGAAATGACCCGCAAATATTGCCTGTATCCAGCTGAAAAACTAATAGATCAAATTTTGCCGAATTTAGTGGAAAAGTCACTTGTGGGTTACCCTGCTGCTGATTAGATTTTGGTACGATTCGAAAAAAATATCCTGCCTTTTTTTGCAAGATGGCCTGCAAAAAATCGTCAAAATCTAAAATAAACAACTACGTATGCTCTATATCAATTAAATGCTTGTTTTATACGTAATTTTTAACGATCATAAGATTAAGATCAACTGCAATACACTAGGACTAGCCGTTCTCGAGGTAGTTTAGTTTTCTTGCATTTTCGCTACACAACTTTTGAAAATAAGCCCATTTACCAAATGAGAAAGAAAATCGAATTAAAAGTGCAAATTTAGTCGAAAACCCAGACCACCCGACTCGCCCTAGGGCACGAGCAGCAGTTTGAGTGGTCGGTAGTGTGCAAATTTAGTGTAATTTTAAATAATTATGGCTGTTATTTTGTGCAATTAAACTCAATGTAATGAATTATTGAAGAAATAAAGGAAACGTGAATATGAGTCTGCAGGGAAAGTCATGTGCTGCCCACATCAGATTTTTTTCAAAGGTAGCTTAGCGGAAATGAAAATTTTAAAATATCTCGAGAACGGTTAGTCCTAGAGTAATGGTGTTGGTCTTATTCTTTCTGTTGTCAAAAATTACGCATAAAATAAACATTTCGTTCGTTACTATTTCCCCGTGGTGAAGGAGCGCCTACGCACCATGTCCACAAGACCCCCCCAGGGTATCCCATGGCGAAGGGGAGGAGATTTGCAGCTTCACTTTTATAGAGGCTCCCCGAAGGGCGGAAGTCTGACTTGGCCTCGACATGACAACATCCATGCCTGCTGGCGGGATTCGAACCCGCAACCCGGCAATCCAGCGATTAGACGGAAACCCTTGTCCCTGATCGCTCAACCACCGGATCGGCAAATAAACATTTAATTGATATATATAAGAATACGTAGTCTTTTATTTTAAATTTAACGATTTTTGAAAGCCATTTCGCAAAAAGAGACAGGTTCTTTTTTTCCAAATCGTACCAATATTTAATCAGCACCAGGTTACCCTACAAGTAATGTATCTACCAAATTTCGTAAAATTTGGTTAATTAGTTTTTCAACTAGGGAGGATACAGGCAATTTTTGCTTGAAGTTTCGAGAAAAAGACATGTTCTTTTATCCCGAATCGTACCAAAGCCTAATCAGTACTAGGTCACCCACAAGGAACTTGCCTACTCAATTTTATGAAATTCGGCCAATTAGGTTATTAAGTTAGAGTGAATACAAAATCTGCACAGACAGACACAGACAAACAGACAGATACACAGACGTCACTTAAAATTAGTTTCTTCGTGTTCTAGCGGTCCCAAAACGTGAAGATTCGTCAAAAACCCGAGTTGCGATTTTTGGCACGATTCCAATACTTTCCCTATACATTACCATGTATTGCAGGGACAGTAAAAATAGTATCATTAGCAAGGGATGTAAAATTAAAGATGAGCTTGAGCGTAATTTACGCCTTAACAAGCAATGTATATTAAAATAGGAGAAACATCCGACCGAAATTATCTTTCTATTGAAATATAAACTGTTACGCATGTGCTGTCCTCCGTCCCTTCATTTAATCCGTAAGTTAATCCTTCAAAGCATGGAGATTAGAGGGTAGATTCTCTACCTTCATTTTCAAAGTCACTCCTTCATTCGAACCAACGCATGCGCAGTCACACGTCCCAACCTCGTTCGCAGTTGTGACGTTACGCTCCCGGTAAATTTCTTTGTTGAATACACTACCATAAACCGATCGATCCGAAATAAACTTTTATAGTCTCAGTTGAAAATCCGCTATTAATTTCAAACAGCTGAATTAAAAATAAATTGGTAAAATGCGAAGTCAACATTTGATATTTACGCCAAATATTAGAATAGTGTAAATGTTCAATTCTCCGAAGAATGAAAATAAAAATGTCTTTCGCGGTGCGACGAATAGCCCCCTATTCGTCGCCCCCCCCCCCCCCCCCCTGCGTGTATCCGCATAGTGTCACTAGTTCGTAGTATAACTTACAATAAAAGACAACAGCTATAAACTTAACCATTTAATAACGAATTTATTTAACTCAACTAGAAATAGATGCACATTACAATATTGCATACGTGGTTTTAAAATGCCATGGCAAAAAGGTCAGCTGACCAGCAGCCAGATACACTCATAAAGAGCGAATATCTCGAAACGCTCACTTCAGGTCTTAAAACCAACGAGCCAATGGAGACTCTAATCGCATTCTGGCAACATTATCCGCCATAAGCCACTGTAAGCGCTACCGGTGACGTCACAACCAGTCAATGTATATAATATTGTGAAAATTGAAATCAAAATCTCTATTTAAAAAAATGTAGCTGGCGCCGCCGCTGCTGTTCGACAGATTTCTTGTTTTCGAGATTCTTTGCTTCGTATCGCAAAAAATACTACGTATAAAAATATGAAATTTGGTAGACTTGTAAAAAATGCTTTGGGGAATACACTGGAATAAACCGTTTTTTGGTATACATTGTACTTTAAGAAATATTTAATTTCAAAATCAAAGACAAAATATTTGACCTGGGAGTTCGCGTCCTGGAGAGACTAACAATAGCAAGACCACGAATTTCTGCAGGCGGGTACCTACATGGGTGAATTTTTGAAGTACGTAGCGCTTTTTAACACTTTACAACAAAGTTGAAAAGCGTTTATGACTGTGTTCATTCTGTCTGTCTGTCCGTTAGCACGATAACTGCCGTCAAAATAACTTAATCAAAATGAAATTTTAGTATGTTGTTCAGACGGTCTATAGGACCTATGGGGTTATAAATGAATAATATCACCCAATTAGTTTTGGATTGCACCCGGGTTGAAAAAATTAAATACATTGAGCCCTATGGGACCTAATTTTTCAAACATTTTTTAAGCGAATTTAAAATTCACAAATTGCTTCGAAAATTTTAGGTAATATTTAAATTGTTCCATAAAATATATAAAAGAAAATTCAGCGAAATATATTCAGTAGTTTTTTAAATAAAAATTAAAATAATAATAACACCTCTTATATGAAGCGATCACGTGACCATGATATGAAAAGATCACGCGACCCACTTCAAAATGATATATGTCATCCATCTTGTCTCAAAATCGTGATTTTTAAAGTTAATTTTAATTCATATTGAGTGTTGTATCCGTCCTACAACCACTTTATTTTAGCTTAAATTCTGTGCATCTGCATACTGACACAACGCAATTACAATATATTTGAGTTTAAATGCTCATCCAAATTTGATTACTTCTACAACGAAGCCTATTTTTCACCTATGTAAAATGTAAACAGCAAAATATGTAGAATGAGTTGTATTAGAATTGCTGTATTTCTTTAACACAAAATCATTTAGTTCATGGTGTCTGCATAGCTGATATGAATGAAATATTCATTGATTTTACAAAGAGAAGAACGATTTTTTTTCGATGAAGTTTTACGCATAGAGTTTAAATACTTGTAGCTCCATGGTCTTAATTTTTAAATAAAATAAATTATTATTGTATTGCGATGAATGACAGGAATGAGAAATTATTTATGAATAAAATGCTGCTTTTATAGAGCGAGCCAGGTGTGTTATTTTTTCTATGACGTCATTTGAATGAATTTCAGAAGTTTTCAAATATAATAAATGATCGTAGTATTATGATAATTCTAAAATTATTACCGAGGAATGTATCACATTTTAGAGATGTCTAAACCAGGCAATTTATATTTCACTGCCGTCATTTGAATGAAGTTAATTTTTTTCTATGAAAGTTTAAGTTTTCAAATATAATAAATTAATGTAGTATTGTGATAAGTTTTAAAATAATACCGAGGAATGACATGTTTAAATAAAGTTGCATTGAAGTTGGAAAGTGTTTCATAATCAGTGCTTTAAGCATAATTGATCTTTCTGGTTTTAATTTAGATGTAGTTTTTGAGATATTTTTCTTTTTATGCACTTCTGAAGTGATTTTTTTTCGTATCAACACGTCTAGCGATTTCTCTGTCCCGTACCGAAAAAACTATAGTATAAAAAAATAAGAAATTTGGTACATTTATAGAGAAATAATAGGATAACACGATAAAATAAACCGTTTATATTTTTAAACTATATTATGGCATGAAGTAGCTCGCGAAGCGAGCTCAGGATCAAAAAATTAAGTTCCTGGGTTCCCTGGACTAAGAAAAAACCCTGCATTTACCTCTTGCGGAAAATAGGTAGGGATAGAATAAGAGATTTTTGATAGAAGAATTTTTAGGAGAGATAGATATGAAGCACAAGCTCTGCCAGCGCAATGAGTAGGAGGCGAAGTCTCCCGAAGGGGATTGGTGAAGCGTAGCGAGCAGTGGGCAGAGCCCCCCCCCCTAATATATGAAATTAAAACAAGATATATACGAAATAAAATTAAAATTCATTATTCATTTAATTCATTATTCATTATTCATTTAATAGAAAATAGCAAGATCGTAGAGTTGAGGTGGTAATGCTGATAGTGACTATATGTGACGTTACGTCAAGGAATGTCTTTAACATACGGCGGCGGTACCAGTAGTGTCTCCATGTATATAAGCTCGTTGCTTAAAACTCTAATACTTACACTAATGCTTTGAAACTGAAGTTGTGGCGATTGCAGAACATTAAAGCCACTGCCACAGACATGCTCATTAACTGCGTTGGCCAGTCAAGCCGGAAGCTGCTTTGTCCCGCAGCGTAGGCGGCACCACACATGAATAGTCCTAAAATGCATATATTTCGATGTATTTTAAAAACTTTTTAATAAAGTCTTACGAATCCGTTCCCAAGATCGTTAAAAATAACGTACTTTGCCTTTCTGATTGTGTTAGGGTTAAATCTGTGTGATAATTTCGATCGCTATGGAACTGATTTAAGTGAAAATTGCCTTAAAATTAACATAAAATAGCTAAAATAACTAAATAACTATAATAACTAAATGATTTCTTCTTCGACCCAGACTGTCTGGCCTACCTGAAGGTGTAAGGTAGCTGTTTGAACGATCGGGACAGTTCCACCCATATTAGACCGGAACCCAGTGGGGACGACATCCACAGGGACCGTACCCTTTTTCCTCTAGCACCAACCTCTTGGGAGGACTTACGGACCCACATAATTAACGTGTCCGTATTCCGCGTGAACATGAGGACCGTTTGAGAAAAGCTGAGAATGGAATACGGGCCGTCCGAATGCAATCTCCGCGCTCTAACCAACGGGATGTCCTACCCCTTAATTCGAATTTAACACATCATGTTAATATGGCTGATCTAAACTACAAATGTTCCGAATTTCGCAACTATGGGTCAATTATATATAAATCTAAGCCCTCAACAAACATGCATATATCTTTTTTTATTATTATAGGTTACAATTTGTTAATCTTTGAAATATTTTTCTAGTTCCCTTATAAGTGCTCACTAATGCAACAAATACAAGAAGAGCACTTAAATAAATTAAGAAGCTCGCAGAATCAAAGATATAATTGTATACATTTGCCCCGACATAAACTACGCTCTTATGAATTTCTGAAGACATTTAACCATAATGCTCATTAGCATTCATCTTATTCGATCTGCTTCAAAGGAAGCGGCGTAAGATAACAAGTGAATTCTGCGGAATCTTGCTTGGTGAATACTTGAAATGTTAGCATTAATGCCTCTAATTGCCGAAAAGCAATGTTTCATATTTAGAATGTTTCGCAGACCTGGCCGTATGTTTACTTAATGCAATTTAAACTACAATTTATTATATAGTTAGATTTTAAGTAATACATTTCGAAATGCATAGTTATAAATTATTACACGTAAAATTGAAATTCTGATATGTCAAACACATAAATAATTTCAACATGCTAACAAATAAATAATTATCCGGAAAATAATAATAAATATAATAATATTTTATTCTTCCTTTTTGAAAACCATAAAAATGAATTATTGTATTGTACTCATTGAATAAGCAAATTCCATGCCTATGGTACATCACGCTTTCTAAAGGAGATCTTATTACTTTCCCTGCAATACATGGTAATGTATAGGGAAAGTATTGGAATCATGTCGAAAATCGCAACTCGAGATTTCGACTGATCTACACGCTTCGAGACCTCTAGAATACGAAAAACCTATTTTAGTGTGGCGTCTGTGTGTCTGTCTGTCTGTGCAATGTATGTATCCACTCTAACACAAAAACTAATGGACCGAATTTCATAAAATTTAGTAGGTAAGTCACTTGGATGTAACCCTGGTGCTGATTAGTTTTGGGTACTACTCGGAATAAATCAACGCGCCTTTTTTTGCGAAATGGCCCTCAAAAATTGCCTGTATCCACTGTAACTGAAAAACTAATTGATCAAATTTTAAAAAAATTGGTACATCAGTCACTTGTAGTCCCTGGTGCTGATTAAATTTTGATACGATTCAGAAAATAACAACCTGCCTTTCTTTACGAAATGACCCGCAAAAATTGTATATTTCCACTCAAACTCAACTAATCGACTAAATTTCATAAAATTTGGAAGATAAGTCACTTATGGTTGACCCAGGTGCTGATTAGATTTTGGTATAATTCGGAAAAGAACAACCTGCCCTTTTTTCCGAAATGGCCCTCAAAAATTATATATTTCCCCTGTAACTCAACTAATCGACTAAATTTCATAAAATTTGGTAGATAAGTCACTTATGGTCGACCCCGGTGCTGATTAGATTTTGATATGATTCGGAAAAGAACAACCTGCCTTTTTTTACGAAATGCCCCTCAAAAATTATATATTCCCTCTGTAACTCAACTAATCGACTAAATTTCATAAAATTTGGTAGATAAGTCACTTGTGGTCGACCCTGGTGCTGATTAGAATTTGGTACGATTCGTAAAAGAACTACCTGCCTTTTTTCAGGAAATGACCCGCAAAAATTTCATGTTTCCACACTAGCTAAAATACTAGTTGACCCAATTTCACAAAAATTGGTAGATAAGTTGCTTGTAGTACACTCTGGTACTGACTAGATTTTGGTACAATTTGGAGAAGAACAACCTGCCTTGTTTTACGAAATGACCCTCAGAAATCGCCAAAATCGAAAAAAGAAGACTATATATATTCTCAAATATATCAAATGAAATTTTGTTTTATATGCAATTTTTGACGAGATAAAGATTATAACGTACTCCATTATACTTTAGGACTGACCGTTCTCATGATATTTGAGATTTCTTGCATATTTGTTACGTCGCTATCGGGAAAATGTCCAATTACCAAATAAAAACAAAAATTGAATCAAAAATGCAAATTTAGTGTTATTTGGCTCAATTAAACTCAATCTAATGAATTATTAAAGAAATAAGGAAAATATGAATTTGAGTCTGCAGGGAAAGTCATGTGCTGACCACATTAGATTTTTTTTCTAATATATCGAGAACAATGCTAAGATGCAATAATATATATGCAGGTTTATTGTGACGCATCATAAACATTAAGCTATGGTATCAATGCGATTCTGGATGCAAGTACTTTTAAATTTTTTTCATTGGATTAGTTAAAATAAAAAATTGCCTATTATTGACGATGTATGTCTAAAACATGCGGTATCTTGAGGAGATAAATTGTTAACGCTCTATAAATGCTAGTATTCAAGCCTGTCAAAAAAAGAATAAAAAATACTCTTAAAAATAAGCTGCAATAATTTTTAATGTCTTATTCTGTTTAATAGCGTATGGCGAGTTTTTCAGACACACCCACCAAATTTATCCCCCCCCTCTACAGAATATCCAGCCCTGTTAAGTTCTTACCCGTGGTCGATACGAGAGATAGATGCATTTCAGCCTTTTATGTCATCTGTCGGTCTCTGCAACATGTGGAAAGACATTTTGAAAATCCAATATTTCCTTAGCCATGAAAGAAACTCGAAAGTCTAACTTCTAGAAGTCGATACCCTGAATGAGCAAAGATTCATCCATCTAGACCACCGTATGATTCTGGGAAGTCTCTAAAGACTTTTCGAACATTATTTCATTTTCTCGGCTGGCGAGGATGATCTGAATTCCGACTCTGTTAGGTTTTGACTCGGGTTCAATACTTTAAGTGCACAAAGGTTCAGTCGTCTAGTCAACGGTACAGGGGGCTTCTGAGCAAAACATAATTATTATATATTCGATTTCATAAATAATTTTAAGTTTTGCAATTTTCCAAGTGGTCGCATTCAATCAGCGGTAGACCGTCTTGCACTTCAATCCCGGGTACCCCGACTCTGAATCACATTGGTTTGAAACAAGGGTGAACGATTTGCACATAATGAGTGAGCCATTGGCATTTGGGACGAAACGTGCGGAGAGAGGTTTTGAATATTTATTTTCTTTCAGCTCTGCAGAAATTGTGTTTTCTAAAACGGCGGAGAGCGTATTGTAAAGAGCCCTGCTGAATCAACCGGGAATCGAACCCTGGATCTCCGAACTGGCCAGCCGACGCTCTACCGTTGAGTTATTGGAACGAAATTATAAGCTCTTATCGCGCGAAGTGGACTCTGCATTCTCCACCCTTTAATGTCAGATTGACGGGAACTGACTATCTGACTGACCACCTCCTGCTATTTATACGTCAAGTTAGCCTCTTGTTACTACTATTTTTACCCAAGTTATTTTCCCGATTAGTCGTTATCCTCTCACTTTGAACTTGGTGCTCAATCTACCAGAGTCCACTGAATCCATACTTGTCGTACTAGGTCACTTGCAGATCTCCGGCATCTTTGTACTAACTTACAGAGTTCATTTGTTCGGGCGCCACTGTAAAGAGCCTTGCTACCTCAACCGGGAATCGAACCATGAATCCCCGAACTGGCCAGCCGACACTATACCGTTGAGCTATTGGGACGAAATTGCAAGCTCTTGTCGTCCAAGTGGACTATGCATTGTTTTTGAGGATACTCTCTGTGAATTCAGTAGTTACGAGTGTTTATTCATAAACTATTCGTTCTAGAGTGTTAAATAAACAAAGGCTAACTCAAATTTAAAAGCCTATTTTAAAATTGCCCTAGGTACTATTTTGGCTATCGAGCTTTGTACACTCTAAGACAAAAAAAAAATAGACTCACCAACAAAGAATTATCCAAATGAGACAAAATTTGGTACGTGTAATGTAGATGTACAGAAAAAGAAATGATTAGAATTTCCGAACAATTGGATGATTTATCGCACTGAATAAACTACACAAAGTGATCACGTCAATATGGCTTTGTTCCACTCCTGGTCTTGATACAAGCTGTTACCCGACGTGGCATTGATGCATAAAGTTGTCTGATGGTCTTTTGAGGAATGTCGCTCCAAATGACCTCCAATTGACAAGATAATTCGTCTACATTCTGGGACGGTCACAGCCGATGCCCCATCTCAGCCCAAATGTGCTCAATAAGCGAGAGATCTGGGAATCTGACTGGCCAACGAAGTGTGTCGTAAGCACGCAGATAATCAATAGAGAGGCGTGCCGTGTGTGGTCTGGCATTATCTTGCTGAAATGTTAGCCCAAGGTGTCGCGAAAGGAATGGCAATACAACGGGTCGCAGAATATCGGCAACGTACCGCTGTGCAGTGAAGGTGCCACGGAGGACTGGGGTCCGGCTATCAAACGAAATGACACCCCAGACCATAACTCTCTGTTGTCGGCCCGTGGGTCGTGTGACAGTAAGTGCAGAATCCTGACGATGTCTGGGCTGTCTCTAGACCCGTCTGCGCTGGTCGTCGGGGCTCAGTTCGAAACGGGACTCATCACTGAAGACAATTCGTTCGCAATCCGACAAATTCCACATTGATCGGACACGGAATCATTGCAATCTCTATTGGCGGTGCATACTGGTTAGTGGTAGGCGCCGTAATGGGCGTCGCGAGTATAGAATCTGCTCCCGTAGTCTTAATGGTCTGAGTGGTCACTTCCGTGTTTTTCACACGTTGGGTGGTTGATAACGACGAATTTCGTGCTGTCACAGCTGCTCTGACAATCGCTCTATCTCCCAGTTCTGTCTTCGCTCTATCTTCATGTTCTGTCTTCGCTCTATCTTCCCGTTCTGTCATCGCTCAATGTCGTCCGCTTGCCGCTGAAATCTGCCATTCTTGCCAACATCGTCTAATTGCTGCATCGCTCCTACCCAAATGCCGAGCGATTCGTTCATGTACCCATCTAGTTTCATGCGGTCCGACCACACGCCTTCTTTCAAACTCCTTCATATGCTCGAAGTAGCCGCGAATTCGCCGGCGAGGCATTGCTACAATCAAGGTACATAAACGCAATAATCCACTTCACGTTTTGTTCCTGAAAGCGAGATTTGCTCCTTATATACACCACCATGGTGCTCAGTTTCAATGCGCTGTAGTTCGAACTATTCATTCATTGGCTGCGAATTTTTGCTCATTTGCATATTCGGGCGAAAGGCATGTAAAGTTTCATTACTATCGGATTATTTGGCGGGGTGCGTTGATTTTTAACACTTTACAACATCCTTCAAAAGTGTTTATGACTTTATTCATCCTGTCTGTCTGTCTGTCTGTCTGTCTGGCCGTTAGTACGATAACTGCCGTAAAAATGACTTTATCAAAATGAAATTTTAGTAAGTTGTTCAAACGGTCTGTGGGTCCTATTGAATATAAATGAATAATATCACCCAATTAGTGTTGGATTGAAACCGGGTTGAAAAAATGAAATACATTGAACCCTAAGGAACCTAATTTTTCAAACATTTTTTAAGCGAATTAAAATTCACAAATTGCTTCGAAAGTTTTAGGAGATATTCAAATTATCCCATAAAATATATAAAAAAATTTCAGCAAAATATATTCAGTAGCTTTTAAATAAAAATTAAAATAATAATTACACACTTTATATGACTCCCCTTTCTGGTAGGTCGGACGGTCTGGGTTTCAACAACAACAACACTTTATATGACTCCGGCCGTCCAAATAGATGCTCTAAGTCCTCGGACGAGTCGGACGGTCTGGGTCTTCAACACTTTATATGAAGAGATCACGTGACCATTATATGAAGAGATCACGTGACCCACTTCAAACTAAAATATGGCATCTATCTTGTGTCAAAATCGTCATTTTTAAAGTTATTTTTAATTCATATTGAGTGTTGTATCCGTCTTAAAACCGCTTTATTTTTGCTTAAATTCTGTGCATCTACATATTGAAACAACGTAATTACAATATATTTGAGTTTAAATAATCATTAAACTTTAATTATTTCTACAACGAAGCCTAATTTTTACTTATGGAGAATGTAAACACCAAAATATCTAGAATGAGTTGTATAAGAATTGCTGAATTTCTTTAGCTCAAAATTATTTAGCTCATGGAGTCTGCAATATAGCTGATATGAATGAAACATTTATTGATTTTACACAGATAACCAGACGACTTTTTCGATGGAGTTTTAAGCATAGAGTTAAATTACTTGTACCGCCATGGTTTTAAGTTTTTAAATAAAATAAATTATTATAGCATTGTGATGAATGAAAGTAGTGGATAAAGGTTATGAATGAAATTCTGCTTTTATATAGATGCGATTTATATTTCGATAATATTTCGATCGGTTTATATTTCGAGGCGATGTATTCCCAACGGTCATTTTTTTACAGCCACGACACGGCACATGAAAATCTAGTCGAAGAAAACAGATATTAGGCGTTTTGCAGATACGCCCAATTTTCCGTTTATTGACCAATAAAGAAAAGTGTATCATATTAAATTTCTTATACACACGCAATGACCGAAAGCTTTGTAAATATTGACTTTGGATGTGATTAATAATATCCTCAGATTTTAGGCATGGAGTTGTAACAATCTGAGTTTGTTCACGAAGTTCGAATCGTTATCTTCGTCCAGTGTTCCAGGGGTTATTAGGAAGTCATTGAATTTACATATCATAAAATTCAAAAATTGTAAGAGAACAGTTTTTTATGATATATACTAATTATACAGTGTCTGTCAGACCGCCTATCTATCTGTCACGGTTTATTCGGGTATTTTAACAGAGGCTAAAATTTGAATTTAATTCTGAGTCAGAAGCACT
This sequence comes from Amaurobius ferox, assembly GCA_951213105.1. NCBI lineage: Eukaryota > Metazoa > Arthropoda > Arachnida > Araneae > Amaurobiidae > Amaurobius > Amaurobius ferox. The sequence continues at coordinate 36,472,534 of OX578141.1, read as the reverse complement.
GCGATCACATTTATTTGATGGGGGTATAGCCACTTTACTATAGATATGGATTACTATAGATATGACCACTCCGGGCAAGCTGTATCTATCAGATACATGATCGTTTTTAATTATATACCTTCATTTATTTCTTTAAATTATAGTAATGTATCTATTAGTAGTACAAGACTCGTCCACATCTATATTCGAGCTTTTCCACACCAATGTTATGTTATTGAATTGATTATGTCTATGTTATTGAAAAGGTCTTGATTATAATTATTATAAACAAGAAAGATCAATCATGCTTAAAGCATTGATTATGAAACACTTTCCAACTTCAATGCAATTTTATTTAAACATGTCTAAAATGCAATACATTCCTCGGTACTATTTTAAAACTTATCACAATACAACATTAATTTATTATATTTGAAAACTTAAACCTTCATCGAAAAAAATGAACTTCATTCAAATGACGGCATTGAAATATAAATTACCTGCTTTAAACATCTCTAAAATGTGATATATTCCTCTATAATAATTTTACAATTATCATAATACTACGATAATTTATTATATTTGAAAACTTCATCGAAAACAACTGAAATTCATTCAAATGACGTCATAGAAAAAATAACACGCCTGGCTCTCTCTATAAAAGCAGCATTTCATTCATAAATAATTTCCCATTCATGTCATTCATCACAATACTATAATAATTTATTTTATTTAAAAATTAAGACCATGGAGCTACAAGTAAATAAACTCTATGCGTAAAACTTCATCGAAAAAAATCGTCCTTCTCTTTGTAAAATCAATGAATATTTCATTCATATCAGCTATGCAGACTCCATAAACTAAATGATTTTGTGTTAAAGAAATACAGCAATTCTAATACAACTCATTCTACATATTTTGCTGTTTATATTTTACATAGGTGAAAAATAGGCTTCGTTGTAGAAATAATAACATTTGGATGAGCATTTAAACTCAAATTTATTGTAATTGCGTTATTTCAGTATGTAGATGCACAGAATTTAACCAAAAAGAAAGTGGTTTTGGGACGGATACAACACTCAATATGAATTAAAAAGAACTTTTAAAATCACAATTTTGAGACAAAATGGAGGCCATACATTATTTTGAAGTGGGTCACGTGATCTTTTCATATCATGGTCACGTGATCGCTTCATATAAGAGGTGTTATTATTATTTTAATTTTAATTTAAAAACTACAGAATATATTTCGCTGAATTTTTTTTCATATATTTTATGGAATAATTTGAATATTACCTAAAATTTTCGAAGCAATTTGTAAATTTTAAATCCGCTAAAACATTTTTTGAAAAATTAGGTACCATAGGGCTCAATGTATTTCATTTATTCAACCCGGGTTCAATCCAAAACTAATTGGGTGATATTATTCATTTATATTTCCATAGGTCCTACAGACCGTCTGAACAACATACTAAAATTTCATTTTGATTAAGTCATTTTTACGGCAGTTATCATGCTAACGGACAGACAGACAGACAGGCAGACAGGCAGAATGAACAAAGTCATAAACACTTTTCAACTTTGTTGTAAAGTGTTAATAAAAAAAGAAATGAAATTTCAATAATTAAATTAGAATCATATATCATATAAATTTAATTTTCATTATTTATGATTCCGAAAGTACATTTTAATCAGAGGGTCATGTTTTACAAATAATTTGTGCATATTCCAAATAAAGCTCGTAATTTCATCCGCAATCAGTTCCCGAAAGTTTCCAAATATTCCTCACATTTATGTTTTCGCTATATTTTGATAGTCGAATTAATTTCCTCTATACTTAAAATGGAATAAAATATTACAGTGAGCTACAGACGTATATTTCGCGCACAATTGTATATGCGTCACTTGTTTCCAATTTCAGCATTTGTATATCTCCTCTTAAAAATTCTTCATTCCTATCATTAAATAATATTTTATTGATTATACATGCCTTCAGAGTTACTTAGATCTAAATATTATTTACAATTTATGTTTATGAAGCGGTAAACCCAACATATAAATTTCAAATTCAACTGTCGAGACAATAATATAACGGTCGAAATAAGCAACACAATTAGACGCGTGTATCGCATAGATACACGCAACAGAACACAACTTATTCTACTACTGACCCGTTTTAGAAACAAAAACAACATGTGGAGATTCTTTTGTAGCATATGGTCATACTGAAAGATGCAAAAAATCTCAAGGTTTCTTTAGTGGTTAGAGAACTTCCAAATATTTCGGTATCTGTTAAATACCGTATCTGTTATCGAGCCCGAAGAAGTGTTAACACACTAATAAAAATAGGGGTAAACATTAAAAAAAACTATGTTTACTGCTACTAGAATAACTCTTTTAAACAAATAAATTCCCAGTTATTTTTCTTCTGACTGGAGCACCTCCTCTTAAAGTTCGTCTACCTATTGAAGCGCATGCGCATATGCATAATGGAAGTGTTCGTTCTTAAGTGTGATCGAGATCGGGATTTTTCTCCTGCTCGGGATCGAACCAATTTTAAAGGTTGAGGGAAGGGGATTACTTGGCAATGAGGGATCATTTCTGTGGATAAGGTATTTTAAATGTGACTGAAATTGTATAGACATATTTGCTGGCCAATCGGTAGATTTTAACATAGAACAAAGAGTCTCTGAAAGTCAAGGATATCGATTTTGTGATTTGGTAGAGGGGACGTATCATGCCCATGGTTCCGATGTGCACGAATTATATGCAATTTCAACTGTTACTTATACGAATAAAATATTTGTTTTATTACTTTATAGAATTAGCCTAGTAGAAGAGAAACGAGAGATTAAGCTCCGCAGGGGCAGCAGAGCAGCAGCTGCTATTGCCGATGACTCATGAGAAGGGAGCATGAGTCATGAGGAGGAAGTGATCTATGGACCGATGATGTAATGAGGTGGATAATCTGATCGTATGAACTTCGAACCGATGGCGTAATGAGGGATTCTCCTTTCAATTGATAATCTGATCGTATGAACTTTGGAACAATGACGTAATGAGATAGCTAATCCGATCGTGTGAACTATGAATCGATGACGTAAGGAGGAAATCTTCGGATAGTTAATCTGATTGTGAACAGATAATGAGAGAGATAATCTAGGAGAGTGAGTTGAACTTTGGACGGATGACGTCATGAGGTAACCTTGAACTTTGAGCTGTCATGAGGAAGCTGAATCTGAAATATTTTGAAATATTTGACACGGAAGAAAGATTTGAGTGGCGCCATCTATCAGGATTTTTTTAAGTTCTGAATTTATAAGGATATATCGGCTAGGATTCGAACTGGTGTTTTCAGCACGGTAGGGCCTTTGGCTACTACTTGGAGTGAATTTTCTCAAAAAATTGTGGTCGTTCAATGTTCTATATGCAGATACCTCTTTCGTCAGTCGGCATGATATGTTCTGTTTTAATGTAAATGGTAAACTTCATTTACAGAAGATAATTCAATTATATGATTCAAAATTTTGCCTAAAGCAGTGTCATACTGTGTTAGATGAAAATCAAACAGCATGTTTAAAAAATTGTGTTCACAACATGAGTAATAAACTTCGAGAAAGAATATTTATAGACTGACTTCCTACTGAAATATTAAAAATAAAAGACAGTATAGCCTTTCTATCATCAGCTATCTGTGACAAAATATATGCATTCAATCATCTAATCTCTTGTATTCATGACAGTGTAATGTGTCATGTAAGAAAACTTTTCCAATGTGTTGGCTGTGTTGCCCAAATTAAAGATCAAAGTTACCATGAATGTCTTCACAGTAAAAAAAAGTCTAAATCTTGACATTAAAGTCTTTCAAATTAGAGGACTATGAATGCGCGATAAGAAAATTATTTTAAGTTATTTGTTTAAATGTACAACAAATAATGGTTAATGTGTATTTCATGAAAAATAGATTCATTAAATGTTTTCTATCTTTCAAACTGAACTCCTTATTTCATTTATCGACTAATTTTTAGCTTGTGCTGTTTAAAAATGATATGTGGGCGTGGGTTACGTATCAATGCATTCAAATGTATTGGATTTAGAAATATTTTTTTTAAATACAATATAAAAAAAAAATTATAATTAAATTTATTCGGATCATATTAAATGTCTACAGTGTGAGTCTCGTAATGAAAGATATTTACACTTTACAGAGTTCAATTCATAAAATTTATGTTCAATGATAAATTCTGAAATTATATACCCTTATTCATTAAAAATAAATGCTAAGTTATGTTACATTCTCTAAGAAATATGAAGATTCATAAAGAAAGTGGGGCTTAAAACTCTAAGAATCATTAAAAATTCGACCCTAGATTCCTAAAAATCTACAAGTTGTTATTCATTCTGAATGAAGCTTAAAATTTTGTAGTAGATCTCAGTCTCGGCCTGTCATTTTCCACATTTTGTTTAAATAGGCACATTCAAATGTGCTCATCCTTCCTACGATGGTCAGTATTTACCATACTTTCATTTAATTATAATGTTAAAAATTTTATACTAAAATAATTACATTTAGAGTCGTAGACCCCTTGTAACATTAAAAAACATTATCCTAGTCCTCCAAACATTCGCTAAGAATCAAGCAATTTGGTAAATTTCATTCAAATATCATAAGTTTAAAAGAAAAATGAATCTTAGGTCCCCGCAAAACTAAAAATATGCACTTCTAATTCGTCAATTATCCACTAAGTGTCGTGCAATTTGATAAATTTCATTCAAATATCATAATTTTAAACGATAAAAGAGTCTTAAGATTCATGTAACATTAAAAACGTACCTCTTATTTCTCAAACATGCACTAAGTTTCGAGTAATTTGTTAAATTTCATTTAAATATTGAATAGTTCCCAGAAAATTCGTTAAGTATCGTACAATTTGGTACATTTCATTCAAATATTATGATTTTAGGGTCTTAGAAAAATACTCTCCTTCCCTAAAAGAGGTCTTAATTTCTAAGCATAAGAAAAATAAAATGTTTATCGAAGCCTATAAACCTTAATCATTTACACGTTTAGCGGCATTAATGATTTAAAATGAGATCGTCAGAAGATTATTTGGTGTATTTCTATGATTTTATGTAGTTTAAATATAGCTTCTTTCTTCTTTCATTTACAAGACACTATTTTTTTATTAGTATGTAATTAAAGCCATGTTGTGTAAGTAACAACAAACAATGTATTTCTAACGTATAACAGTATTCAATATGTATGGATTTATTTTTCACGAGTTTTTATTTGGACTAAACTAATAATGCGTGAATAATCGTCTTGTGGTCAGTCATGTGATAAAGAGGGGAGCGATAACAAGGTTCGACCGTTTAAAATTATGTATGATAAGATACAGTGTAAGTGAATAAGGTATTCATTTAAATTCAATGTTAACAATCAGATATCCTTAAAAGTGTCATCGTATTCGCTTAAAATTTGTGAAATTTTGTAAATGTACGGAATGGAGGACAGAATGCGGCACCTCTGGGGCTACTGGAACTCGCATATACTTTTTCTTGTACGAACCATTTCCTTCTTTTTCTAACACTCCTTATTAATATATAACATTCAATTTCTAATGGGTAACATGCAATTTCTAATGTCTAATATGCAATTCCTAATGGAAAACATACTCATGTAATTTGCTTAATGCATTTAAATATTGAATAGTTTTCCCCCCAAAAAATCGTTCAGTAGATATCGTGCAATGCACTGAATCCTAAAATTGGAGGATTCGCTTTGCAATACCGAATAGTCAGTTGTGGTAAGTTTATTTCATATTTTTTTATTAATGGAATCCTTTAGTTAAACAATTACAAAAATAACTGTTTCATTAAGAATATTGAACACAGTAGAGTTTTGCATTTTCTACCCTTCCAATATTCGCAAAATACTATACAATTCACTACAATAATAACATTTTAGGGTCTTAAACCCCTTGTAACATTAAAAATGTATCTTTAATTTCCCATTCACTCAGAAAATATCGTGCGTTTCAATAAAATAATGAAATTTTAGAGGCCCCATGGAATATCCAGTGGCAAGTTGTGGTAAGTATGAAACGACTCGTTCTGATTTATTGAATATTTTTTGTTATGCAGATTATTTATTTAAAAATAATTTTAACTCATTCATTAAAAAACATTGAACGAAATAGAGAGTTGAATTTTCTACACTTTAAACATTTACTCACTCTATGTAAATGGTTCATTATATTTTAATGAAGATAATTAACTTTCACGGATTCACAACATTTTTAACAAATGCTCTTAACTTTCACTGTTTCATGACATTTTTAAAGAATACACTTAAAAAAGTAACTGTTTCATTAAGAAAACAAAGAACACAGTGTATTTTCCACGCTCCAAACATTTCTCAAATCATTTACTAAATGTAAATGCTTCATTACATTTTAAATAATATAATTAAAAATATAACTTTAACTGTTTCATTAAAACATTTAACATCTCTGAGAAATCACTCACTATCATACAATTCCCTATAGTAATTAAATTTTAGATTCCCTCCTGTAACATTAAAATAAACATATCCCATAGCTCCCCAAACATTCGGTAAATATCGTGCAATTTGCTAAATTTCATTTAAATATTGAATAGATTCCCGAAAATTCGTTCAGTATCAATCAATTCACTAAAAATAATGAATTTTTTTTTGGTGAACCTTGGAATATCAAGTTGTGATAGGGTTGAAAATATATTTCCTTGTTTATTTAATATTCATATTTCCCATTCAGTCATAATTGTTTCATTAAAACAATAAACATCTCCGAAAATTTACTCACATAATTAAATTTTAGACCCCTTGGAATATCCACCCCTAGTTCGCCAAACATTCTCAAAAATTAAAGTATTAAAAATCATTTTTATCGAAATACTTATCATTTTAATAACATTCTTTCACATCCATTTCGAGCTATTCATTCCACTGAAAACATTCCCTCATTCAAATTCCCACTAAAGATATCCTCCATTGATACTATTTCATCAATTCGTCGTGGCGTAGTGGATAGCGCGTCCTGCTACCAATCTACTGGTCTTCTGTTCGAATCCCAGTCGATATATCCTTTTCAATCTAGAACTTTAAAATAATCCCGATAGATGGCACCACTCAAACATTCCTTGGGTTTCAAATATTCTAAAATGTTTCATATTCATCTTCCTCATGACAGCTCAGTGTTCAAGGTTACCTCATGACGTCATCCGTCCAAAGTTCAACTCACTCTCCTAGATTATCTCTCTCATTATCTGTTCACAATCAGATTAACTATCCGAAGATTCCCTCATTACGTCATCGATTCAAAGTTCAAACGATCAGATTATGTACCTCATTGCGTCATCGGGCCAAGGTTCATACGATCAGATTATCCATTCAAAGATTCCCTCATTACGTCATCGGTTCAACGTTCATACGATCAGATTAGATACCTGATTACGTCATCGATCCAAATATCATTTCCTCTTCATGACTCATCCGCAAGAGCAGCTGCTACTCTGCTTCCCCTGCGGAACTTCAACTCTCGTTTCTCTTCTACTTACCCCGCGTTAACTCCCGGGTAACGGTTCTAATTAATATCATAAGTCGCGAGATTTGCGTGAATCACATGTGACTGAATATATCAGATGTGAATGACCGTGATCAAGCGGATGGCCAAAAATTCTTTAACTTTATGCACCTCTTCATATTACAGGCTTAATATTCAATAACTAATTTATTTATTTATTTAAAATAATGCAAGCTATAGGACAAAGTCCCAGTAACAGCGTGCAAGATAAAATACAATACAAAATATAGAGATTAAAATATAATGAAATAGTACATTAAAATGCAAACTATTGACAACAAATGATTTTTAAAAGCACTTGCAAATAAATAAATACAATAAAATATATAATATTTACAACAAATAATTTTTGAAAGCAATTTCCGACGAATAAAAAACATTAAGATTATCTGGGATGCTGTTGTATAGTTTACAAAAATTATTAATCGCACAATAACAACCAATATTCGTACTAAAATTCCGTTCAACAAATAAACCCATGCTCCTGGTAGAATACTGGGGAACATGATATCCGATCCCACCCAAGATAGAGGAACAACCAATTCTATTATTGAACGGATTCCTAAAGAATGAAAATAAAATGAAACCCCTTCTGTTCTGTAAGCTTTTAACATTAAACACATCACGAAGAAAAGTAGCAGAAGAGGTGTAACAAATCCTGAGTAACTCTCTTAATGTAACCGAGTTTCTTATAGAATTTAGAACAAATATCAAAATAATGAGGAGAAAAGGAAAAATTAGACTATAAATAACGCCAAGATCAGTAACAGAAAACTTTCTAGCAAAAACAGAGTTGCCAATACCATAAGAAAATAAAATGGGCACTTGTCTACGAGTAAAAGACACAATACTACATTTACTAATACTGAATGATACTAGAACCAGCATAGAAAATTGGGCAGAACATGTTCAAATCATCACCATAAAATAGGCAAATTTTAAAACAATCAGCAATATCATTAATGAAAATAATAAATAACAAGGGACCAAGAACAAACAGAGCCTTGGGGCACCTCAGAAGTAGCCAAAAAACCCTCACTCAATCAAGAACCAAAATTAACACACGAGAACCGAACACATGAAAGTCAAATAGGATTTTAATAACGTAATCAGATTAGAACAAAACTCAATACTCTTCACATTATGAATCAAAATACCGTGGTTAACTGAGTCAAAAGCATTCGTAAAATCAGTGTAAATAACATCCAACTGACTCCTCGAATTAATGGCGTCAATCACAAACGAATTAAGGAAAAGGAGAATAGCAACAGCAGACCTACCACTAAGCACTCATAAAACCATGCTGATTAATAGAAATAAAGAAACCGAACTTGACTGTAGATAGACTTATCTATATAAATAAAAATGAAAATCTGTCTGTCTGTCTGTCTGTCTGTCTGTCTGTCTGTCTGTCTGTCTGTCTGTCTGTTTGTCACACCATCACGGGAGAACGGCTGAACCGAATTTGATGAAATTTTGTGGGTAGCCCAGAAATAGCCCTACTTAAAATTATATCTGTGTTTTGAGTTTCTACGACCAGTGGTTCTCGAGATATTAGTAAAAAACGAAATTTTCGTTTGTCTCATCGTCACGGAAAAACGGCTGAACCGAATTTAATGAAATTTGGTGAATAGCCTTGAAATATCCCCCCATAAATTTGGTCCAAGTTTCGAGTTTCTAAGACCTGGGGTTGTCGAGATATTAATGAAAAACGGAACTTTTTCCTAGGAGTTCTACTCCCTAACTCCGTGGTTTATCCAAACGAAAAGCTTGAAAATCGTTTGAAAGTGAATTAAAATTTAATCTCCGAGTTTGATGGGAGATTTTTTGCGTTAATTAGTCACTTTCTGAAAACATGAATTGTTTGAAACATGATTTAAAGGGGAAATCTATCCCCATGGTTCATGGTTTATTTAAAACAAGCTTTTACGGAACAATGAGAAGTATAGAGAAATCAAAATCGTTATTTAATTTCGCAGTTTATGTTATAAGACATGACATATTTAACATGTTATAAGATTCTATCTTATATCATGTTACTCAGAAACGCAATTAAATTAAATCTGTCTGTTAATTTTAATAATTATTTTTTCGATTTGAATAATAAATAAATGGATATAAAAATATATTTTAGAAAAGAACGATTTGATTTTTCTTATAGCATTTTTGACTGGATAATATCAATTACGGTCTTCAGGTTTAAAAATTATTATTATTTATATTTTCGGGGATTATTGATTCAAGGATTATTGATATTTTCAAGTTATTATGCAATTATTTTATTATGACAAAAATTGTTTAAACTCATATATTGTATGTTGTACGAATCTTACGAAGTCTTATCTGTTGTACGAATCTTACAATCTTATCTGTTGTACGAAGTTCGATTTGAATAATAAATAAATGGATATAAAAATATATTTTAGAAAAGAACGATTTGATTAAAATATTACCGATTTGATTAAAATAAACTCATATATTGTATGTTGTACGAATCTTACGAAGTCTTATCTGTTGTACGAATCTTACAATCTTATCTGTTGTACGAAGTTCGATTTGAATAATAAATAAATGGATATAAAAATTTATTTTAGAAAAGAACGATTTGATTTTTCTTATAGCATTTTTGACTGGATAATATCAATTACGGTCTTCAGGTTTAAAAATTATTATTATTTATATTTTCGGGGATTATTGATTCAAGGATTATTGATATTTTCAAGTTATTATGCAATTATTTTATTATGACAAAAATTGTTTAAACTCATATATTGTATGTTGTACGAATCTTACGAAGTCTTATCTGTTGTACGAATCTTACAATCTTATCTGTTGTACGAAGTTCGATTTGAATAATAAATAAATGGATATAAAAATATATTTTAGAAAAGAACGATTTGATTAAAATATTACCGATTTGATTAAAATAAACTCATATATTGTATGTTGTACGAATCTTACGAAGTCTTATCTCTTGTACGAATCTTACAATCTTATCTGTTGTACGAAGTTCGATTTGAATAATAAATAAATGGATATAAAAATTTATTTTAGAAAAGAACGATTTGATTTTTCTTATAGCATTTTTGACTGGATAATATCAATTACGGTCTTCAGGTTTAAAAATTATTATTATTTATATTTTCGGGGATTATTGATTCAAGGATTATTGATATTTTCAAGTTATTATGCAATTATTTTATTATGACAAAAATTGCTTAAACTCATATATTGTATGTTGTACGAATCTTACGAAGTCTTATCTGTTGTACGAATCTTACAATCTTATCTGTTGTACGAAGTTCGATTTGAATAATAAATAAATGGATATAAAAATATATTTTAGAAAAGAACGATTTGATTAAAATATTACCGATTTGATTAAAATAAACTCATATATTGTATGTTGTACGAATCTTACGAAGTCTTATCTGTTGTACGAATCTTACAATCTTATCTGTTGTACGAAGTTCGATTTGAATAATAAATAAATGGATATAAAAATTTATTTTAGAAAAGAACGATTTGATTTTTCTTATAGCATTTTTGACTGGATAATATCAATTACGGTCTTCAGGTTTAAAAATTATTATTATTTATATTTTCGGGGATTATTGATTCAAGGATTATTGATATTTTCAAGTTATTATGCAATTATTTTATTATGACAAAAATTGTTTAAACTCATATATTGTATGTTGTACGAATCTTCTACAAATACACGTGTATATCTTTTAATCTACGAGAATATAAGTAGTACAGGTATATTGACATATGTTTTGATATATATTGGCATATATTGGAATCAATTACGACCTTCTGGTATAAGGAGTACGGATATTATTGATGTTTTCAATTTATTACGTCATCTCTTTTATTTTGGCAAATATTTTTGAGACGCATATTGTAATACGGGTAATCTTCTACTAACACATTGGCATATTTTCTGATCTGCGACAATATAATTAGTACGGGGTTGCATATATTCATTCAATTCCTATTTTTTCTTCTGTAAATTTGCTTACAAAAGGGGGCAGGATGTTTTATTCTTCAGATCTGATCGTGAAGATAATTTTGCATAGTGAGAACATATATTCTTAAACTTCTCTTTAGGAGCAATAAATTTAATATTTTAACAGAATTTGCACATGATTGCGAACTTTAAGTTTCTTTAAATTATACACTCCGTACGAATAACGGGTGTGCTGTTAGTGGTTAATAAATTTTAACATTTTAGGAGGATATATCATGTTGCTCGGCATCGCAATTAAATTAAATGTGTTTGTTAATGTTTTTATTATTTTTTTTCGATTTAAATAATAAATAAATGGATAAATGGATATAAAAGTATATCTTATGAATGGACGGTTTGATTTTTCTTTTAATTATATTAATTGCTGACTGCGTACATCAATTTCATTTATTTTGGCAAAGAGTTTTCAAGCTTATATCGTATTTAGCTACTAAACTCATATATTGTGTTTAGCCAATAAATTCATATAGCCGATTGTTGAAACAGAAAAAGAGTAGAGCGGGTATATCTTCTAATACAATTGTAGTGTTTTCATTTAGTATATTCAAACGGGATAAGAATGTTTCATTCAGATCTGCAAATTCAAAGCTACGAATTTGGAGGGATATCGCAAATTTGACAACTTTTCTTAAACTTTGCCAAATTGACGGAAATGTCGCCAAATTGATATAAACGACACACAATCAGCTGCCATAAACCTTCGGGTTGGTCGTGTGGCTTGGGTCTTCTACATATAAATGAAATTTTTATTTGTTTTGTTAGAAGAGAGTACTGAAATGATGTTTGGTTAGCATTTCTCTGCCAGACCAACCATCTTACTTAGTAATACATTTAGCGAATTTTTAAAATGTCACCAAATTGATAAAAATGTTTTCAAATCTATAAAAATATCTTGAAATTGATAAAATTGCGCTACATAAATGATATTAATTGTTTTTTGTTAGGGGATAGTATTGTGATGATATTTCGTCAATTTGTCGCAAAGTGGAACTGTCAGTTCTACAGTCCCACTTGGCGATAAATTTGGCGATTTTTTAAAATGTCGCTAATTTGACGAAACTGTCGCCAAATGTTCCATAGAAATATAACTATTTAGACGATATTTTTTCTACCAATTTATTTGAAGCAAATGATATCATGTCGCTTAGCAACGGATTTAAATCCAATGTGTTTATGCGGCAGACGATTTTTATTAAATCCTTTCCGATTTGAATAATGAAGATATGTATATAAAATAAATTTCATTGCCATTTCATTTTGGACTGGATAATATCAATTATACTCTTCAGGTTTAAACATTATTATTATTGATATTTTCCGGAATTATTGATTCAGGGATTATTGATATTTTTAAGTTATTACGCCATTGTTTTATTGCGGCAAAAATTGCTGACACACGCATATTGTACGTTGCACGAGTAATCTTCTAGGAATGCACGGGTATATCTTCTAACCTACGAGAATATAAGTAGTACAGGTATATTGGCATATATTTTGACATATATTGGCATATATATTGGAATCAAGTACAGTCTTCTGGTATGAAGATTAAGGGGATTAATTATATATTCAATTTATTACGTCGTCTGTTGTATTTTACCAAAAAACATTTGTGACTCATATTGCAAAACGGGTAATCGTCTTCTAATAATCGGACATTATAAGTAGTACGTGTATATCTCCCCATATAATTTTAGCACTTTAATTTTGACATATATTGGAATAAATGACTGTCTTCAGATTTAAAGATTACGGGCTCATTGATATTTTCAATTTATACATGTAATCTACTAATACAGGTTATATTTTCTAATATTCGCGCATATAATTAGTACGGGTCCCATACAATTTTAACGCTTTTATTTTGCATATATTGATTCAATTCCATATTTTTTTTTATATTTGCTTACATAAGGGGTCCAAGATGTTTTATTCTTCAGATATGTCCATGAAGATAATTTTATATAGCGAGAACAGAGATTCTTAAACTTCTTTTTAGGAGCATTATATTAAATATTTTAACAGAATATTTTGATTAAACATGTCATTTAGTATACTATAAGAATTTGGGCATGATTATGAATTTCAAGTTTCTTTATATTATATACTCCGTACGAAGAACGGGTATGCTGCTAGTCTATATAAATAAAAATGAAAATCTGTCTGTCTGTCTGTCTGTCTGTCTGTCTGTCTGTTTGTCACACCATCACGGGAGAACGGCTGAACCGAATTTGATGAAATTTTGTGGGTAGCCCAGAAATAGCCCCACTTAAAATTATATCCGTGTTTTGAGTTTCTACGACCAGTGGTTCTCGAGATATTAGTAAAAAACGAAATTTTCGTTTGTCTCATCATCACGGAAAAACGGCTGAACCGAATTTAATGAAATTTGGTGAATAGCCTTGAAATATCCCCCCATAACTTTTGTCCAAGTTTCGAGTTTCTAAGACCTGGGGTTGTCGAGATATTAATGAAAAACGGAACTTTTTCCTAGGAGTTCTACTCCCTAACTCCGTGGTTTATACAAACGAAAAGCTTGAAAATCGTTTGAAAGTGAATTAAAATTTAATCTCTGAGTTTGATGGGAGATTTTTTGCGTTAATTAGTCACTTTCTGAAAACATGAATTATTTGAAACATGATTTAAAGGGGAAATCTATCTCCATGGTTCATGGTTTATTTAAAACAAGCTTTTGCGGAACAATGAGAAGTATATAGAAATCAAAATCGTTATTTAATTTCGCAGTTTATGTTATAAGACATGATATATTTAACATGTTATAAGATTCTATCTTATATCATGTTACTCAGAAACGCAATTAAATTAAATCTGTCTGTTAATTTTAATAATTATTTTTTCGATTTGAATAATAAATAAATGGATATAGAAATATATTTTAGAAAAGAACGATTTGATTTTTCTTATAGCATTTTTGACTGGATAATATCAATTACGGTCTTCAGGTTTAAAAATTATTATTATTTATATTTTCGGGGATTATTGATTCAAGGATTATTGATATTTTCAAGTTATTATGCAATTATTTTATTATGACAAAAATTGTTTAAACTCATATATTGTATGTTGTACGAATCTTCTACAAATACACGTGTATATCTTTTAATCTACGAGAATATAAGTAGTACAGGTATATTGACATATGTTTTGATATATATTGGCATATATTGGAATCAATTACGACCTTCTGGTATAAAAAGTACGGATATTATTGATGTTTTCAATTTATTACGTCATCTCTTTTATTTTGGCAAATATTTTTGAGACGCATATTGTAATACGGGTAATCTTCTACTAACACATTGGCATATTTTCTGATCTGCGACAATATAATTAGTACGGGGTTGCATATATTCATTCAATTCCTATTTTTTCTTCTGTATATTTGCTTACAAAAGGGGGCAGGATGTTTTATTCTTCAGATCTGATCGTGAAGATAATTTTGCATAGTGAGAACATATATTCTTAAACTTCTCTTTAGGAGCAATAAATTTAATATTTTAACAGAATTTGCACATGATTGCGAACTTTAAGTTTCTTTAAATTATACACTCCGTACGAATAACGGGTGTGCTGTTAGTGGTTAATAAATTTTAACATTTTAGGAGGATATATCATGTTGCTCGGCATCGCAATTAAATTAAATGTGTTTGTTAATGTTTTTATTATTTTTTTTCGATTTAAATAATAAATAAATGGATAAATGGATATAAAAGTATATCTTATGAATGAACGGTTTGATTTTTCTTTTAATTATATTAATTGCTGACTGCGTACATCAATTTCATTTATTTTGGCAAAGAGTTTTCAAGCTTATATCGTATTTAGCTACTAAACTCATATATTGTGTTTAGCCAATAAATTCATATAGCCGATTGTTGAAACAGAAAAAGAGTAGAGCGGGTATATATTCTAATACAATTGTAGTGTTTTCATTTAGTATATTGAAACGGGATAAGAATGTTTCATTCAGATCTGCAAATTCAAAGCTACGAATTTGGAGGGATATCGCTAATTTGACAACTTTTCTTAAACTTTGCCAAATTGACGGAAATGTCGCCAAATTGATATAAACGACACACAAACAGCTGCCATAAACCTTCGGGTTGGTCGTGTGGCTTGGGTCTTCTACATATCAATGAAATTTTTTTTGTTTTGTTAGAAGAGAGTACTGAAATGATGTTTGGTTAGCATTTCTCTGTCAGACCAACCATCCTACTTAGTAATACATTTAGCGAATTTTTAAAATGTCACCAAATTGATAAAAATGTTTTCAAATCTATAAAAATATCTTGAAATTGATAAAATTGCGCTACATAAATGATATTAATTGTTTTTTGTTAGGGGATAGTATTGTGATGATATTTCGTCAATTTGTCGCAAAGTGGAACTGTCAGTTCTATAGTCCCACTTGGCGATAAATTTGGCGATTTTTTAAAATGTCGCTAATTTGACGAAACTGTCGCCAAATGTTCCATAGAAATATAACTATTTAGACGATATTTTTTCTACCAATTTATTTGAAGCAAATGATATCATGTCGCTTAGCAACGGATTTAAATCCAATGTGTTTATGCGGCAGACGATTTTTATTAAATCCTTTCCGATTTGAATAATGAAGATATGTGTATAAAATAAATTTCATTGCCATTTCATTTTGGACTGGATAATATCAATTATACTCTTCAGGTTTAAACATTATTATTATTGATATTTTCCGGAATTATTGATTCAGGGATTATTGATATTTTTAAGTTATTACGCCATTGTTTTATTGCGGCAAAAATTGCTGACACACGTATATTGTACGTTGTACGAGTAATCTTCTAGGAATGCACGGGTATATCTTCTAACCTACGAGAATATAAGTAGTACAGGTATATTGGCATATATTTTGACATATATTGGCATATATATTGGAATCAAGTACAGTCTTCTGGTATGAAGATTAAGGGGATTAATTATATATTCAATTTATTACGTCGTCTGTTGTATTTTACCAAAAAACATTTGAGACTCATATTGCAAAACGGGTAATCTTCTACTAATAATCGGACATTATAAGTAGTACGTGTATATCTTCCCATATAATTTTAGCACTTTAATTTTGACATATATTGGAATAAATGACTGTCTTCAGATTTAAAGATTACGGGTTTATTGGTATTTTCAATTTATACATGTAATCTACTAATACAGGTTATATTTTCTAATATTCGCGTATATAATTAGTACGGGTCCCATACAATTTTAACGCTTTTATTTTGCATATATTGATTCAATTCCAGATTTTTTTTATATTTGCTTACATAAGGGGTCCAAGATATTTTATTCTTCAGATATGTCCATGAAGATAATTTTATATAGCGAGAACAGAGATTCATAAACTTCTTTTTAGGAGCATTATATTAAATATTTTAACAGAATATTTTGATTAAACATGTCATTTAGTATACTATAAGAATTTGGGCATGATTATGAATTTCAAGTTTCTTTATATTATATACTCCGTACGAAGAACGGGTATGCTGCTAGTGCAAAATAAATTTAAAAACTTTAGTAAATGAAGAAATAATAAAGATGAGCCTGTAAATTTCAATACGATATTTGTCACCCTTTTTAGAAATCGGAATAATCCAAGATCTCTTCTACTCATCTGGGAAAGTATTGCAACTGATGGATAAGTTAAAAATAACAAGAAAGATCAATCATGCATAAAGCATTGATTATGAAGCACTTTCCAACTTCAATGCAATTTTATACAAACATCACTCAAATGCGATACATTCCTCGGTAATGTTTCTAAAATTATCACAATACTACATTAATTTATTATATTTGAAAACTTCATCGAAAAAAATAAACTTTATTCAAATGACGGCATTGAAATATAAATTGTCTGGTTTAACCATCTCTAAAATGCGTTATAAGAGGGTTGACTGTATTGGATTTTTCAATAAAATGAACTTTCATTTTAATGAAATATTATAGATTTCAAAAAAGCTTTCTGTGAAGTTTTAAAAAAAATGATACTTCCAAAATAACTCAAAATAGTTCAAAACTATGGTAAAACGGACCCCTCCCCCTAAAGTTCTTACCAAAAAGGCGGCCATCATTCTTTGAGCAGCGATCCTTGAAGATGAATACTTGGATTGTTGGAAATTTTATTTTCTTATGTGAATGTATTTTGAAACAGCTGAAGCATTTAGTTTTGGTAGAGAATGTTTTAATTGCTTCCGTCGGGATTTAAAACCTTTCACTTGTGCTCTTTATTTAATGGAGGCTGATATTTAGGAAATGATAATTCTGCTTAATTACACATTTGGTGAACTGAACTTTAAAAAACTAAAATTTTGTCTTTGATCGCTCCTGTTTAATCAATGCCTAGTAATCTGAGAATTCGGTGAACCACAATTTCATTTAGTCAGACAATAGGAGCTAGCAATTCCGTCCCAGTGGTTCAAACGTAGAGCGGCTGCTGACCAGTGTGAAAATACGTGGTTCGATTCCCGTTTGGAGCAGCAAGGTTTTTTACAATAGTGCCCGAATAAATCCATCCTGTAAGTTCTTAATGCAAAAAGGTTGGAGGTCTGAAACTGACTTTAATACAAATACAAATTCAGTGGACTCTGGTATATTGAGCGCCGATATCAAATCAGGAGGTAAACGATCAATCAGGAAGATAACCTGGAGATAAAAGTAGCAGAAGCTGGTCAGTTACAAGTCAATCTGGTTATATTGGATGAGGAATACAGAATTTACTTCGACAATAAGAGCTTGCAATTCCATTACAATAGTTTAATGGTAGACTGTTGGCTGGCCAGTAGAAAGATCAGTGGTTCGACTCTCGGTTGAGGCTACAAGATTCTTTACACTAGGGGCCGAACAAATCAACCCCGTAGGTTAGTACAAAGATGTCGAGGTTCTGAAAGTGACCCTAGAACGACTAGCACGGATTCAGTAGACTCTGATATATTGGCGCCAATTTCAAATTGGAAATCTAACCTGGCGGATAAAATCAGCAGCAAGAGGCTAAGTTGAATTAAAATTAGCAGGAGCTGGTCAGTCTGATTTTCACTTACACGTCAATGTGGCATTAGAGGATGGATAATACAAAGTTTACTTTGACAATAAATGCCTGTAATTCTATTTCAATAGTTAAACGGTAGAGCGTCGTCTGGCGATTTCGAAGATCCGTGGTTAGATTTCTTATGAGGCGGTAATATTTTTTACAAATTAATCTATTTTGATTATCCGAAAAGACCCACAGCGCATTCAACTAATTATATTTAACAAATTATACATTTGAAAATATAAAATCATTTTGTGTATTGATCGAATCTGGTTTACCAGTACCTAGTTAACTCTAGATATTCATTGAAACACACATTTAGTACGCCGTATTTTAAAGAATATTGTCCTATGTTTCAGTCCCTTGAAATCTAATCGATCGTGAGTTTTTCGGGAGACACAGAACGCTTTACATTATCCGAGGGTTAATCGGTAATTCATTTGGAGGGTAAATTGAGGTTGGAGGGTAAATCATGTATTTAGTTAAACACATTTTACAAGATTTAATGTTAAGCTTCAATTAGCCGCTAGTCCATGCTATTAAAACGTCTCATTTGGCTTAATAACCCAAAAGTTAATTGTTAAGAATCATAGAGTTATTCGGTAATTCAGTAAATAATGACATTTGGTAATTCGTGCTTTTTTTTTAAACAAATTTTGTAGAAATAGTAGGTAGTGCAGTAGGTGGATACTTAATATTAAATATACAGTCATTATTTCTTGTTCTTTAAATGTGTCACATGTACAGTCAGTCAAAAAAATCCGAACTCCACTCATTATTCTGTCTTTTAGGGTCTTACAGTCAAACCAAAAGTGTTATTAGACTCGAAATAATGTCTACTATAAATAAATGTGGATCTAATTTTCATAACCGGTTATCTTCATATTTAGTTGCTCATTATGTCCAAAAATTCAAATAGCAACAACCATTTATTTATTTTTTTTTTTTTTTTGTCATAAGATTTCTTATACATATTTGTATGTGATTATGGCCATAAATAAGCTATATATGTGGAAAAAAGCCATTTGGGGTTCATATTAAAGGTGATAAAATGATTGTTACGAACACTCTGCAGTTATACTAATTCTATTTCGTTGATTCTCTATTTTTCTTCCATAGGAGTATTTTCCATAGGAAATTGGTGGTTGGTCCCAAAAAAGCATCAAAGTATTGCCGTTTTTGAATATAGGTCTATTTTTCAATAACTTTTTCAAATATGATTTCCATAATTAATAATTAATATAAGAAATTTGATTGAATGTAAACATTGTGTGGTATACATTTTATTTGGGTTATTCATTATCTGAATATAAAGAAAAAATAAATTTTATAAGAAAATTATTTCAGAAAATATGAAAGAAAACTGCAGGCCTTATTGATCATTAGGAACTCGAAATTCAAAGCAATTATAATTTCCCAACGGCATGACTGAAAAATATAAATTTTATAGAATTCCGGGATGCTTTAACCTGGTAAATCAGGATCGGTTATTAAAAGGTAGTGTTGCCCTTTGAAAAAATCAAGTTGGTGCAAAGTTTAATAAGAAGACGACCCCTTATGCAAATTGTTTGCTTATATATTTATAACAGGTATTATTACGAATCAAATGATACATTTGTTTTTAATGAGCAACCCGAGAAACCGGAATAGCTCGTGGTGTTCACATTTTCTTTAACAGACTCTACATCTCAAATAATCGAATTTCCAGCATTTCCATATATGCTTCACACATATACACACAGAAAAATACGCATTCACATGTACAAACATATATTTACTTATATAAATATAAAGAACATACGTTCCATAAACTATTATTTTCCAAGTTACTTGGCTTTTGTTATCGAATGTATACTTACTCTTAGCTCTGAAGATTTACGATTACTTCGATTCTTTCTTTTCCTTATGACCAGCCAACAGTGACCCGTATTTTGTTTCGTTTACAGGAAGCCGATATTGCCATAGCCCCGTTGACCATTACATCAGCGAGGGAAAGGGTTATTGACTTCACCAAACCTTTTATGTCATTGGGAATCAGTATCATGATAAAGAAGCCCATGAAAAAAAAGCCTGGCGTATTTTCTTTTATGAATCCTTTGTCTGAGGAGATATGGATGTGCATCATATTCGCCTACGTTGGAGTATCTGTAGTTCTTTTTCTGGTGAGCCGATTTTCTCCACAAGAATGGAAGTACGAAGAACACTTCATGGGCCCCAACACTTCAAATGATTTTTCTCTCTATAATAGTTTGTGGTTTTCTCTAGGGGCCTTTATGCAACAAGGCTGTGATATTTGTCCCAGGTAAGGAGTCCGTAAAATGCCATAGTATTTTGGATAATTATGGATTCATTCATTCATATATATATATATATAATTGTTTTTATCTTATTGAATGTGCAAAAATCACATATATGACATTATTCATTTACCAGTAACTATTTTGAAGATATTACGGCTAAAATTTATGATTACTTTGAAGTATATTTCTGAATACCCTGTATATGTATATGTGTGTGTTTCTGTCTCTATTGTATAGTCCCTCTACTTGTTATTACTTTTGAATGTATTTACCTGTTTCTATGTGTGTTGTCTCTAATATGTCAGTTTTAGTTAGATTTTTATAATTTTTAATAATAAATTAAAATGTGCAATACATAACATTCATACAATAGTGTGCTTTATGAATGGTTTCGACTCTAAAAAGTAAGTTCTAGTTGATTTTAGTTAGAAGCATCATTATATATTTTCAATTGATTTCAAACAAATAAAAAGTTCTGAGGTAAGTAAATATTTCTGTATATGGCCATTAGTATATGGAAAAGGTAAGATGATTTAAAAATCATATTTTACTTTAAATCTCTTCATTTTAACATTTTTTCATGCATTGTATAAATATCTTATTAAGACAGTTTTGTGGTTTCTGTAGTATATGTTTATCAGCATGTGTCCAAACATATTCTTCTATGATTAATTTATAATCTTAATGTATGTATATATGCAGAGTACCTACAGATATAAGACAAGACAAATATCCATAACTGGATAAGATCTAGTAAGTCAGGAAATCTCAGTTTAGGTACATGGAATTGACGTGCTGAAACAAGTAAATACAGCACACCTATTAGGGTGGAAAATTTACTTGACTGACAAATTCTGAATCTATACAATATATAAAAATATTTTGAAAATAACTAAATTGACTGTTATCATGTTATATTAATTCAAATGGTTATACTTTTTGCTGTTTGGTACAGTATTTTAAGTGAATTTTATACGTAGGAAATAGTCATGCAAATCTAAAGGTCTCTATCTAATATAGAAATATCCTTGTCGACATTTTATAATTTTCTGCAATTTTCTTATTTTTAAAGTTAAAATCAAAATGTTCCTTATTTTCATGGCTCTGGACCTTTTATCATAAGTTGCGGTATTGATCATGGACATTCTTGCAATCTGTAAATATTTTCAACTGAACCATTTTATTAGGAAGTTTATGTGCATTTTGTTTGTTTTTATATTTATGGAATTTAAACTAGCTATGTCAATGAAATAAAGTTTCATTCAATGTTTGTATTTTTCTAATGATATCTTTAACAGATCAATATCAGGACGCATTGTCGGTAGTGTCTGGTGGTTCTTTACATTAATTATCATATCTTCTTATACCGCCAATTTGGCAGCCTTCTTAACTGTTGAGAGGATGGTTACACCGATCAACTCAGCAGATGACCTAGCCAAACAAACTGAAGTCGAATACGGGACTCTCGAGTATTCCTCAACCCAGGAATTCTTTAAGGTAATTTAGACTATGAAAAATACGCTTGTTCAATAAAAGTAGATTAGTTCAGCATTTCAGGTACTGGTTGATTAGTTGTACATTATAGAGGGTGGTCTTAATTAAAGCATCCTTGAAATGTTAACCCTAATGCCAATTCGTCTGACTCGGGGAGTAAGCTAGTTCGGGAAGTAAAATTAAAATTGCAAATGCTATCATCCAAAAACTAAGTTCATTGCTGAGCTGCTTATCGTAAATTACTATGATATGAATGATAATTTTATAAAGTGCAATCTTTATTGATATCATTTCTAGCTATTCCTATCCCGGTGGCAGTAGTGGAACGTTGGTCCTTGAAATTAAAATTAATAAAGCATTTTCGAGGAAGTATAGAAATTAGTATGTAAGAATGGAACTTTCTGGTATAGAAACTAAGAAAGCTGAAAGAAGACTTATAACAAATCGGTGACTTTGTAACTGCTAAAGCAAGAGTAAAACCACGCTAGGATTTACATTTGTTGACATTTGAAAAAATGTTTGTTTTCTGTTTTAAATTAAACTAATATTAAGCAAACTATTTTAAAATAACTAGTATTCCACAGTAAATTTTTTTCATGAACATGCAAATATTACAGAAGGCAAGAAACCGATTTTTTTTCTATTTAGTGGATAAAACCGAGTAGTACTCACTGTTCTTATATATTATATGCTATACATATACAGGGTGTCCTAAAAAGATTGAAACGCGCTTTAATTCCTTACTTGTTGGAGATAAGCATGCAATGTAAATTGCAAAAATGTTCAAAGTAAGGTAGGAAAAAATATTACGTTAATGAAATAGTCCTCCAATTAATTTTCAAAGAGTTACACATTTTAAATTTTTAGACGACCCTCTTAGACAAATTTGGTTAATCAGAAAACCTTTATTTTTAATGCAATAAGATCATTAAAAAAAACCTCATATCTGTATCTTTAAAATCAACTGAATTATGATAAAGGCAAAAATCTGACTTATGCCACTTTTCCGTACCATGTGAAAGGCTGTTTCATCAGTGAAAATAGGGATCATAAACAAATTGACGATGGAAATTGTTCAGATCAAAATACGTTAATATGTGTCAACATTTTTTATCACAAATGTATCTAAATAAAGCATTACACAGACAGAAATCATATAAAGCAGTGATACTCACTCCGAGGTTGGGTATACTATGTATTATCATCCAGTTTTATCTTTTTTATGATATGTCACAAATTTACATTTCTAATTTGATATAGGGTCCCCATTCACAATGTTCAATTTTCAATTAAATATAACTCGCTCAATTTTAAAGATACAGATATGCGGTTTTTTTAATGATCTTGTTGCATTAAAAATAAAAAAATTCTGATTGACCAAATTTGTCTAAGGGGGTCGTATAAAAATTTAAAAATGTAACTTTTAGAAAATTAGTGGTAAGACTATTTCATTAACGTAGTCTTATTTCCTATCTTACTTTCAACATTTTTGCAATTTACATTGCCCACTTATCTTCAACAGGTAAAGAATTAAAGCGCGTTTCAATCTTTTTGGAACATCCTGTATACCATATTTCTATTATACATTGGTGCCCAATTTTTTATAGTTATGCCACTGACTGCTTGGTGTATAACTGAATCTGACATGCATACATATTAAGATCTTATTGGTAATTTATGAATTAATAGACCCATGAGGAACAATCTATGTTATTTCCATTTATGTTAGGATGAGATGGAAGGAGAAGACTCACTCACTACTGAAGTACTTTAATTAAAATTTCGTTTAATGAAAACATTGGCAATTACGTTTCTGTGCTTGAGAAATCAAATACAAAAATAGAAATTTTTGGAATTACACCTCAATGTTTACATTTATAAGACAATAAGGGCAGATACAATGTTTACTTTCATAAAGGATTTTGAAGACATTTCAACATAATAGTAATTTATAGAGAATTTACAACCATAAATATTTATCTTATAAATTAGCTGGGTGTTTTCATTAATATGCATATGATAAACATAAAATAAATTTTGTAAGTACTTATTAATTATCCTTTAACATAATTCAAAAGCGGATAATTGAGCTATAAAATTTGAAATCATTTATTACATGATTCCATTGTGAACTTATTGTATGATTTATTTATTTTAAATTCATACACAAATCTTGGTTGCGCTGATATTATAAATATATCAGCGATATTATATTATATATATATATATATATAATGTATGTATGTATGTATATATATATATATGTATGTGTGTGTGTGTGTGTGTAAATTAATATAATTTGAATACAGCCGAAAAGTTTTCCAATATATTTCATGCTTTTATACGCTTTATTTGTATTATATATACTATGATGCAATTTCACAATATAGTTTTATATTTTTTATTATTAATAATTCCTTAATTTAAAAAAGTATTTAGTGTGAGACAGAAAAGATTAGTTACTTTATTCCCATAAAATTCTAAGGCGAGTGTGACTCTATTATTCATTATACTTTCATCGTGATGCTCTAAAAGTTTGGTAGCTTCCAACATTCAACCTTCGTCGCTTAATTATTCATGACCTCATCCATTATATTTCAACCTTAGCATAAAGCGTGTA
The DNA here is from genome assembly GCA_951213105.1 of Amaurobius ferox. Taxonomy (NCBI): domain Eukaryota; kingdom Metazoa; phylum Arthropoda; class Arachnida; order Araneae; family Amaurobiidae; genus Amaurobius; species Amaurobius ferox. The sequence goes on along the minus strand of OX578141.1, from coordinate 36,447,393 downwards.
GAAGCACAGTTAAGGTATTTAAACAATATTCTCTTTAATGATGATAATTTATTTACTATTCTCCTCCAAGTTTAAAAGTAGAAGTCATCTAATTTATACAAGCAATATTGTGTTATAGTGTAAGATTTTTGCAAATGGTGATATATTACTGTTGAATTCTAAAAGGAATCAACAATGCAACGTCTGAAGCCATTTTTATTTGTACACCCATTTCACTGATATAGTAAGATATCTAGTTGTATATGTTGACAAATAAATGTATTTAACTTACTACATCTAACTTAATTATATCTTCACAAATATTGCGAACTGTACATGCATTTTCTACGTTGTGCACGAAAATGAAAATGTATTCCTATTTAAAAATAGTAAGTTTGATTTTGTTTATTTTGTTAAGAATATACACTGTAATATATAAAGTGCTATACAGAGTGTTTCAAAAGATCCCATGAATAAATATCTCTTAAGCGATTGATCGTATACCCAATGTAAAAAGAACTTCATTAATACAGACTACCATAATATGTAGATGTGGATTACATGGCATTATTTAATAATAAAGTAGCTTTTTATACAGCCCTCTAGAAAAAATGTCAAATTATAAAAATATCTTTCATAGCACTATTAATCATATAAAAATAAATCTATTGTAATGCGATCAAACTTGTCCAGGATACCATTAACACTAGAGCAGCCGGAGACTAACCTAAAACCGCCGTTGGGGGGTCAACTTGACCCTCATAAGAAATGTAAGCCATATCAAAGTAATTTTTTTTATTGATAAATGTTGAAATGACAATATATAAGAGTTTTTATAGCTTTTTTGTAGTTTTTAGAGTTAGATCTTTTTTCTTGCTTAAAAAATTATTTTTTTTAAATGACAATTTCAAAAATTTGAAAAATGACAGTGTTCAAAAGTGCCAGGATGCTCGTGGACACGTGCTGCTGCCTCAACGACACTAGCGATAAGGTCAAAGTCAAATGTAACAAGGATCTCATAAACGAGGCTTTTGAGGTAACCCCACACGTAGGGGGGGATAAGTCGGAGGACTGTGTTGTAGCAAGAAATTTGAACACCTACTTTAATAATGTGATAAATAATTGCAATTGATACTTGTAATTGTTATGTCTAATAAACCTGTATTATCTACATTCTTTTCTCTTTGCTTCTTTTGCAGCTGTAGCACCCCACGGTGCGTTTACGATCCATATGACCCTATGCAAAACGGGCTTGTTTTTATATGCCTGACTTTTTGAACCACCCTGTACAGCACTAGATAAAAAAGCACTAAATACAAAATCATGTTTAGCTACAGTTTTCAACTGACAACTAAACATTATATGGTTTAGTGCTAATTTGTTAGAATATTATTAAGTGTGCATTTTTGAAATATTACGCACTGAACCTTACCCTTCAAGTCATCCCTATATGCATTTTATCACTATAATGCATATAGGGATGACTCGAAAGTAATGTTGTAATAAAAATTTTCAATCGTTAGATTCTAATTTACGAAATAAATAAAATATGAACTTCATAAGCATGTAATATATTAAAACGCACAATTCTTTTAAAATATATTAATTAACCCAATTTCAACCTGTAAATTTAAAATTTCATTTAATTTACCAGACTAATTTTATAAATATTGAAGACTATTTACAATTATTAAAATTTATATATTATAAGAGTGTACGCAATAAAAATCCTGTTTACATTTACTCAATACATATATTTTTAAGATTTCTCGACGAAAAAAGGAAAAGTCAGTTATTTTCACTTTGAAAGCACCCAGTTAAAATATATCTTAACAAGATATTTCACGGCACAAGCATTATATTCTACAATCTGCAAGACCCAAATGTGATCGAGCATTTCACTTTTTGGTTTTCAAATCCATGGTATTCAAATAAGAAACCCGTATGAGAAACCTGTATAGGCATGCATGCTGGAAGAGGTCCAAAATTGTTTTCAATCTATATCTCCTGGTGTAACTCTAAAAAAAACAGTAGAGAGATAAAATATTCCAATTCTGTTGAATTCCATATCTATCAGTATCGATCAAAGAAAAAAATAAACAAGAACACTTTATACTTCATGCGTGGAGCAGCTGAATTTCTTGTTGTCATAGGACATTTGGGTTCTTATTAATTACAGTGCATATTTTATATAAAATATAGTACCAACAAATAAGAATGCACTTGAATCGTCAGGATCAAGAAAAACATGTGTCCTCTATTATCATGAATCCTAGTCTTAAAACTCCTTGGAGAGCAAACCCATGCTGTCAAGAAATTCTAGAACAGGAAATATTATCTTGCCAAATAAATATAGGTTGGTAAAAGCACTGTATCTGAAAATTATATAAAATGGTAGCAGCAAGAAATCGATTGAAATACAGACAAAAGTACCTTAGGAGCAGAGAGTTAAATATAGCTCAAACAAAATCTATGGATTAGGTGAGATGTAGGACGCCTGCTGTACTTTACAGGATTTCAAACAATCATCTTAACACGCACTTTTTCGTGTTTGATTTTAGTACCTTCCAGTTACTTCAGATTACTTGGTTTCGACAGATGTAAAAATTTTTCTAGGCACGCAAGCGGTTCTACTCTGCTTATTCTTAGTATTCTCCTATTTTCATTTTTTTTTGTTCTCGGAAATCATCAGTTTTGACAGGCAGTCTAATATGAAGAGAATGATGTAGTTTTGGGAAGAAACGAAAATCTCATTAGTCGTCGATCAATATTTATTCATTATTTTAAATGTAGTAAAAACAATAAGAAATATCTCATCTGGGAAAATGTAATTATTCTTTTTTAAAAAAGGGTAACCATCAAAACAACGTTAAGATTAGAAACATAGTTAGAACCAAGGAATTTAAATAACGTTTTCAAATATATTTGGACTACTTATTAATCCTAGTGTATATATATATATATATATATATATATATATATATAATAAAATTGAAATTCTTTTAATCAAAAACTATGTAAACTACGGTAAGTACAAAAAAACCCATGTCTAGCATATCTGTAACAGATAAGTAACTATAGACCAAGACTAAGGATACATATATATAAATATATATATATATATATAATATGATATATAATATGCTTGATGACTAGAGGTTTGCATTATATATTGCAAGCATATTATATATATATATATATGCTTGTTGACTAGAGGTTTCCATTTTTATTTTCCACTTGATTGATGATTCTCTGTTTGATGTTTTATTTGTAAGGCATTTTGTAATGTTGTCTTTTTGAGTTGAAACTTCTCTCTATTCTTTCATTGGATTTTTAAACTTTTATTATTATTGAAAACATTTTATTTATATGCTGCATTTGCGCAATAAAATAAATGTATTTTGTTTCGTCATTCGTTTTTGCTTAACGTATTTTTAACTAATCATATTTGTAAAGTATTCTTAATTCTTTTAGTATGCTTCGGTATTTATGACACTTTTATTTTCAATCTATTCAAATTTATGCTGCATTTGCGCTAAATGTAGTAATAGAATTTGTTGTTAAATTTTTAACTCTAATTTCGTCCAATGTTAATAGAAGAAATCTGATGCTCGCACACGCCTTCATTTTTTTCGGTTATTTTATAGTCTATATTAATACTTTTATTGTTGTATTATCTGTATTATAAATTGACCTCCTCCTGATTGTTAGCTTAATGACTAGAGGTTTGCAATTATATTTTCCACTTGATTGATGAGTCTCTGTTTGATACTTTTATTTGTAAGGCATTTTGTAATGGGGTTTGTTGAGGTGAAATTTCTCTCTATTCTTTCATTTGATTTTTAAACTTTTATTATTTTTATTATATATATATATATATATAATAAAAAGGTTTGAAGGTCCAATGAATGAAAAGTGAGAAGCTGTAACTTGAAAAACCTAACTTTCTAACAGGCTTATATATATATTTTTTCTTTATATTTTTATTATATATATATATATATAAATTATTTCTTACCATATTCTTATTTACTAAATTTTCTCTACCTAGTATTAATAATAAGACTAGAACTAACTACAGTTTTCAAGATAACTAATTACAAGATCACTAATAAAGTGGAATAACTAATAAACTAAAAAAGTTCAATCTTTGAATTTCCATTCTTTACTATTTTGCAATTTGGTTTTCAATATTACAGTCTTCTAAATGGACAAAATGCACTTATACGTTTTATATAGCATATTTTTAAGTAGCTTCAAAAGGGTATAAATTTAACCACAAGAAATTCATTTAATTGTATTTGCATTCATTAATGTATTGTGCTGGTTATATATTATATGGGTGAATTGTGGATTCAACTTTCAGTTTTATGATATAATTTTTAAAATAAAGATATTACCAACTGTATTTTATATTCATCATTCAGCAGAACATAAGCCAAATATGTTAATAATACATTTAACTCGTTCATTTTAAAAATACTATGAATCGAATAAAACAAGTTGTTATAAAAACTAAACAAAACTGTTTTTATTTGAACAATGTTTTGACATTTGAAATCCATTTATTACTTTTCGCTCAAAGAACGAAGTTTTTATACTTATTAAATTGCGGACATAATTAGAAAACGTGGAAGGAACCCAAACATTCGAGAAACAGAAAATAGAAATCATGATTAATGAATTTTCATATATATTTATGCCTTGCTCATGCATTCCATTACTAGAGATTTTGTAAAAACTGCTCTAATAGGAATCAAGCTTCATATTTCTAAATCTGCCACCATATCACAATGATATAAGGAAATGCATGTGTGTAACATATTAAACCTTTACAAGCAGGGGCGGCATTTCAGCATTTCATTTGGGGGTGCGAGATTTGTATGAAAATCCCCAATATGAAATAAATAAAATGTTTGTTAACAGAGGGGGGAGGGAGAAGAGGGGAAGGGATCGCAAAATTAAATTGATGTTGGGAAAAATAATTGTTGTTAACATAATTTTTGTACATAATTGTGGTAACATAATTGTTGTTAACATAATTTTTCTAAATACAAATATCTATATTTATTTACCTGTTATTGAAGTTTTAAATGCCGGGTCTTAGAGTCTAGATGAAGAGAAAATTTTGTTACAATATCATCATAATTCAGTGGTATATCCTATTCTGTAGCTAAAGTAGCTAAAGATGAAAGTCTTTCTTGTACCATTGTATTGCGAAAATAATTTTTCAACCTCCTGAGACACGAAAAAGACCTTTCACAACTGGCTGAGCTGATTGGCACAGTCAAAAATAATTTAACTAATAATGTTATGACAGGAAACACATTTTTTAAATTCCGCTCTTTAAAATAATTCAGGCGACTTTTAAAATTGGGATGGTCTATGTTTACATTTTTCACCATCGAATAAAACAGCCGCAATTCACATAGCAATTCCTCTTTCTGGAAGTTATATACTTTGCATATGGTTGAAACTTTTTCTTTTTTTTCCAATATCTGATCCGAATAATACTGAACTAAGGGCAAACAAAACGGATATATTGTTCTCATTAAATCTTGTCTCAATTTCATTAGATACTGCATCTATAATTCCATATTGAATATTGATTCTGTGATATGATTTAACATCATCATGGGGATTTTTTTTTCACTGAATTTGCTTGGAATTTTTTTACGCCTTTTCAGTTTTTGGTCCAGAATAAGAAACATTTGGGGGCGCGACCGCGCCCCCCTCGCGCCCCCTATTTGCCGCCCCTGTTTACAAGTAATAAATTCATTATAAATAAATTGACTACCTCAAACTGAATATAGGTGATATCCAATCATTGTTATTAATCTATTATAGATTGCTTAATCACCAAGCCATCCCGAAAAAGTTAGTAATAAGTTAAGATCGCTCTCTCCATTCAGTGAGAAATAGGTTGATAGTTTCTCTTATATTTTCTAACCTAGACCAACCGACGACCTACAGGAAGGTGTAAGGTATCTATTTAAATGGACGCAAAAATGCCTTCTAATTTAGACCCCCTCCTTCCCCTACCACCAACCTCTCGGAAGAACTTCCAAACCCACATATTTATCGTGCACGTATTCCTCGTGAACACGGGGACAGTTTGGGCAGAGGTGGGAATCGAAATTGGGTCGTCTAAGTGTAAATTTTCAGGTGTAACCACTGGGTTGTCCCACCCCAACTAGAGGCGGTCGGCTGTTCCACGAGATAGCTCCCCAGACTGTCACACCACGTGCAATGACCGTGTGCCGCTCGATAACTAATGTGAGATCGGAAAGCTGACCAGTCCTCCTCGGAGGGTGAGACAGTCCGAGTGCAATCCCCGCGCGCAAACCCCAGAGTTGTTCCACCCCAGAGACATCGGCTGTGCGAAGAAGATGTTATGCTTGTGCAGCATGTCCTTAATTAGTGACCGTTTGGCAGAGCTCCAATCTTTACTCTAGTATTCAATATTACAATTATCTTCACAGCAGGACAATCAGTCCACGTTGGGAAAGAAGAAAGTCATGATATTCCCACCACGGCTAGCAAAGGGGTAAGTTCCCTTTTCCCCACTGCTGTCTTGTTTTTGTCCCTCGCGACGAGTTCAAACTGGACTTGGTATTTTGCCGCTGGAGCGATATGTTGTTAATCTCCAGCTCAGTGTCCGACATTGAGTCAACGGTGCGGGTGCGGATTTGACCGGACTATTCGTTACTATCGTCGTTGCTAATGGAGTTTCTATCTTCTGCATTGTTAATCGTGTTAAATAAATTCACCGGGCTTCTGAGTTTGCTCGGTCTGAACGTAGGAAGTTATCACTAGTAGCATCTGAGTCATCATCGGCGTCTCTTCCGTCATCCCTTCTTATTGGTCTTAGAGGCCGGCGTTTTATGCCCATATCCCCCCGGTGGTAAACTTAAGATACAGTACACCATTGTCGACACAATAAGTCGTGGCATATGCACCATTGCTCCGAGTTAGGTTGATAATCAACAGAAATGCGTGCAATTATGAATAATAGAGGATAAGATAATACGAAAGAAATTGACTAACCCTCACGCATTAAAAATAATGATATAAAATCATGCAAGTCATATATAAGAATATACATCGACGTATGATACAGGGTCTATAAAAGCATAAAAATGTGATTAAATGCCAAAGAACTCTACCAGCAGTATGAAAAATATTAAAACCAAGTATAAGCAATGAATTCAACAACACAAACAAATCATTTCTCAAATTTTGAGATAGGACACCAGCGTGGTTATATCGAATTCAGTGTTAAAAATTTTCATACAAGGTTCTTTAATCAAAATTCGTTTAGGAATTAAGATTCGTTCAGCATCTGGAGTAAACTTTGAGAGGAGTTGCCAAAACACACGTTTTAATTAATATATTTTTTAATTTAACTTTAAAGTGGCAATATCCAGACGTAAACAACTTACGCAAATATTTTAAATTGTGCTGTGCACGCAGAATCCAGTGACGTTCAGGGTAATTTAGTGACATCGATGGAGTAAGATGACAATTGCAGTAAACAAATTCGGTCCCTCTTAAAAGCACGAAGACAAAATGCTCGTGTTCTTGATTCCAATGTCGTCCTATGCGCAGAGCGAGGTAAAAAAATGAAGTTAATCATGTCCCGGCTTAATATCAAAAACCAACCAACCCTTATCGACAGGAAAAGCACACTCAGTACAGGAGAACTGCTGCGCAGACCACTCTAACTCGTGCAAGATGGCGGAATTCCGGAAAGTTAGTAAGGATAGAAAAATTATGTAAATAGTGATTTAGCAAGCGAATTCAGGCAATAGTATATAGGAATTATCTAACTGAATCATATAAAATACTTCAAACCATGCAAATTTACTTAATTTGTCACTTATGAAACTAAAAACCCATTCTTTCACAGAAGTGGCGTCACTAGTTGAAAACAAAATGAGTTACTTTATATATTAAAACAAGACATTAATGTAAAGATAATGATAATCAAATCTTAAATATTTCCTTAAAAATGTACAGCGATGAGCAGAAATTTAAAAAAAATTTACAGTTAAAAGAAGTTAACTGCTTTGTACAAATTTAGTAAACAAACACAAGTGTGTTGAATTATACAATAGTTATATAAATAAATGTTTCAAAACGCACTTTATTATACTCTGTATAGCCTTCCGATCATCAATATTGCATTTCCATCCACGATCAGCACTTGTAAAAACGATCTTGTAAAAACACTATGCGCACTTCCCTTGAAGTAGGGAACTAGCTAATAACTCCAAAAATAATCATTCAAATTTTAGAAATAACAGCAATGCAGTCTTCAAATGACTTCTTAATCGATATTTGAGTACTCTTACATACCATCATTTCAATTTTTTAAGTGTGAAAAATTTCCACCTACGCACTTGAACGATTTCACCGAGATTATCAATGTCGATATCTAAAATTTCAGCTTTTTAACTCAATAACTTTAGTATTAAAATGATCAGCACAATATAAACATCGATACTCAAACACTTTTAGTTACTATTGTCCTATATTTCATTCCAAACACTTATACCAAATTATCCGCTAAGAAATCGCAAACGGCCATCTTGAAAGTTGACATCATTCCCTGATTGACTGATCGGGGATCTGAAAATACATTTTAAATAAACCATTATTACCACCCTAGGTGGATGACTAAATTAGGTTATGTCCGATTACCAATAAACTTAAGTGTGCAATAATTCAGTCATCTAAATTACCAGAAAATCTTCTGGAAGATACACAAAACAGAAAAACACGCTAGACATATATATATGTATAGCAATACTTTCTGCATGGTAATGCGTTAATTTGATTTGATTAAGAAGTGCATAAATATATATTTTTTTATTTTAGTTAATGCTTCTTTTATAAATGAGTTACGAGCTGAAATCGCTAAATTTCGGAAAATATACATTCTTCTATTTAAATGAAAGATTTTCGAAAGAATCAGGTTTGAATAAAATTCTAGTTTTACACAACAATCTCTATATGTGAACAGCTTCCAGTATTACATATAACGTAATGCCTTCCGGTAATACATCTCGTTTCTACTTAATTTGACTTTGTAAGTTTCAGTTAAAATCCAGGATATAATAATTGCTGATTTATATAGATTTTTAAAAAGAACTTTTAAAATCACGATTTTGACACAAGATGAATGCCATATTTTGTTTTGAAGTGGATCACGTGATCTCTTCATATAATATGGGTTGTTGTTGTTGAAACAGACCGTCCGACCTACCAGAAAGGTGTAAGGTAACTGTTTGGACGGTCGGGAAGTGCCACCCAATTTAGACTGGAACCCAGTGGGGGAGGCATCCACAGGGACCGTACCCTCCTTCCCCTACCACCAACCTCTCGGAAGGACTTTCGGACCCACATGTTTAACGTGATCGTACTCCGCATGAACACGGCGGCAGTTTTGGCAGTGGCTGGAATCGAACCCGGGCCTACCGAGTGCAACTCCAGCGCGCTAACCAATGGGCTACCGCGCCCCTCATATAATATGGGTCGAAAACCCAGACCACCCGACTCGTCCGAGGACTTAGAGTAACCGTTAGAGTGGCCGGTCATATAATATGGGTGTAATAATTATTTTAATTCTTATTTAAAAACTACCAAATATATTTTGCTGAAATATTTTCATATTTTTTATGGGATAATTTGAATATTTCCTGAAACTTTCGAAGCAATTTGTGAATTTTAAATTCTCTTTAAAAATGTTTGAAAAATTAGGTATCATAGGGTTTAATGTATTTCATTTTTTCAACCCGGATTCAGTCCAAAACTAATTGGGTGTTATTATTCATTTATATTCCCTTAGGTCCCATAGAGCGTCTGAGCAACATACCAAAATTTCATTTTGATAAAATCTTTTTACGGCAGTTATCGTGCGAATGGACAGACAGACAGAATGAACAAAGTCATAAACACTTTACAACTATGTTGTAAAGTGTTAAAAACTGAAAATCTGTCCGACTTTCTGTCTATACGTATGTTTGTCTCGCCTCACGAGAAAACGGCTTCATCGACTTTAATGAAATTTCGAGGGTAGCCTTGAAATAGCCCCACTAATATTAATAAATATTGAAATTTTATTTTTTGTCTAATCTAAATATAATTTAACTTTTATCTCGTCTATTTTAGATTTTTAATAAACATATAAATGCGTGGTGTTCTTTTAATAAAAGGGTTCTTATAAACATTTAAAGAACTATACAGTAGAGAAAAATTGAACAATGTATTTATCTTTTATATTTTTCTATGCAAAAATTCATATTTTTTCGACCAATATGTAATAGAAAATTCAAACTACTGAAATAGAAATGTCGTAATATTTTTATTTAAACAAAAATAATAGGGCCAAGTATATGATATGGGCTTTAGTGGATAATAATTTTATAAAACTAATTAAAATGGCTGTACATAATAATTTGATAGTTAATAACTGTCATCACTGTAAAGAGAAAATACATCTATTTCACAGGATCCATAATAGATAAAGCTTAGATGATAAATATGGTTTCAGTATTATATTTTGGAGGAGATGGGTAGGTTCACTAAAGTTTCCTCTTCCAGTTCGATTTTCTCTTGAAATCTCTATTTCTAAAGACAAATTATAGATAGAGTTTAAAAACTGACTATACCATATGAAGAAAAAAATTTTGAAGGTGGTAGGGGGAATTTCTAAAGATGTCCACTTCCAATTTTGGAGATGTCACTTCTGATTCAAAAAATTACATTTTCCTTGTAACGTCTGTTCTTCAGGATTTGCTATAAACAGAGCTTAGATGACGACTGATAAGGATTATTCTTCAGATTCCAAAGCAGTAGGGGATTCACTAATGAGTTTTATTTCCAGATTTTCTACTTACGGTTTAAAAATATCTTTGATCCTATAACTCATGATTGAGTGTAGATAAAGCTTAGATGATGACTAATACGAATTTAACATGAAATTTAAGAAGGAGGATTCACTTAGGATTATATCCTTTCCGATGTTTTCCCAAAAAACGATTAAAATTTGCCCATGTGCTTGAAATATCACTTTCTCAGAATTAGTTATATATGTAACTTAGATGATGACTGTTATGGATTCAGCATCAAATTTCTTGGGGGGTTAAGGGACTCACAAAGCATTTCAATTTCCGGTTCTTTTCACATCCAGTTTGAGTATTTTACTTGAAACATTACTTGGTTTTTCAGAATTGGCAACAGACAGAGTTTGATTACAGATATAGATTCGGCATCAAATATTGGTGGAGTAAGGGTCTCACTAAGGATTTCCACATTCGGTTCTAGATATGTCACTTTCGGTTATAATATTTAAACATTTTCATTGCAACATCTATTTCTCAAAATTGACAAAAAAAGAGTCTAGATGATGACTAATATGGATTCAGCATGGAATTTCGTATGGGTACGGATATTTACTAAAGGATCCCACTTTCAATTCTATAGATGTATGTTCTTATTATTCTGAAAATTCGTAAATGCTGTACAATATAAGTGGGAAAAATAGCATAAAAGCGCTTAATAATTCCATCAAAAATTATGTATACAACTTTTACCACCACATGAAGGCTACCTTGTAAAATTTTTCTTTAAGCATACTTATCTGTATCTCAACGGGAAAAAATCTGATGTGGGCAGCATATGACTTTCCCTACATAATGCGAGTACTTTACTTCTTTCAATGCAAAATAATGAGAGACAACATCTAATGCACAATGTTTTACAGTTGAAAAGTACACTGATATCTGGCGCTTTTCTGGATGACAACATGTAAAATTATTTTGAAGTACCAAATTAACTTACATTTCGAGCAAATACAAGTTGACAATTAAAAAAATTACTATCGTCAGCTAAGTAATATACTCTATTATATTAATATGGCAATTATTAATTCATCAATTTGGCGTTAAGTTCGTAAATTTAGCATCTCTTTTGACAAATTGGCGACATTTCGTTAATTTAGCACCGTATTGAAAAAGTTACTAACTTGGCGATATTTAGCTAAATTAGTCGCTAAGGTTTCCGAATAAATACCAATTTGTTACATATTTGATGATACTCATTTTTATGTAATTTTGTAGATACATTTATTTAAAAAATATGCAATATCTCGAGGACGGTTTAAGCTACCGTTCTAAAATTTAAGTCATTGGTTTAAGAATAAAAAAATTACGTATAAAACGATGATTTATTTAACATTATTGAATGTATTAAATTTTTTATGGTTTTTTTCAAAAATTCGATTGAAAATTTGGATATTTTTCGAACGTTTGATTACGTTTAAAATCAATAAGGTTCCAGTATTCACAGATCGTAATAGTCGTACCAAATTTTGTTCAAAATGCTCCATTCGTTCGTGAGATATCGCATCCATATTCTCACGGAAACACCCCACACACCCACACATACAAGTAGACATCACCTCAAAAACATCTAATTAGAGTTCAGGGATGATAAAAATGTGCTCTTCTGTCGGAAACAATACATTATACTATGTATATAGGGTGAGTAATAAATATCTGAGTTATATTTTATTTTAGTCATATAATAAACTTTTTATCTTAATTATTTTAAGTAGCAAAAAACCGCTAGTTATATGTGATTTTTTGCAGGTGTGGTGAAGATTTTTACTCGTTACCTTCAGTGTGGACCATAACTCTATATTTGATGATAATATGATAAATCCTTGAGATCGTGATTGCCGAAATTAATATGTTATTCATTCATTCCATCAATACGTAATTAGTAGGAATTCTATTATCCACACCAGCACCGACATTATCACCTTCTCTGTGATCGTAAATAAGTAATTAATATATTTCTTTTTCCACGTAATCAATCCTCTTTTCATTACCCAGGTTCAACCTTTTGTCCGGGAGTAAAACTCCAAGATGACTTGATGGAACACAATATATTCAACATTAAACAATGAACTTAAAACTTCTTACCTTGTACGTCATCAGTACACATACATACCGGGTGGTCAGAATTAAAACACCCCTACTTTAAGCTCTCTATACATCGAACTACTCAGTGTAAAGGTTCCAAAATTGTTGAACCTACTATTCAAGACATGGGGAAAGGGATTACGCGAAAAAAATAATTAGTTCCAGAAACACCGATAGGTGGCGCTGCACAACAGAAAATATTCTGAAAAGACACAAAATAATCACAAAAAAAAAACACATGCGATATGGAATTTTTCCTTTTCAATTTCTTTTGCTGATATGAAAAAAAAGAAGATAAAAAAGTGAAGAAACTTAAAATGTCATTGTAACTGCAATTTCGCACTGTAAGCACAAAAATTTGCATAAACCCTTGGTTTGCAGCTACTATTTTCTGGGCATAAAAGGGGATAAAACTGAGAAATGTTCATTCTTATCAGCGATGGCTGTCACACTGCCAGAACGCGCTTTGCTTGTGAAGCTGTTTTATGAAAATAAAGGACATGCTGCAGCTACACTTCGAGAGTTTCGTCGACTTAAGAATTTGCGCATAGGACCATTACTTCCACAAGTTCTCAGGAGAATGATCGCTCGATTCGAGAAAACTGGGCATCTTAGAGTTCAGCCGGGTCGAGAACGCGATTCGACTCGTTCAGATGTCGTTGACGATGTTGCCACCCCTATTGTTGAACAATCAATGGATAACGTTATACGCAGCATTCCCTGCATCGATAAGGTCCTTGTGATATGAATGTTTGGTACGTTCGAATAAAATATGTTACAAATGTGTATTTTGTGTCTTTTCAGCATATTTTCTGTTGTGCAGCGCCACCTGTCGGTGTTTCTGGAACTAATTTTCTTTTCGCGTAATCCCTTTCCCCATGTCTTGAATAGTATGTTCAACAATTTTGGAGCTTTTACATTGAGTAGTTCGATCTATAAAGAGCTCAGAGTAGGGGTGTTTTAATTCTAACCACCCGGTATATAGAACTCATAATTAAATACAGAAATGTAATTTAATTAAGATTCTTTATTTAATGACGTTAAGATTCAAGGAGTTACACTTCTTACTCATTATCAGCAATTACCCACTGGACTCAGGCAGGACTTATACAAATGTCACGCAGAAATAATATTCATAATAACAACACAATGAAATTAAGTAGTTATGTGGCAAACAATTATATTATATTACTCATGTTACACATTAATGGTATAGTCAAGAATATATGAAAAATGGGCGGATCACTAAGAGAGTTAATTATTTAAATATTAAATGGAGCAATTTAAGGTATTACGTATTAAGATGTTGAAGTATTGTTCCGTTAAAGTTGATGAATTAAAGTTCTTGAGTCAACTGTCAGAAGTTAGTTAATAGCCGGGAAAATAACATGGCTCCGCAACAGGTACGTAAAGGAGCTTACCTCTAGCCTTCTAATTAACGAGAATAGGAAGGTACAACAGATCTCTGCGGCTCATCATTATGGGCAACTATAGACACGATCTGGAAGGGACGAAACGGAGACATTCAACGGTCAGGCTCAGATTCGGATGTAGCCAAAATCCGGCGAGATCTCCAGGTCAGTTCCTCAGGGAGCGTCGTTGGTATTCAATGGTCCGGCGTGCTCTCGTGATATCGGGTATATCACGAGAGCACGCCGCACGTCGAATATATTATAGAATTTTACACAAGTGATGAGAGATTCACAAATCTCGTCATCACACATGTTTTCGTCATCATGTCTAAGTTTTGATAAAGTACAGTCAAACTCCGTAAGGGATTGATTCGTCATAGTAGGTTTTGTTTTATTTATTAAACTATTAATTGAAATTTCGAAATTACAGTCAACCCAGCCTGAGAATTTTGACACACTTCTGACTTGCAGATTCCTAAAATTGCTTAACTGTTTACTTAACATCACTTTAATACTCAACCAATCAATAAAAAAGTAATATCTAGTTTTAAAGCCTAATATTTCTTTTGAAAGTCACTCACATTGCAAATAACAATATCTGTAGATCGATTTCTAGAATTTATCGCCTAATATTTACATGAATCGCCTAATATGTGCATGCATCCCCAAATATTTAAATTCATCTCCCAAAATTTACATACATCGCCCAATATTTACATGCATCACCTAATATTTACATGCATTGCCTAATATTTACATGCATAGACTAATATTCACATGCATCGCCTATTCAAGCAATTTTTTGAAGAAAGAGATGGTCAAGAGGAGCCATTTATCAGGAAATGTTGAGTAAACTATGTTATGAAATTTGCAGACAATATCAGAACTGCCTAGGATAACCTAAGTTCAAAATATATAAACTGAGTGTGTGAAAAACTATGACCAGAAGCATAATGCTGTTTCTTAGGATTTATGATAAAAGCAACAATCCAAACTGTCATTGAGAACTATGATGAAATGAGTGCTATCAGAGTATGTTATCGATGTTGTACTTTATCTGTATTCTTATGGAAAGTTTAATTAAAGAAAGCTTTAAGAAATTTATTAGCAGCACACTTTGAGTAAATCTGGTGACATGACTAGAGAAGAAACATCATCAATGTGGAAACACAACCTTAGTCCTAGCTAGAACATTTGCTCTCTTTCTAAGGTTGCTGCTGCGATGTGATCCTGATTATCTAATGTATCGGTAATTACTTATTAATGATACTAGATATTACTCGTTTAGGTATAGTAATGTTCATCATTGTGAATTTGTTGCACATACTGTTTACTGTATAGATAAAATAAAATAGTATCTATATCGTGTTATGTTTTACCAAATACGCATATCCATAAGTAAAAGTTGAGTAACATATGAAAGGAAAAATAATACAATAATACAACAATACACAAATCGTACAACTTTATACCTTGCTCAAGTTTCTCTTATCTTTCGCACAAAGAGCATTGTACTTACTGATACGCATATCCACTTTTGTAATGTTATAATGTCCTCGCATAGTGATGCACTTCCCAAAAGGGTAACCTAAGATTTATGCGGGATATATCCTTCTCCAAAAACTCATATATCGAAGCTTTGAGAGAAACGTAAAATTCGCGTATGAAGATCTCATTTTGTTTTCCATTTGAACTTTTGTTCTACATATATAAGTTCATAAAATAAATAACATCGACTAAAATTGTTTTGAAATTGAAATTTGTTACGAAAAGTTTTATGATTTGAAAAATATATTTGTTGCCAAAAGTTTTATGTTTTAAGAAATGTATTTGTTACACCACTTATAGATGTGCATTGGTCCTACTTATTAAAATAGTGCTTTGGTTAAATATAATTGAAAAAGTAAAATGATATTTAACTTGTTTAAACTCTTGATTTTACAAGTTACAACATTTGATTAGCCATCTGTTTAACATTAAGAAAATGGAGCTATGTAATCAAAGAAAGTATCTGAGGCTAAATGGCACTGAAATATCCAAACTTTTTCTTAAGAAGCTCGTTTCGTTTATGACGTACTTACGAATATCACTTTTGGTTTTACGAAAACAAATGGATATTTTTCATGCTTTTGATGCGTTTTTGCTTTTAAAGAGTGCAAAAAACAGCCACTATTTTAAAAATAATTTATTACATAACGGGAGTTAACGTATGAAATGAAATATGGGATGTAAATTGTAAGAGTAAAGGGAGTTAATAAAATGTTAAGGGAGTAGAGTAAAAGTATTAGAGAACGTTAACGGAGTAAAATAACAGTAGAAGCAAACGTAAATTTGTAAAATATTCGTACGGACATACGTAAAGAATTAAATATATGCATTTTATATACAGAGTGGCCATAGTTCATTAAGATCTGTTTAGAACCCGATAGTCAAAAATATGTTGGGCTAAAATTGTTGTAAATACTATTTCGACCATGGCATTTTGTTTTATAAAAAATAGTTCAGAATTTTGTCACCAAGGGAAAATGACGCTGTATCTCTTTACAAAGTAAAGTAGATATAGGAAGTAAAAAAACTCAACATTTTAAAGTAATTTTTAATTTGGTATCACTTAAAGATGTCATTAAAGGAGTTTTCCTTGCACATGTTCCAAAAACTGCATTCTCGGAACAGCAATTTCTGCTGCAGAATGCAGTAGGTCTCTATTGATTTGCCTGGACGTGTTAGTCGTTCCTTTAAAGTGGATAAATTATCTAATTTTCCTTGGCTCATCAAACTTTAATATGACCTCAAACCCAAAAGTTACAGGAGTTGAAATAAATCAAAAAGGCTGGTCACTTGTCCATTTCATAGGAATCGCTCAACTTTTACTGTCAAACAGACGTTCAGTCTTCCTTATATCTGCAATTTTTATAATGTACCTATTTGTGTCCGAGAATATCTGGATATTTACATGATCGCAGCACTTTTTATTTTCTAGTGGCAAAATTCTGAGCGTTTTTTTTAAATCAAAACTCCATGATTTAAACAGTATTTACATCAAATTTGGTTAAGTTTCGCCTAACAGATTTTTGACTATCGGAATCTAAGGACCTCATCTTTCATTTTATGGCGATATATTTAAAATTAAATAACTCATTATGTTACTCATTCAAAAACATTGCAATCAGTACATGTTTGTTTTACTGCTTAACAAGACTATAAAAATTATTGTCTAGACTATATGTAGATATTTATCTTAGTGTTAAACATAGTTTTGAAAAAACATTTATGCCTCGTTGTTTAATACTAAATGATGCAAGATTAAAAAACAAAGTAATGGTGCTTTAAATGGTGAGCAGTAAAAGGAATTTCAAAAATATGCAGCCATGCTTCTTTCAGTTTTCAGAAAATATGAACATTTAGAATTTGTAAATTTTTTAGAAGTCATATACAGTCATGAAACTCATTTGCCAATTATAATTTATTTCTCCATCATATAAATTTAACAAAAAAGATCAATCATGCATAAAGCATTGATTATGAAATACTTTCCATCTGCAATGCAATTCTATTTAAACATGTCTGAAATGCGATACATTCAGTGGCAATTTTTTAAAATTATCGCAATACTACATTCATTTATTTTATTTGAAAACTTCATCGAAAAAAATGAAATTTATTCAAATGACGTCATTGAAATATAAATCGCCTGGCTCTCTATGTAAAACCTGTAAATATTTCATTCATACACTTTTGTTCCATTCTTTTCATTCATCACAATACTACGATAATTTACTTTATTTAAAAATTTAAAACCATGGAGGTAAACGTGATTTAACTCTATGCTTTAAACTTCATCGAAAAATTCTGCTATAAAATCATAAATCGTCTATTCTCGATGTAAAATCAATGAATGTTTTATTCATATCAGCTATATTTCGGACTCAAAGAGATAAATAATTTTGTGTTAAAGTTGTAGGTTGAGTTGTATAAGAATTGACGAATTTCTTTATGTTTGCATTCTACATAAGTGAAAATTAGGTTTCGCTGTAGAAATAATCAAAGTTTGATGATCATTTAAACTCAAATATATTGTAATTGCGTTGTTTCAGAATGTAGGTGTACAGAAATTAAGCAAAAATAAAGTGGTTTTAGGACGTACACAACACTAAATATAAATTGAAAAGAACTTTAAAAATCACGATTTTGACACAAGATGGATGCCATATTTTATTTTCAAGTAGGTCACGTGATCTCTTCATATAATATGGGTGTAATTGTTATTTTAATTTTTATTTAAAAAACTACCGAATATATTTTGCTGAGATTGTTTTCATATTTTTATGGGATAATTTGAATATTTCCTAAAAAACTTTCGAAGCAATTTGTAAATTTTAAATCCGCTTAAAAATGTTTGAAAAATTAGGTCCCATAGGGTTCAATGTATTTCATTGTTTCAACCCGGGTTGAGTCCAAAAATAATTGGGTGATATTATTCATTTATATTCCCATAGGTCCCACAGACAGTAACACACAAAAATTTCATATTGATAAAGCCATTTTTACTTCAGTTATCGTGCTAACGGACAGACAGACAGACATACAGAATTAACAAAGTCATAAACACTTTTCAACTATGTTGTAAAGTGTTAAAAATTGACAAATGTGTAATTACATATGTAGAAACTGCTTAATACTTTTTAAACATTTATGTGTTTTTTTCATGCTCTCAGCACACATTAGCGTTTTATAAAACTGAGAGTAGAAATTAAGAATTTTTATGAGCGGTAGAAACATTTTTAATCAGTCTTGAGACTGAAAGGTTTTTTTTACGTATGTAACAGTCACAAGCAGTTATTAATTATATATTTCATTGTCAATGTGTACGAGCTTAAGTTTTTGTGTTTACTTTCCCCATATACATAACATGAAGTATAGGAAAAGTACTGCGATGGATTCGAAAATTTGAATTAGAATTTTTGACGGAAGAGCATTTTTCAGGCATACCTGAACTCAAATCGATCAATTTTGAAGTGATGTCTGTGTGTGTGAATCTGTGAAGACGATATCTCACGAATGATTCAAGCGTTTAGAACGACATTTGATACAGAAATTACTATCAGTGAATACAAGAAGCCTATTGATATTAACCCAATTGAATATTGGGAAGAACCCCTAATTTCCAAATAAAATTTTGAAAAAAATCATTAAAAAATCATAACTTTCAATAATTCTAAATAAAGAATCAGTTCTTGTGTAATTCTTTATTATAAAACAAATGACATAAATTTTAGAACTCTAGCATGAACCGTTCTCAATATATTAATTTTATTTCAGATAAATTTATCAATAAATCACAAAGATTAAAAAAGTGTTAACTATTGGGAAATATGTTCACTTTTCATATGTAATATCATGCGATAAATTTGTTGACATCATTTTCGTAGATCAAATTCGTTCCATTCACAACAGAAGATACTTTGTTGATTGTTTTGTATTTTGTCGCCTAACAATTCGCCAACAGTCATGTGTATATAGGAGAGGCTCTTCTTTCCGTTCGTCTGTAACGCTTGCCAATACATTTGGGGATCTTAGAGACTCATTTAGCAAAATATCGCTAACTTGACAATATTTCGCCCCAGATTGATGAAAATATCGTTAACATTGCAAAAATGATGCTAATTTAACGAATTAATTATTAAAATATATTAATATGTGGACGTTATTGCTTATTGCGGGTGTTATCCATATTGCGAAATATAAGTTCTGTACTTTGAAATAGTTTTACATGTTATCATCCGGAAAAGCGCCAAATGTACAATTCAACTTTAAACAACATTGTGCCATAGATCCTAAAAATAATATTTTTCACCATGAAAGAAGTACATACATTGCACTATATAGGGAAAGTCATGTGGTGCCCACACCAGATTTTTTGTAACGTAAATCAACATTTATGATTTCTAAATATAAATGCTCATACGTCTTCCCCTGAAAAGTTATACTAAAACGTAATTTCACTACAGAATTTTCTTAAATGTATAATTATAACGTAAATCTACATTTTGGATCTCTAAATACAGATGCTCATATTTAATCCACAGAAAAGTTATAATAAAACATTATTTCACTACAGAATTTTCGTAAACGCATAATTATAACGTAAATTTACATTTTGGATCTCTAAATACAGATGCTCATAATTAATCCACAGAAAAATTGTAATAAAACGTAATTTCACTACAGAATTTTCGTGAAAGTATATTTATAAAGTAAGTCTACATTTGAGATCTCTAAATACAGATGCTCATATTTAATCCAAAAGTTATAATAAAACATAATTTCACTACAGAATTTTCATAAACGTATAATTATAACGTAAATCTACATTTGGGATCTCTAAATACAGACACTCATATTTAATCCACGGAAAAGTTATAATAAAACATAAATGCACTACATAATTTCATGTTTATAAAACAATAAAGTATATTTTGTCCTCAAACGCATGGATCCTACTCGAATTATTAATTACCAATGGTATATCTAACTAAATAGTTTGAATGTCATTACTCATTAACTATGTTGAAATTAATAGAAACATACGTATTTTCTATATTTATACTCCGAGATGTAAAATGAAAACTATAATACCATACTCAGTATAAGTTTTATTTGAGTATGTGGCATACAACAGAAAATGTTAAGATCGCGTCCCTTTATGTCTATACTAGCTATCACGGACCGATTTCGATTCGTAGCGCAGATTAGACAATGAGTTGGAATTTTGATCTTATCTCATAATAACACAATATGTATCGTAGTGTAAGTAAAAATCTATATTTTATCGGAATCTACAATTTAAAATACCAATTAAATATAATTGCCAGAATAAAAAGAATATGTATCTTGATTATTAAATATTTTATTTAATAATCATGATACATATGCTTACAATTTTAAGACTTAATCTACAAACACAGTATATTACAGCGTAGTTTCATTTTTACTCCTTGTGTATGACAGAAACATGTATGAAATTCATTCGTAACTTTAATTGCAAATGTAAATGCGATATCGAATTGGTAATTTCCATTTTAACGACTCTGAAGTCAATGAATCTTCAGCCGTCCCTATATTATAACTTGGTATTTTGCAAGTGACCATTTATAATGGGTAGTATGCATCTCACTTTTCATGATAATGTATCAGTTTATGAATACGTCAAATAAATTAAATTACTACATCCATGTTCTACATGTGAAATAAGTAAAGAAGTAATGTTCAAACATTAAACAACAGTTGAAATTATGGGTTCAAAATTTATGCGTGCGCTTGACATATTTTAAATATTGGTGATTACATGAATATCATTTTTAAGTATTTACTAATAAAATGGGAAAGAATATAAATGACTATTTTAGTATATAAATGATAATCTGTAGGTTTAAGTGTATGCATTAAAAGTAAATAAGTAAAAGGTAACATTCCATGTCCTTATTGGGAATAATCTTTACATATTTTCTTTGACATTGACTATAACATTTACTTCTCTTAACGTTTGATAATTAAATTTTTTCAAATCCTTAAAATGTCACACAACTTTTAAATGGCAGAAAATCCAAAAACACGTTAATATATTTCAAGTTTTTGCATTTCCCTTTTTATGAACATATGAAAATGAAATTCAATGCACATTTTAATTAATCTATAATGTTTAAAATAATGCTCTTACGATCTAATTAATTCCCTAATTATCGATATTTTCATACAGGCTAACTTCTTACTGATCATAATATTTGTGAGCTAAACACTCTTTCACAACCCTTAGAAAAATAAAACTTTATCTTTTTCCGACCTCAATTATTACTGCATTTAACTTTCAAGGTAAATGTGTTCAGGAGTCGTTGTAAGGAACTGAAATTACAATTGGGATTCTAACCCGCCAATTCTAATTTCTATTTCTTATTAACGTAAGTGAATTCTGTGAGAGTAATATTACATTCTTCAGAAAAACTTTATCAAGAATAAAACAAAAATACTCATACTCAACTACACATATCTGACAAAGAATTTTCTGCTTTGTTATTGCACTGACATATTAAGATATTATATTGATGCGTAATAAGACGTTACATGAAACACCAGAGGAAAATAAGTATGCGAAGTACTGTATATATAAATGTTGAAATAAAATTTGCTGCAAAATGTATGAGTGCACGATAATAATAAAATAAGATATTTAGAAGAAGAGTTGTGATGGCAAATAAGTCTTTGAGACATATGGATAAATATTACAAAATGTGGATGTTTTAGTGCTATGGGCAGTAAACGTGACCTATTTATCCTACGTACACTCATGTCAGAAAGTTAAGCAAAACCTAGAAAAAAGCGCATAAAAATAAAAGTATTTATTCGAATTTATTGAAACTTTCACAAATCGTGGGATACAATAAAAAACACCGTGGGAAAATGCATAGAAAATTATCGAAAACATATAAATGTTAGAGATAAACAAAAACGTAGGCTTTTGGATGGCAAAACCTGTTTTGGATGGTGGAGATCCATCAATACGGAATGTGATTACCTCTGTTGGAAACACATGCCCAACATCGTTGATTGATGCCAAGAATAAGATCAACTATGGAGGTTTGGGATAACTGTGCCCATTCACTGAGCAGACAGGTTCTTAACTCGTAAAGGTTCCGGGGAGGGTCATGGAGAGTATGCAAACGTCTCCCAAACATGTCCCATACATGCTCGATGAGATTTAAGTTGGGTAATCTCGATGATAATTCCATACGAAGCAGTGTTTCCGATTCTAAGTACTGGCCGACAATGTGAGCTCTATGAACTCGTGCGTTATCTTCCACAATATGTTTCACCCATGGCCGGAAGAAATAGGCGAACATATTGAACAAGGATGTCATCTCTATACCGCACTATAGTCATAGAACCGCGAGAGAAGATGTGGAGATTAGTGCGTACCCCGACAGCAATCCCTGCCCAATCCACCAAACCACCTCCTCTATATGCGTGCATTTCGCGGATGTTATTGAAGTGATAGCCAGTTCCAGGCGTTCTTCCGACCAATAACCATCGGACATCCCTATGTATACCAAACCGTGGCTCATCCATGAAGAGCACAGTACCCCATTATTGGTGAGCTCAGTTAAGGTGATCTCGAACCCAGTTTGAGTGGGCCCTTCAATGCGAGATCGTCAGTGGGACACAAACCACTGGTCGTCCTGTATACCACTGAAATGCATGTAGCCAATTGTAAGCAGTTTGTCGAAATACCGCTCTTCCTGCCTATGCTGCAAAGTCGAAATCAAGTTGATGTGCAGTAACTAACCTGTGGCGTCTTGCTTGCAAACGTAGAAAACGGTCATTTTGAGCGGTATATATACAGGATGTTCCAAAAAGATTGAAACGCTCTTTAATTCTTTACCTGTTGGAGATAAGTGGGCAATGTAAATTGCAAAAATGCTGAAAGTAAGGTAGGAAACGTTAATGAAATAGTTCTCCCATCAATTTTCAAAAGTTACACTTTTTTAAATTTTTATACGACCCACTTAGACAAATTTGGTCAAGCAGAAATTTTTTATTTTGAATGCAACAAGATCATTAAAAAAACCGCATATCTGTATCTTTAAAATTGAGCGAATTATATTCAATTGAAAATTGAACATTGTGAATGGGGACGATATACCAAATTAGAAATGTAAATTTGCGACATATCGCAAAAAAGATCAATGTATGCATATTTTAATTATGTGCCCCAACCGCGTAGCCAGTAATACTGCTTTATATGATCTCTGTCTGTGTAATGCTTTATTTAGATACATTGTGATAAAAAATGTTGACACATATTAACGTATTTTTGATCTAAACAATTTCCATCGTCAATTTGTTTATGATCCCTATTTTCACTGATGAAACAGCCTTTCACATGCTAAGGAAAAGTGGCATAAGTCAAATTTTATCCTTTATCATAATTCAGTCGATTTTAATGATACAAATATGAGGGGTTTTGTTAATGATTTTGTTGCATTAAAAATAAAAAAAATCTGATTGATCAAATTTGTCTAAGAGGGTCGCATAAATATTTAAAATGTGTAACTTTTTGAAAATTAATGGAAGGACTATTTAATTAACGAAGTCTTATTTCCTGTCTTACTGTCAACATTTTTGCAATTTACATTGCCCACTTATTTCCAACAAGTAAAGAATTAAAGCCCGTTTCAATCTTTTTGGGACACCCTGTATACACAACAGCATTGCTAATTATTGTTACTATCTAACGGGATACTGTGAGATAGAAAAAATGCAAGCTGAACAGTCTCTTGAGTCAATTTCAAATCTCTTGAGTCAATTTAATCTCTTGAGTCATCTCTTTCATCTCTTTCATCTCTTGAGTCAATTTCAAAATATTGCTTGACAAATTATTTTATTACTTGCCTTGTAGGATTAAGAATTATAGTTGCTTTGGAACATGCAGTATGTTTTCTTTTGTAATAAATATTTTAACAAGGAAACTTTCTTCGGTCTATTCTTGCAGCTCCTAGATTGGGCTAGATTGTAATGTTGTTGTATTGGTATTTTATTTATACATCTACTTTGATTACGAGCTACTGTTTAATGTAAATTTCGAATCACTAAAAATATGCATCAATATCTTCACACATTTACAGGATTTAAACCTAACTCAAAATATAGTGCTACTCAAAATATTGTATCACCTCGAAAAATTCAGTATTTTCAAAATAAATGTTTAATGTGGTATAACAAACCCGAATGCTGCACAATATTTTTAGTGCTTTGACCCATATGTTAAAATTTCAAATTTTATCGCACCCTGGTTATTATTATGGTAATATGGAACAGTAGACTTTACTCTGTATCATCTTGAATATTTAACAAAATATTTTTTTTAGTTATGAAGTACTCTTACTATTAAATATTTAATAAAATAAGAATACCATATATTTCTCTTTGTGATTAAATATTTAGTAAAATAAAATTGTCACACATTTCTCATTATTTCAGAATGTTTTACATATAGAAATTCCTAAAAAAATAATTTTTGTGCATTACTGCCTACCCTCCTCCGCATCCGTATTAATCACTTTAAGCATCACTTGGAATGTATTACTCTCCTTTTCTTCCCATCAAAGTTATGGGAATATTTAGCGGTTGAATTTTTTGAACACCATTGTATGAACCGTTCAGCAACAAGTGGACTTTTCAGCTCATGGAAAATACCCTATGGGTGGAATGTCTGCGTTTGCAACGTTAATAAACTTATTTTTAAGCCATTTTTGGTTGAGAAATCTTTGTATTTCTTAAGAAAGAAATTTTATTTTTCTTAAATATTCTTTAAAAATGTTTAAAAAATGTGGTAAAATCTTTAAAAAATGTTTTCGTTGTTGAACTTTATTTATTTTAATAATAAAAGTTTTTGTATACTATTTTTTTATTAAAATAACGTACTAAATTATTCAAAATATTTTCAAATAAAATAACTAACCTAGTTCTTCTTTGATTAAACATTTACGTAACATTTACACACTCCTTCCAATAGAAACAAAAACTTTATGTTTCAGCGATCCAAAATCACTGTGTACGCCCGGATGTGGGAGTTTATGAACTCCCGGAAACACGTCTTCGTAAAAACGTATGAAGAAGGAATACGGAGAGTCCGGGAGTCCAAAGGGAAATACGCTTTCCTTATAGAGTCCACAAAAAACGACTATATCAATGAGAGGCAGCCATGCGACACGATGAAAGTAGGTCGTAACCTAGATGCTAAAGGATACGGCGTAGCTACTCCTTTGGGATCCAATATAAGGTGAGGATTTGTCATTATTTGTTCCCTATCCCTTTATTCGACTTAAACCATTCACTGCAAGAGTTTTCTTTGATTTGTTTAAAATTATATAAATATTTATTTGTTAATTAGTTAAAGGGTATTTCACTAAGAATACTGATATGAAAGTTCCTCTTTGGAACATAGTTTCAAACTTTACTTTACAAAAGATTACCGTACTTGATAAAATAGATAATTTTAATAAATAAAGTTCATATATATGGCGAGAAACTTCCAGTTGTTTATTAATATAAAAAGAAAATTAAAAAGTCCAATAGAACTTTACCGAAAAAATATTTTATGCACCGTGTGGGAACATTACTTTTAAAATGAAAGTGAATATCTAGAAATATTTATAGAAACTATGGGGGGGGGGGCTCCGCCCCCTGCTCACTACGCTTTGCTAACCCCCTTAACTCACTTCGCTAGTCGGGAGACTGCATATCACTCGCTGCGCTTTCAGAACTCACTTCGTGAGCTATTTCAAGCCAAACTAAAACGGTTATTTCATCGTGTTATAAACGGTTTATTAATAACGGTTTATTTCATTTGGATTTTCATAAATGGTTTATTTCATCGTGTTACGATACTATTTCTCTATTGATGTACCAAATTTCATATTTTTATATGTTAGTATAGTTTTTTCGGTACGAGACAGAGAAAATCGATAGACTTGCAGATATGAAAGAACATTTTACACTGTAGAAGTGCATAAAAAGTAAAATATGTCATAAACTACATCAAAATAAAAAGGGCTCTGTACAGCGAAAAATCAACTATATAGGTACATGCCTGAAAATGTTCGTGGTCTTGCTATTGTTAGTCTATCCAGGACGCGAACTCGCAACTCAAATGTTTGTCTTTGATTTTTAAAATTAAATATATTTTAAACTACAATATATATCGAAAAACAATTTATTTCTGCGTATTCCCTAAACCTTTCTCTACAAGTGTACCAAATTTTATATTTTTATATGCTGCAGTTTTTGCGGTACGAAGCAGAGAAACTCGAAGGACGAAAAATTGGGAAACAGCCGCGCTAGCTACTTTTTAAATATAGAGATACACCTACTGATATTTCTAGCTATACATTTATTAAATAATATATAATGTGTTGCATTTTTAATATAATTTACACTTGATAAATTAAAGGACTCACACCTAATATTATATTTCCTACATACACCATATAATGTATAGGTAATTTATTGTGACGGTATTAATTGTATAGTGAAGTGGAATTGGCGCACGAGTATGACCAGGTTATTTTACTTTGACAAATAATGTCGCCCAAAGTATCAAATGTCAATTTACAACGTATGAATTCAATGCCAATAATACTGTGGTATAGCTTAATTTACTAATGCGCACATTTAACGACTTTGTTCGATGATTGAATGGTTATCTTAGTTACGAGATTCGCCTTTCCAAACTAAATGGTAAAAAGTTAAATACATTATTGACATATGTAAAACATAACTAAAAATTAGATCCTGAATTTTAAGCATCTATTGATTGAAACTCGGACCACTGTTTTATATGATAAAAATCCATGTCTAATTATTAAAATAGTTAAATATATGGCTTAGATTGTTTAACGCAATTCTCCTAATTTCAAGCTAAATGTACACCAAATATAAGTTAATTTAGTATTTAAAAATAGTTTTACATGTTGTCATCAATAAAAGTTTTAAATTTTAACATTTTAACGCCAGAAAACTTTGTGCCGTGGATCTTGTACATCGATGTGAAAGAAATAAAGATAGTGTATTATTAGATAAAGTCATGTGTTGTACCACCATTGTGTCGATGTGAAAGAAATAAAGATAGTGTATTTTGAATAAAGTCATGTGTTGCACCACCATTGTGTTGGTGGGAAAGAAGTAAATATTGTGCATTATTAGGGAAAGTCATGTGTTGCAACATCCAGCTTTTAATTATAATACAGGCACCGTTCAACTTGTATTCGCTCAAAGGTGATTCCTATTATTCACCTGTCCTACACTGTTTAATTATCATTGTTTGGAAAACAAGCTCTTATGAAACATGTTTCTGTGCATGGAAAACTATCCATATTCGAATTTTCATACCATCATTATAGAAACTATTTTTATAATTAGCAACATAATTTTACATTTTCTATTGTTAACTTGTGTCAAGATATCTCTGAAAATTTTACCTATCGAAATATTTTTGATCTAAAATGTGTAGCTAAACCACTCAAAAGCAAAGATATACTAATATATCCTTTTAATTTATTTTTATTTATAAAATGAATAAGGTAGCCATGAAAAAATGCCTAATAGCATACAAAACTTTCCTAGAATCCAAATTTAGTCATTTTAACAAATAAAATTTGAGCCAAAATATAATTTTATAAATTTCATTCAAATTCAAATTTCAATTTAAAAAAAAATCATGAGATAAAAACATATATAGTGCACCCTGAAACAGCCAGGACACAACAATTTTTTTTATAAATCCTTAGTTATCCTTAGTTATAAATCCTTTTTATTTACTCTAATGATACTTTTATACAAGTTAAAATTAGCACTAGATAGTATTCCAGGTAAAGTATTTTTTATTCTAAATGATTAGATAGCTAACATTTGAGATTCAATATATATTTTTCTTTACATGCAATTCCTAACCAAATCATTGGATTTGCTGTCTAAATGTTATTTACTCTAATGATACTTTTATACAAGTTAAAATTAACACTAGATGGTATATATTCCAGGTAATTAGTCCTTAAAATTGACTAATAGCATAGTCAATGTAATGTTTGTAATTTATTGAAAAATTGCATTTTTCATACCCATACATAATAAGCTAAAAATGTAATTATTTAAAATATGTAAGTGAATTTGATTAAGTTGTAACTAGTATTAAAGGAATAAAATATTCTGAAATGCTTATCAACAATGAAAAAGTAACCCAGATAAAAATTCTGTCTCGTATTAAAGTTATCCAAGTCTTAGCTACAGACGAAGAATAATGATACTAAAGGGATTCCGTGATGCATTAAAAAATAATCCAGATGAAAAATCCGGCCTACCTATTGATAAAGCTGTATCCAATCACCCAGTCTTTACTACCTGTACATTCTATAAATATTGCACATGATTTTTTTATGGGGACATATCTTATTCCCTGGCCACAGATTTTTTTGTGATGCATTGACTGAAGTCCGAAGAAAAATTGGACGCAGTCAATCGTGTCTATTGTGTTCGACCTGATATCAGGATAAAAGAAAAATCTTTATGAAAGTCATTGTAGTTAATTTATCTAAGATCGATATCGGCACAAAGTGTTTAACTCCATTTGACCGACTTTCCAGTTTTATTTTAAAGCGTTCCCCTTTTAGACTATTTTCATATTTTTATGGGAAGGTAGAAGAATTGTACTTTTATGGAAATTTTCTCTGTTAGAAATTGATAGATAATCTATTATTTGTACCATTTTAAATACATTAGAAGCAAAACAAAATGTTATTTAAACTTTTATGAAGCTTTTCAAATGATATTACAATTCTATTTTGAAACATCTTTGGCTTTACATTTTTAATACATTGAAATAAAGCTGCATATACTATTCTTATATACAAAATTAATATCGATTGAATTGTCTCTTTACGCTCGTTTTGTACGCCTTATAGAAACATTATTCAAGACATATTTTAACGATAACATTTTCTGCATGCGTCCAACAATTTTTAAAGTTACATAGACGTTCAATGATTTTATCGAATTTCGTTCAAAAATTTAAAATGATACATTAAGTTTAGTTTTAAAAAATATTTTATTTTTTAATATTTTTCTTTACTAGTTATAAAAGTTACTCAGTTACTTTCATTATTATATTGTATTAATGTTATTAATAAATTTGAAGAAATGTTGTGCATTTTTAGAGATCTTTTAAATTTGGCCGTGCTTTCTCTGAAAGAAAAAGGGGATCTAGCCAGACTGGAAAACAAGTGGTGGTATGACAGAAGTGAATGTAGAAATGGCGATAGCAAGGTGAGAACTAAAATTAAATCTGAAACAGTCATGCCTGAGATTTTTTTCTAGATCATGTAATCCGTGTCTATAAATATTTCCATGAAACTAAAAATGTCTTTTGTTCTGGTAAAAGTATTTAAAGTATTCCTTCAAATAGCTAATTAATTGCAAACCTATAAATACTTAAATTTGCCCTCGATGGAAAATCTGAGATTCCAGAACATTATCTACTTCAACAGTACTATGTGCAATAGTACTATTATTAGGTATTATTATGTTTACAATTTTCATGAAAATTTGAATTTATGTTTCAATTCTTGGTAGATATTGCACGTGTTTTTTTTTTGTAAAAATAAATAAAATGTTTAATCATTGTGTGTGTTGTGTCTTTCTTATGTTTATGTTGTTATTTTGCTCATACTTTTTGTCTTTAATCTTCTTATGCTATAATTTTACGCATTTAGTTTAGTTTTATTAAGTTTTAAGTGGAACAGAAGCTGATTTAAAGCAATTTGTATGAACCGGACATGATTATGTGAAACGCAGTGCTTCATAAAACTTATAAAGAATTAGATATTGTATAAAATAGTAGCAAATTGCTAAATTTCATTGAGATTTATAACTATCTATTGTTGTCAAATATTCACCATTACAAAATTATTCTAAAGCAATTTACATTCAATTCTTAATAAAGTTTCTATTAAATTATTTTATTTTCGTTTTATTTTGTAATATCTTTGCATTCAATTATTAGCGTTTCAATAAAATGTAAAGCGTTTTAAAATATGAAAAATGTAACTTATTTTAATACAAATTATTTTATGACTAATATTTAATAACGTATTTGTTATTCTAAATGATTAGATAACTCACATTTGAGATTTGATATATATTTTTCTTTACATGCAATTCCTAACCAAAACTTTGGATTTGCTATTAAATGTTATTTACTCTAATGATACTTTTATACAAGTTAAAATTAACACTAGATAGTATTCCAGGTAAAATAAATATTTAGCTCATATACCAAGTAAGGAATTTCTGAGCAACGTATTCAAGCACAAACAAACTAATAACAAATCTCGACAACATATGACTTTCATTGCAATAAATTTACTTTTTTCACAGTGAAATAATGATGTATAAGATGCATGCCACAGTGTTTTTAACTTTGAATTGCACTTTAACGGATGAGAACATGTAAAATAATTTCAAAGTAGACAATTAATTGAATTAATTAGATGGGCATATATCGGATTATTCGCCAAGATCGTCAATATCGTATTTTCGTCAATTTGGCAGCAAATAAAAATGTCGCCAAATCCGTCGCTAAATTTTTGCCAATTTTTGCCAATTTTCGCCATTATTTCCAAAATATTAAATTTCCATCAATTATCCGTCATTTTTATAGATTTATCGTCATTTTTACCAATTTGGCGAAATATTAGTAAATTTTGCAATATTTACAAAACTCGTCAAGTTGACGACATTCCGTTAAGTTTGTAGTCAAAATTTCGCCATGCGTATGGACGGAGAAATAGGTTATTCATATAGTAGGTTATTCTTATATTCTTTCCAAGATATAGAATTCTCATCAAATAGTCATCCTTTTTATCGATTTAACTTCATTTTTAACAATTTTGTGACATTTTCAACAATTTGGCAACATTAAAAAAAAGTTGACGATGTTCCGCCAAATTTGCTGGCAAAATTTCGCCAAGCGTTATGGACGGATAAATAGGTTATTTTTATTGTAGATTATGGGCTCTTGGCGAATTGTTAGGCGTCAAAACAAATATATTGCACAAAGTATCTTCTTTCTTGAATGGAACGAACTAGATCCAAGAATGATATTTCAAATTCATCTCATAATATTGCATATGAAAAGCAAACATATTTCACAATAGTTAATAGTTTTCTCAAGAACGATTCATGCTAGTGTAAAATTTGTGTCAATTCTTTTCTTATGAAAAATAACGTAAGAAATTATTATTTGCGTAACTTTATGAAATATTTTGACTTTTCGAAATATGTCTGATTTTTGAAGATTTCAATAATTTTTTTGGGGGGGAGGTCTTCCGAATATTTGATTGTGTTTAAAAACAATAGGGTTCCAGTATTCACTAGTTGTAATTTGTGTACCAAATTTCGCTCAAATTGCTAAGTTTGTCCGTTCAATATCGTCTCCACAGACTCACAGATTCACACACACACACATACACTTACACACTGACATTACCTCAAAAACGTTCAATTCTTGTTTAGGAATGCATGAAACGTGCTCTCTCGTCGGTAACTCGAATTCGGATTTTCGACCCCGTCACAATACTTTCCTTATACATTATAATATGCATATAAGGAAAGTAATAAGGATAAAAACACATAAAAATTCGGTTTACTGGCACTAGAATAACACTTTTAAACAGGCAAATTTCCAGTTACACACTTAAAAATGTAACTATATCTATATTAATGTGTTATTTTATTAATTCATATCAGAGTTTTTGGAATAATAGGTATATTTTATTTTACGCTGAAAAGACCGTTCTAAACAGGTAAAGAGGTAACATGAAACGTTCAGTTTACGCATTTATTTACCTGCTTAAATGAGTTCCCCTTAAAGGACCCTTTTAAGCAGGTAATAAAGTGAGTAGCAGGTAACAGATACGTAAAATGGACTATTTAAAAGGGTCTTTTCAGCGAAAAAAAATATATCCATTATTCCGTGCAATTCTCATATAAAAGAGTAAAATATCACATTCATATAGATGTAGCTACCTTTTCAAGTTTGCAACTAGAAATTTGTCTATTTAAAAGTGCCATACTAGTGGCAGTAAACTCAGTTGTTTGAATGATTCTACCCATATATTTTTTGATGTGAATAAAATAAAAATGCGGATGTTTTAAAGATACGCTGCATCATCTTCATCAGTACTAAAGAAACCAAACCCGATGTCAAACTGAAGAAATGAGCATAAATAGAAAATACAAAGGGTTACATATACCCAAGCTGAGGCTTCAAAGAGAGTGATTTGAAAAACAGAATGAAGAAACGGCTTAGCCAATGTGAAACAAGAACTGGCACATAGTATGCGAGTGCGTCAAAATGACAGAAATATGTTCCAACAAGATAAAATGAATCCCGATAAGACGAAAAAGTCAATAACACACGAGAGTCTCAAAGGCTAAGATATGGAACAAATATAAAGGAAATAGGAAACATTTACAGAGTATCCCGCCAGACCGTGGACAAAAATGAAGTACTGGACATTAACTAAATTATTAGAATTTTTTTTATATGGAAGACTTCTAAGTAAGCAAGATCATGGATTCACGAAGAATTTTTATAATCTTTGCAGAAGAAATCCTATAAAGTGGCCAAAATAAAAGCAATGTTGAGCAATTGAAGATTTATCAAATTCCTGTTTTCTCACCTGGTTTTCAAATTCCTTAATACGAAATTTCAAAACACATATAGTTTTATTAACGACTTCGGTATATACATAGCGTTTCAAAAAGATTACATGAATGAACATATATTTAACGATTGGTTTTAGATTGATGGTTCTAATTCGAGAAATGTTTGAACTAAGGAAAAGTATTCGCGTATGTAAATTTTGATTATGTGACACCTTTTAATGAAAAAGGTACAAAATTTAACTTTTTATACAGGCACATTAAAATAAATTTTTAATTATAAATATATTGTTATTAGTCCATTTAGTCAAATAAAAAAGTTACATTGTAATACGATCAAAATAACCAGATATATAATTAGTTAAAGTTTTCGATGGGTAATAGAGGACTGTATTTGCTAAAGTAAACCTTTTGCTAAAGATAGTTCATCATGTAAGTTTTCTGGTGCAAATTATATCTAATGCAATTCAATTTTTGAAAATCCCTGAAGTCTATGTTTTGCAGTTTCATTTAATCGGGTGAAAGTGGTTTAAGTCTTATAACTTTGACAATCATTTCTTCTTGATAATTTCAAATATTACACAACCGGGATTTTTTTGTTAAAATATTTTTAAATGAATAAGGAGCAGTGTACTAATAGGGACAACCTTTGAAGGCAATCCGTACAAAAAGTTAAAAGTTGTACATTTTTACTAAAATGTGTCAAGTTACCGACATTGTCGTTAATATGAAAATCTATCTTACTTGAAGCATTTTCCAAATTAAAATCGTTCAAGTCAAATTTAGTCATTGAACTTTTTGAATCTCCTGCTATAACGCCGCGTTTCTTAAATTTGTGCCTATTTAGTCTTTTTGACTTCGGGTTTGTTGGTTTCCTAGCACTGACAGAAGGATACAGAGCACCCTCAAAACAGCTATATTCTGCATTTTTATTTTATTTGTGCTTGAATACGCTGCTGATATTTCCTTATCTGTTGCACAAAGTGTGTTTTTATTTATTGATATATATCAAGTAAAACATGTTTAAGCCTTTTGTTTATTTGAATTAAATGGCAGCAAAATAATTTTAAAGAGTTTGTAGATGCATGAAATAATCGAAAAGAAAAAGAAAAACCCTGTAGAAATATACTTAAAAACATTTTAAAGCCGAATCTCAACATGAATATATATTTCATATCGTTTCCCAGGATAAAAAATGTGTGTCTCTATTAAATGTTTAATGTATGAAATGTGATGATTTGCATTTTTTGTATTGATGCAACGCGTGTTATTTCAGGATTCGGCGCAAAATGAGTTGACTTTAAGTAACGTTGCCGGGTGCTTTTACATTCTTATTGGTGGATTAATTTTAGCAATGATCGTCGCTTTAATAGAATTCTGCTACAAAGCACGGATAGAAGCTAATAGATCAAAAGTAAGTGTATAATCTTTGATAAAGTAAATAAAATGAAATGAGCTGTGTTTAAGGTGATAAAGAATCTAAAATAGTTGTTCCATAAAAGACAGAATAAAAATTATTTTCGGTGACAGTTTGATTACATTATACAGTGCAAGCTTTCAAAAAGCTAAACTCTACATTATACTATATTTTTATTGATATCCTGTTTTGTTTAAACATTTTTATACTTATGATCATATTTTGTTTTTTCGTGATAGGCATTTAAATGTAACGTTCGTCAATTTACACTTAGATTATTTTTATGTAATTTATAACACCAATAAATATATGAAATACCTAATTTTCACTTAAATATATTTTACCCAAACCAAAATGTTTACTTTATTGCAGAAAAAACTAGCAATACAAATTCTACCATTAAAATACAAAACTTCAGAATTTTTTATACGTTATTCATGAAAGAAGATACATATATCATCAAGCGGTTCAATTCATTAACATAATTAAGTATTTGAGAAAGAACTTGTGAAGAAATAAATGGCAATTCTACTTACGATAACGTAAATTATAATACGTAGCAAAAATATTTTTGTATAAATTATAAGATGAATATTTCGGAGCATATGAGACCGCATTCATGATAAAATTCTAGTTTTTAGCAATATTTATAAGATTAAGTAATAATAAATACTATTTTTTATGCAAAAATATACTATACCATGATAGACCGATTCTGTTTGAAAGTAATCAATATTTTATATAACAACTCAATATTTATATATTTCAGATAAATCTATCAGAGAAAATGATATAATGATATTTTTATATATACATTCAGAACGTATTGTAAATAATAAAATATTTTAACCAAGGACGACAATATGCATTTGAAAATGTAACAGACGAAACTGCTTCGCAAAAGGTAAATGCACGAAGGGGAAAGAATGCTCTATCTGAAAATTCTAAAAACGATTTACTGCCAACATGAATCAAACTTGATTACTTCAGACCAGAGTTTTTCAACTTTAATACATGGTAATAACAATCATAATTTTCTTTCTTCTTTGCTACGATAAATTTGAGGATTAGGTCGTATTTGATTTCTACAAATACTACATCCATTTTTATAGCATTCTCCACAACAATTAATTTCTTACATAAACACCACAATACCAAATTCAAAGTTAATGACGTTCAAATAAATGTCTGTTGTAAAACTTTCGACGCAAGAAAATCAAATCTTCCATATTCTTTGAAACAGACATCTTAGCTTTGCAATGTGCAGAAGATAGCAATTAAATGTATATTCTCTCCAGCATAGAAACCAGTACTCCACGTGTACGCTGTGGAGATGACGTTTGACCTTCATAAGCTATCTAAAGACACATTTTCAGTCAGCTTTTACTAACAGTAACTAAATGGTCAGATTACCAAAATACATCTGTTTTACTATGATATTTTCAAGCTCGAAATATAAATTATCCATTTTAAACTGTGTCCTTTTGTCTACTGTGTGCGCGCTCAAACAACCACTACCAGTTGGAACTATAAAGATCTCCCGGAATGCTTTATTTAAGGATTAACCAATTTTTAGAATTGCTGGAACAATTATTACCTAAGGAACAACCTATAATGTATTTTGATGGAAGTTTGATTTAATCAGATTTGAATATCGCCTGGATTGAAGGACTTATTTGAAACCTTGAAATAGGAAAAATCGTGAAAATGGTTTTAATATGCCCAACAAAAGTAAGTAAAAGTAATGTGTTAGTTCATTTTTCAAAGTGGGAATATAACTGTATATTTAGCTTCTTTCACTGAGATTACCTGTACCATCCTGCTCTGGTTTTAATAATGTGCTAAATATATGCTTATATTTATCAGCCTGCAAAATAAAGTTGCGTATATACAGAGTTCATAGGAAATTTCTCTACTCTTACAATCATCAAAATATGATTTTTACCCCTTATTGTCTTGTTTTAAAATCTGATCATTTCTAAATATTTTAGTATTTCTGAATGTTAACTATTTCCAGAAATATAAGGAAAATGCAATGCATCAACAATACAATACTAAGCATAAATGCATACTTTGACCGCATTTTTTTCAAAACGCCGATTTTTTGAACATGCGCGCATGATATTTCAAGAACCGAATAAATTCGTATGACATTAATGAATTCGTATGATATTTTATATGCTTAGTAATGACTTCATTCCCCACTAATTATATTAGATTTATGTGTGTAACTTATAAAAGTAAAAATTTAGAAGCAAAAAATATTGTTAAAAACTCTGAAAATTTAAATTAAAAATATATTAAATGACTCAAAGATTACAATTATTAAATAATCCTAATATGCAAACATATTCTGAATGTTGTTATTAATAAACTCCAAACTAGTTTGATTATTATATTTATGAATATACAATGTGGGTATCATGCTACTTTCCTTATATAATGCAATGAATTTACTTCTATCGCAGTGAAAAATTATGTATAATATCTACAGTACAATGTTTTTAATGTTGAATTCTACATTTCCTTTTCCGGATAACAATATGTAAAACCATTTCGAGGTCCTCAATAAATTTACATTTCGCGCAACTCTAAATTAACAATTATCAATATTGGTAGTATCCTCAATAAGCAATAATGTCCATATATTAAAATATTTTAATAATTAATTAATCAATTTGATGTCATTTTCGTTAACTTGGCGTCATTTTTGAAATTTCGACGATACCTTTGTCAATTTAGGACGTTTAATAATATTTCGCTAGATTATTTGGCAAGTTCGTCAAATGTATCGCCAAGTGTTACAGATAAACAAAGAGAAGAGTATTTTTTATATACTAGAAGATATGCCCGTCATATAACGGAATACAAAATTTGCATAGCATTACCTCCCATTTAGTGTCTTTATATATTTGGCGACATTCACGTCAATTTAGTAACATATAATAAGTCGCCTCGCTGTCGATTCAAATAATACAACTAGATAGTTAGATAATACAACTTTTGACAGGTATTTATTGCATTCTGTATACTCGTTTCGTTTGTTCCTGATATCGATTACTACTAATCAGATAATGTTTTAAAATTTTATAAATGAATTTTTTTCATCTACCCCACTTTGATCGTAACCCACTTTTCCCACTTTCTACCCCAGTTCGATATCCTAACTTTTAAAATTATCTTCTAGGTGCGCTTCAATCACTTTTATTTGATACCAGAAAATGCACTGCAGCTTGAAAACACACAGTGCACCATACGCATCCTCTTGAATATAAAATATGAATAAGTTTCATGTGACATGTGACCTTAAACTAATATTAAATAATATTTTTAAAGGAAATAGTAATTGCTTGGAAATTTTAATCACTTCCAAATACTCGTAGTAAAAATAATCATATCAATGGATGTATTATACAACGATGAATTACTTTGAAAAATGTACATAACACGTGAATGGATACTACCACATTTATTTTCTTACATGTAGTTTTAATAGGGACGAAGAATGTAGATT
Source organism: Amaurobius ferox (assembly GCA_951213105.1). NCBI lineage: Eukaryota > Metazoa > Arthropoda > Arachnida > Araneae > Amaurobiidae > Amaurobius > Amaurobius ferox. Next base: position 36,408,813 of record OX578141.1, on the reverse strand, counting down.
TAAAAAATAGCCAAAGATGGGAGGGGGGGGATAATCCTCTCAAATAGGATTTCCTATCCAGGAAGTTTTCAAAGAAAATGAAATTACGTATTACGAAAAATCAATACAGCTTCCAAATAATATAATAGTGTGATATGCATATTTTTACTTAATATAAGTTGCATTAAAATGAATCATACGATAAGGTAATTTATATGTATATTTTGAGGTTATGTTTAAAAATGAAACACCTAACCATAAAATTCTCATTTATAATTTTATTAACTGCATCCGTTATCGGCTAATTTTATATAATCTTAAATGCAACTTATATTTTAATGGAAATAACTCACATTATTCGTCTCTATTAAATAACACATTTAATAGAGGTAATTATTATGTTTAAAAAACATTAAGAAAAAAATGATTACAGATATTGCCTAAGCAATATCATCGCATAACCACAACATTCTATTTCAGATGAGCTTGCTTGACGCCATGAAGAGTAAGGTTCGCATGTCTATCACTGGTGATCCGAACTCGGAAAATGGAAGGGTACGGACTGGCTCAGTGTAATTGGTACTCAACTCTTTTTGTTTACAAATTTAGAGCGTTCTTTTATAGTATTTACTATACATTTTAAAATCTAGCTCGGCGTTCTATACACAATAAATTATCTTGGAATCATGACTACTAGGAAAGTGTGACTTTTAATTACTTTTAATTATTAACTATTACTTTTAAATATTAAAACAAATTTGAGCTATCGGTAATTATTAAAATCAGTCAGTTTATTTTTAAATATTTTTCACAAGACTGATAGATCGTGCCTATTAGAGTACGTAATTTGTTCCTATTCACGAATGAATCTAATTTACAAATTTACGTAAGAGAGTAGCCCCTGGAATGTTTCTTATACATTTGGTAGTTTAAGCACATGTTTCCTGACAAAATATTAATATTATTCTCTAATGATAGCACGATATGTAGCGTGAGGAAGTCTAGCTATGCGATTTAGAAAATTGGGGCTTACTTTCAAGAAAATGCGACATTGCCTAGCGGCAATTACAGGCTCCAAGTTTTCCTTCTTTCGCATTACGTAGTGCACGACACAACAATTTTGTATGCATACGGCGTATACAGACAGACTACGGTTGTGGTCCAGAGTGCAAATTGAGATCTTAACGAAAACATTCACCTTTTTTGCGGAGTTAGTAACAAGTAAACAAATAAGTAGGTACATTGCATACTATTTAAACCTTGCTTGTATAAAAATGCTGAATATAATTCTATATTTTAAAATCATATTAGCATGTATTATTTGGGGAAATGATTGTGTATGTTTGGGGAAAATATATAAATAATTTGTAAATTCTTAATTTTTTATATACTTGAGAATTTTAAATTTTTTCAATGAATAAATAGATGATTAACTCTAAGTTCTTTGCCTTTTCTTATAGATATGGTGACCGCTTTTAATAATAAACTAATTCCAATGGACACAGTCTTCAGATGTTTATATTTGCGTTGTGAATGTTTGTGTTTGAGACGCCTGAATATCGTTAATTGAGTTCTCTTGTCTTTAAAAAATACTGCGTGTTTCCAGCAGGAAAACAACTGACTTTTCCAAACATTTACTTTCTATTCAAAATATATCAAGTATATTTTACTACGCAAATATACTTGACAAGGTACTCTAAACAAAAGCTTCACTCTGTATATCCCTTTTTGTATATTTTCTTATGTAGTATACTTAATGCGGTGATAACGCATATACTGAATTTTTCCAGAAATTATGGAACTTCGTTTTAGTTTGTATATTTAAAAAAATTCTCAAAAAATTATAAAATAATGTATTTAATGGTAACATGCGAGCAGTTTTTCTATACTACTATAGCTTCCGAAAATATTAATGCCAGTTAAAGTGTTACATATATATATTTTTCCATTCTAGGGCTACACTCCTGCAGCAAGCATGACTATTGTAGATGGACTAACGGAGCAGCTACATCCAAACGAGCATACTGAAGTCTAAAGAATATCGCCGCAAATATCAAACACACATTACGTCCACTATAGCGATATTAAACAGTTAATGTGGACTTTCAGAGTTCGTATTTTAGTTAGTAACTAACTTTACTCATCAAACACTATAAGTATTTGATGGTTACTAGAGTTTCAAAGATAAGAGTCATTTATAATATTCATCAAAAAGTATTTCTTGACTTTTGTCATGTGGACGGCGTAGTGAAGAGACATAGGAGAATAGTAGGAAATCTAGCTTTATTTTTACCAATTTTAAATATTAGGAGGAATAATAATAAGCAATTTCCAGTCCTGAGATCATTTATTGCCTTTCTTACATAATGAGCTCTTAGCTACGTTACGAAAACATATAATCTGAAAAACAAAACATTGTATTAAAAGTTGTTAAGCAATTATTTACTTACATATTTCTATGTTGTTAGATTATTTACTTAAACTGTATATATATGAAATAGAAAAATATAGAAAGAGCCGTTTCATGGGTGGTTACAATTTTAATTGAAAGAAACTAATATTGTTACTGAATAACACAATTTTATATATATATACTAATCAACCGGTTGAAGTTTAAAATGTTTCTTCTTTTGTATGTAAGTAATTGTAAGGCGCTATAAAAATTTCAGCGTGTTTCTACATATTTCTTAAATTATGTTCCCGAATAGGAAAAATGCATATCTTTTAATGTACTCTAAAATTATAACTACGATGTGTGTGTTTACGTCATGTTGAATCACATATCCGCAATTTTATCTGCACTAAACATATTAAAGAAAAATATTATAAATTTTTCATGTAAGAATATTTAAATATTTATGTTCGGTGTCTTTTTTATGGCCAATGTCTTAATTTACAAATGTTCTTAAGTTTATATATATCACAACTGTAACTTCAAATCATGCAGAGGAGTTCCTGATGATATACTTGAATCTACATATTTAAATAAACATTTTATTAGCTTCGAATATTTCATTAAACAAAATAATTTATTAAATGTTTTTTTTTTTAATTGATGCATGTTTAGGATTTTAGAGCGATATTCCAATAATCCTGAACCATCATTAAATGTTTCCTATCGCTGATGAGATTGTAAAATTAGCCCTAAATACTGACATAACTACAGGTGTCAAAATAAAAGTAAACACTTTAAATATTAAGAATATAAAATAATATTACAATAAAATGTACGTAATAAAGATGAAGAGGTTGATTCTTAAAACTGCATTGATGAAAACAAATCCTTCAGTTGATGACGAAGGTAAGTACTATCTGAGAAATCAAACGAACTCCATTGTACAACATGGAAGTTATTATTTATAAGTAAGATTGTAAAGAATACTTACAAGTAAAACAATTAGAGACTTCTAAATTCAGTATTGGTCTTTACACTAATTATTGATTTATATATAATTTAACAAAAGATAATCTCCAACGTTGACGTTTTCCCTACATATTTTCCATACATGTATATATGTTTCACTACATGTATATATCTTTTAAAAACTTAAACCGAATTTTATGTTCTTCAAATATATTTAATATATCGCGGATTTTGAATGTATATTTAAAATTTAAAATGTTTTACTTGCTTTTCGAAAGCACTTAAAAATTCTAATTTATGTCATCTTGTATAAAAGAAAATAATGAATTTGACATAAAACAAAAAATCGATTTTTATACTGAAATTAACTAAAACATTTTAGCACTTTTAAATTTGTTTTTCAAATCGGATATTTTGAATAGAACTTTGTTTAAAATATTTAGTTATTAACTTAAAAATAACGACAAAGTTTTAAATTTATGATAAATATATAAAACTTTTAATTAATTTTCATGCTAACCACCCATAAACGTCTCGTTTAAAATAAGCAAAAGTTATTTCTAGCAGTCCATTCAAAGGCGAGATAAAGTATTTTATGATCAGCTATGATCAGAATAGGTAGTCTTTAACCTCTGACAATCTCAAGAAGATTCAAAGTTTGTATATAGTATTCATGAAAGTTCTTACAAGTCATAGATGTTTTCGTAAAAATTTTGTGTTTCAATGTTGAAAAATATTTTTTCTTCAGAGTTTTAATGAAATGTAAGTAGTTGCAACACTAAGAAAATTAGAGTTAATATCACTGCCTATATTGCATCTATAATGGCAAGTTCGAGTCAGTTAGAAATTATATATTAACTTTGCCCAGAAAAGTAAATTTAAACTTGCAACTCAAATGCAAAAAATGTCTTCAAGCACATCTAAAATTATTTGCACCTGTTAAAAATGCAAAACATTGTATCTTTTATTATACGTTTACTTATTTCGAACTATTCAATAATATTTCAAAGAAACATCTGAACTTATGTGAAATTATCTTTAAAGAAAAATAAAGTTATACTTCTAATTAATTTATAATAATCATTTTACATTTCAGTAATGCAGCTGTGTAAAAGTATAATAAAAATATGTTCATTTGTATTTCTTCATAACTAGTACTATATTGTATAGCATTATATATACTTGTGTTGAATTTCAGTATAATATTTCTCATTTTAAATACTTTACAATAAAATGTGCTTTCTAATATATCCAAAAACCATTTTTATGTAGGTTTCTTTTCTACAGAACAGATATTCATCACATAATGCACGATTATCGGGTTTTGAGAAATTTTTTCCGCGAAGTGATTTAACTTTAAATGTGTGAAAAGGGGATTTATTTCAACATGACAAATTTTTACCTAAGATTGTTGAGAAACTGCAGTCACTCTTATTTTCCTCTTTCATTCGCAAATTGAATACAAACTAACTGGATAAGAATCTTTCAAGGCGCTCAGTTGAGAGACCAACGATTTTAGCTCTGTAGTAGAAATTATAAATACTTACAGTTGATAGATAATCGTTTTGTACTCATTAAAATCCAGATAATCTCACTAGAAGTTTAACTATTTTCTTTGGGAATCATTTCAAAGTACCATTCAGGATATTATTGGCATTATTAGTGGGATTAAAAAGTAAACGATCCAGAGAATTCGCACAATTATGACATTTAGAGTACTGCGTACTTACTGACCACTGAAAATATTTTATAAAGCCCGTATTAAACCAGTAAACTACGGTCAAAATATTGACATGTGGATACATTTTCAATTTTTTGGTATTGAAGTCATAATATTTACAATCTTTATCACATCTTAATATTAGCAGCCAACAACAGTTAATATTTTCCAAATATGTTTTGACAACTTTGTCTAATATAATCTGAATATAGGAAATATATCCAATATTAAACTAATATTGGATAGAATTGGGAAATATTCCATACATTGGTTCAATATTAATCCAGTAATAGCAATTATGTTCAATAATGAAATCTAACTATTTAAACCAACTGGTTGTGAACCCTATACGTTTTATTAACAGTTATAGTCGTCTTAAACAAGATCGGCCCTGGAAAAGGGTCATGATCGACCTTTTCAACTTCGGCCCATCGTGCATATTGCCGATAAGGGAAAAATAAATTTAGCGTACCCAGCCCATCGGGTGATTTCAAGATATCCCGTCGGCCATATCCGAGTCTGGTGTTAAATCCTAGTTTTTAAACATTGTTTCGCTTATTGATTTAAATAATAAAACAGATAGAGATGCATGAGTATACACCTTTATATCTGCAAACATAGAAAATAAAGGTAAAATGTACTAAATTTTGACATTTTAAAAATTAAATAGACTATCAAAATTCTTAATTAAGTTTGCTTAGAAATAATTATCTTAAGGATTTTGTTGAGAAACTTGCAGTTGCGCAACTCTAAAAAAATCTCTGAATATAATTTGTTTCATTTTAACAATAATATTAAGAATTAAACATATACAGAGGGCATTTAACCTTAATGTACAATATTAAAGCTTGTACGTTTCTGAATATTTTAAAACATACCGCATGAACGAATGGCCTATGAACAAAAGTTATGATTAAAAGTATTTATGATCAAATGTACATAATTGGAACAATTTTAATTTATAAATTGATCGATGCGCGTCTTAGCTGTTTCACTATCTCTATGCATCTCTCACATCTAAATTCAATTCTCAACTATTACTGATCTGTCTATAAAACCTTCTACCGGTTGCCATCTCTTTTTTCCTGAGGTCGGATACGCCTCTTCGGCGATCATTGATTGACCTCAGGGCGACGCGGCAACACTTCCTCATTGGTTAAACCTTTAACCAGTCAAATGGTTTTTCCTTTAGCCTCCAGTAACTGCTCTGGCTTGACCACACCTGTACTTGAAGCCCCCGTATTTATGGCTTTCCTGACCTCTCGTATTAGGGCCGATGTAAATTGGCAAAAACCAGTCTGGGTCCTTTGTCTGGCCTGTTAGATATCATAAATAATCATATAAATCTGTCTACATATATCCTGGTCTCACACAAACAACCATAAAAAAACACTAAAACAGCAAATTTTCCAAGGCAGTTAAAATGAGGCCACCACGACGAAAAAACAAGAGGAATGATAGGCCTCAGTTGTAGTTTAATTCGAATTAAATTATTTTTCAAAACTGAGCATCTGATACAAATTAACTAAACTAAATGTTTGTTTGTGATCACAGCAATAGTTTGTCATGAATACCATAAGTTCCGTCTACAAGCAAAAAAAAAAAGAAAAAATGATTAAAATTGAAAAATTATTAAGAGTTCAAGTATTACCATGAGACAGAAGTCCAGGAGCCATGTGCTAACTCAGAGCATATAGGATTAAATGAGAGATAGTTGAGTTGTGTCCAAGAGAAAGGGGGAAATACAAAATAGAGAGTATATATATGTAATAAGTTTATATACTTATATAAATACACTGTAGAGTATACAAAATACCATGGATATAGAGAAGAGACTAAGAGTTGAAGGGACTTCCACTAAAAATCAACCTAGCGAGTAAGTAGTGGAAATAGACATCACGTAATAAGGATAGGGAAAATAGAATGTACAGAAACCATGCATAAAAAAAGAATTAATGTAATAAATAGGAGGCACAAGAGAATTGAATGAAAGAGTATGTCACTAACACTATTAAGAAGGGATTCAAGTAGTTTCTACAGACTGGCTAAGTTACATAGTTTTATAGAAAACAAGAAAGATCAATCATACATAAGCATTGATTATGAAACACTTTCCAACTGAAATGTAATTTCATTTAAAAATTAAAATGTGATTCATTCAGTGGTAATATCTTTTACATTATCACAGTACTACAGTATACTTAAATATTTAAAACTGTATCGAAATATAAATCATCTGATTCTTTATGCAAAATCAATGAATATTTCATTCATATAACTTGTATTCCAGACTCCAGAGCTAAATAATTTTGTGTGAAAAAAATTCAGCAATTCTTATGTAATTCATCTTACAATCGCTTGAGATATTTGCATTCTGCATATGTTAAAATTAGGCTTCCTTGAAGAAATAATAAAAGTTTAGGGATCATTTAAAATCACAACTATTGTAATTGCATAGGCACGGAATTTAGATACACAGATAATACACAGATAACATATATGTGTATGTGTATGTACTCAAAGTATTGGAATCGTGCCGAAGATCGGAACTCGAATTTTCAAAGGATCTACAAGTTTTGGGACTTCTAGAACACGAAAAAACTACTTTTAGGAAGACGTCTGTGTGTGTAAGGGTGTATCTGTGTATGTTTCTGTGTGTCTGTGTGGATATTACATCCACTCTAATTGAAAAACTAATGGACCGAATTTCATACAATTTGGTAGGTATGTTTTTTGAGGGAAATCCTGATGTTCATTAGATTATAGTACGATTCGTAATAAAAGAATCTGCCTTCTTTGCGAAATGGCCGCAGAAATTGCCTTTATCCACTCTAGCTAAAAACTAATGAACCAAATTTAACAAAATTTGGAATATAATATTTCAATAACCTACAAGTGATTTATATACCAAATTTAACAAAATTTTGTATATTACTTATTATTTTTGTATATTTTGTATTTTGTACATTTGTAGGTTATTCTACTACGATTCGGGAAAAAGGAACGGGCTATTTTTGCGAAATGGCCAGCAAAAATCGTTATATATAAAAATAAAAGACTACGTGTGCTCAATTATATCAATTAAATTCCTATTTTATATGTGATTTTTGACAACAACAAGAATAAGACTAACCCCATTACTCTAGGACTAGCCGTTCTTGAGATATTCTAGTTTTTTCGCGTTTTCGCTACGCCACCTTTGACAATAAGTCCAGCTATCAAATGAGAACCAAATTTAAGTTTAACGTGTAAATTCAATGTCATTTAAAATACTTATGTTGTGCAGATAAACTCAAATTATCACTGAATAAATAAAGAGAACGAATATGAGTCTGCAGAGAAAGACATGTGCTGTCCACATCAGAATTTTTAACAATATTACACCAATGATTTATAGAAGTGAACGGGGATTATTTTCAGGCCATTTCGAAAAAAATGTATGATCTATATTTAAAGATCCATCAAATTTTTGTCGAATAAAATGTTCAACAAATTTAAGCTGTGTACCAAATTTTAACTCTCTAGGACGTAGGAAAGTGCATTTAAAATGCCATCAATTAAATTTATCATGAAGAGTTATATAAAATTTAAAAAAAATGAAAAATTGTTATCTACCAAATTTATTTTAAAATATGAAGCCACTCCCATATGCAAAACGTTTAAACAAATGGAGAGATATTTATTATATAATATCTCTCTCTTTTCTTTCTGGAAGATATCCCAAAGTCAGAATTTAATTGAATTTGTTTTTTTCCCTATATAAAATAATTTTTTTAATTAAAAAACTACTTAACATATTTTACTGAATTTTTTTTTATATATTCTATGGGATAATGTGAATATTTCCTAAAAATTTCGAAGCAATTCGTGAATTTTAAATTTACTTAAAAAATGTTTGAAAAATTAGGTCCCATAGGGTTCAATGTATTTCATTTTTTCAACCCGGGTTCAATAAAAAACTAATTGGGTGATATTATTTATTTATATTCCCATAGGTCCTACAGACCGTCTGAACAACATACTAAAATTTCATTTTGATAAACTCATTTTTACGGCAGTTATCGTGCTAACGGACAGACAGACAGACAGACAGACAGACAGACAGACAGACAGACAGAATGAACAAAGTCATAAACACTTTTCAACTTTGTTGTAAAGTGTTAATAATCGCAAAATATTTACGAACCGTATTTTATAATTTTTATTTTACAATTTTTATTGTTACTATAAAATTACAACTATATGCTATAAAAAATGTGTAATGAAATCAGCTTTCATATCTGTAAAAGGCTGCGCATGAAACATGAATATTTATTTCATGTTATGAAAAGTATTTAAAAGTAAATAGTTTCAATTATAAATGTGCTAAATTTTATTTTTGTAAGTTTAAAAATAATAGAAACATAAAATATTGAAATACAGTCACTAGTTTTTATGCATTTTTGGTCTTTTAAGGTGTACATGACTCCTTAAGTTAATAAAACACAGTAAATAATCCCATATAACCAATGTAGCAAACAATATGGCCTTGACACATATTGAAGATGTATACAAAATAATATATTTTAAAAGTAATAATATAACAATATATTTAAAAGTGATATATGATATACCTTATATTTAACGCAAAATATAATATTTCTGACTAAAATATAGTTGTCGCAGCAGAGAGCATTAGTTAAACCATGATGTAAGAGGAAAGGAATTGAATTAGTTAATATAAGTACTTCGAAAGAATCTGTGTTTGAATATGGTATACCTTGATTTTAACGTACCATGAGAACAGAGCAGTCATCTAAATTAATCACTGCCCCTTTTACACATCGATCAAATTTCGAGACAGATTAGCAAATGGCTTATAGCTATACAAATCTGTCATTCCGAAACCATAGTGATTGCTCAGACTAGGCAACTTATCGCAATTTTGGCATTTCCGCTAAAATTGCGAATCGCCGACCAATTTAATTATATTTCAGACACGAGGAGTATTCTGGTCGTGGAGCATTGCATTGATCGCTATGTTCATTTGTTAGCCACGATGAATATGCAACGATAGCAAGTGTGCCGAATCCTGGTTCATTAATCTTCCCAAATCTGCATAGAAATATTATTTTTAGATAGAAGGGTAGAATAAGAAGAGAAACCTGAGACGATTTTCCCCTTTTACTACTTCGATCGATACGCAGAAGATTGATTCATAACGACATTCATGGAAATACATAACCTCAAAGAGTATATAGGAGAGATGATTGAGCGAATATGACTGTACACATACACAATTATTAAAATGTAATATTTCGAATGCACACGCAACTGCGTATTTTCATGATTGCCAATAAAAATGATCTTGATGTTGTATCTAAATTTTAATTCTTCTGAATCCTGCTTCGCATGTTGTTGTTGTTGTTGAGACCCAGACCGTCCGACCTACCAGAACGGTGTACCTGCTTCGCATGTAATATTCTTCTTAAAAGTACTGTCAAACTTAAGCGGCTCAAATAAAAATTGTATAATCTAAATAAAAACACTAAAATGGATACTATTTTCAGTATATAATTTAAGTTTTTGAAAGTGAAATTATTAAATTGAGCATTACACACATTCCCCTGATTCTAAATCTGTTTATGAAATGTATCCTTATATTTTGCATTATAGAATTCTCTAACAATCTTTTCTGAAGACGTCTTTGTTCAGTTCAATTTTATATATACTTTTTCATCTTGGAACGGAATGCATACATGAAACCTTTCAGCATGAATCTCGGGCACAACACTTTCAAAATTCACATTTAATTGATGAATTACAGAGCTTCTTAAACTTTCTTAGAATTTTAACTTCGGTTCTTATCAGTAGTCTAATTATACCACGATTAATTTCCAAATTGCAACAACAATAATTCAAATGCCAACGAATACAGACGAATATTCGAATACTGTTTACCATTCGAATTCCAACAATAACCGTTTAGCATCCAAATCCCTTAACGGTTCTGATCAAATACCTGATGGTAAGCAGTATTAGGTACAGTTAGCAATTGGGTGGGTGCCGCAGGGAAGATCAGGTGCAGGGAGTATATCATCGTTCGGTCGTGCAACTGACCAAATACAGCGATTGAACAGCGATAGGAAGTTCAACAGAACCAGTCACTCTCCTACACACATTTTGCCAACGAACTATAGGTAACTGTGACTTGCATTTACCTCAAACCTCTTCACTGTGCTTTGCAGGACATAGTTTAAACCTAATATTCGAATACGGAAATAAGTACTGCTAATGGCTAAGAAAAGAAATAAAGTATCAGAAAGACATATATTTGAAATAAAACGACTGAAATGTAAATTTTGGTATACTTTTATGATAAACCTTCTCTGGACGTGATTGTGGTATGGTTTCCTTTTGAAATGTTTTGTTTTCAAAAAATAATTTTGATAATTTATACCTCAATGAACTGATTACATAAAAGTATAAACTTAAATATATCTAAGTTATACATTTCGCTCACGACACTAGGCTATACAAAATTTATAATTACGGGCAGCTATAAAACGCAAAACCCACTTATAAGGGGCGTTCCCAAAGTATGGAAGTCACTCCTAATGCAGATACCAGCAGCCATGGACCGATTTCACGCATATTTTGCGCTCCTCAGAATGAAATAGCCGAATAAGAGAGTCTTATATCTAGGTTAGTTCAGATAATTATGCTAGCCTCTCATTTACACAATTCTAAGGAAATATTAAGTCTGCAAATCCGAAGCATAAAATCAGTTGTATGCAGTATTTTGACAACATTTGTATAAAAATGTTTCGCTTAGCATTGTCACTATTATTCACATTTCATTTGAAGAACAATGGTTATTGTAAATCAAATACAATGTGCATAAGTGTGTGGCATTTAATCCATTCTCTTGCATACTTTATTTATAGTGTGCAAAGTTAGTTTCAAATTTAGATCTCCATAAGCAAAACAATAAATAACTTTATCTCATAATTGTGCATGTGTACAGTCATATTCGCTCAATCATCTCTCCTATATACTTTAATAACTGTATCTATTTATTAAGTATTTTAAATTTATTTCCATAAAATTTAAAGTGAAGGCGTTGCTCTTAAAAATCTATTGACGGCGGAATGATTAAATACTTCAAAAATATTTCCTTCTCAGGATACAGACTATTTTTTACCAGTATTTTAAAATGTTTTCCCTCTGTGGTAGCAAATTTTCTTCTATGTACTTTGGCATTTCTTCTGGAGAATCTTGATCTTCTTCTATTCCAGAGCCTGTCTTAATTGTGGCATGATATTCAGAGAAATCGAATTTACTCTATATCGGTTATTTTTTAGATCTCGAATAAAATTTGAGTATTCGTCCATATCTGGTCTTTACGAGACAAAAAACAGTTTAAAAAACCATAAGTTTTATTGGGGTATTAACACGATACGAACTTTTATGGTACACATTTAAATGTGATGTTTGTCGGTGTTTTCTTTCAATTTTTATAATTAACATATCATCAAGGATCAAACAATGAACTAAATTCAAGAAACATATTAATTAAACAGTTACGTTTGGTGTTAGTTTCTTCTGCATTTAAATTGGTAGAAATTTTAATGTTTCATAACTATTAAAATATTACATTAGATGTATATTTGGAGCTACTGATAGGTAGAATATTGCGCATCTTTGAAAGTACAACGAAATTTACTATTAAAATACAATATTTAATAAATGAAGTTAACACACACATATAGAGACTTTTTTCTCATCTTTTCTAATAATAATCAAATTAAAAAAGACTGCCGGAAATAATCATGCATTTATTTTAGTACAATGTGAAAAAATACATAAATTGTATGAAGGTAAAAATTATGAAGATATAATAGATAAACTTTCAACTTAAAAAAATAGAATTATAAAATAAGAAAAACTACACATTTATATTTTACTATTCGTAAAAATATACAATTCTTTCAAAGCACTCATTTATATCTGGTTTCATATAAAATTAGAATTTAGAATCAATATTTTCAGAAACAAGACTATCTGGGTCCCATTAACCTTTGAAAATCATCCACGGTGATAATGTGGCGTCTTTTTGGTAATTAATTCTATCTTTGGCGATATGAATTGGCGTCTCATTTCCTGAACTGAAGCCATTTAGTTTTGTACCTCTTGTAAAGGTGCAGCCAAGTGCGTTGTAGTTAATAATGAAAATTTCGGATAATGGAGCTAAAAATACACTTTGTTCGCTATACTTTAGTCTTTTTACTTTGACTCTTTTCAAATTCGCATGCCGTCTACTACATTAAAGTTTGGGCTCGTAATTTTATTCCGCCCTGTTATGGTAATTTAAAACATTGTTATATAAAAGTTAAATTGAAAAACACATTTTTATATCCGCCTTTCGGTAATATTGAAATTAAGAGCATTAAAGTCCTTTATATACAGGGTTCCCACTTATATCCGTTACACCCCCCTTAACTTCTAAACGGTGACAGCGTAGGCCATAAAGTTGGTGTCTAGGTATAGTAAAAAAGCTATGCGCTACTCGATGAGACAACTTACAATGCCATCTATCAGCAAATTTTGAAATTGGCGGTCCTATCTCGTAAACGGTGAAAGATACGTGAAAAAAGTCAATTAGAAAGTTGTAGAGCACTCTTGATTTAGTACGAAAATATACCTTGCGCACATTAATACTCAAAATAGAATGCAAAAAATGAACATTCGTTTGGTCACGATTTCGAAAATTGTCATGTCATAAAGAGTGAAAGAAGGAAACTGAGACACTTCCCTGTCTTCAAGATCATTTATTTACAATAGTATATTGCTCAAAATGCTCTCCGTTAGCTACTATACACATTTGCACTCTGGAATGGATTTCTCGCTGCACATTGTGCAACATGGCAGGTGTTACGGACGCACAAGCATCAATAATGCGTCGTCGAAGTTCCTGCAATGTTGGCGGAGGGGTCGCATATACCTTCCCATTTATGTGTCCCCATAAGAAGAAGTCCAATGGGGTCAAGTCAGGTGAGCGCGGGGGCCACTCGACGGAACCACCATACCCGATGACATGATTTTGGAATGTCTCTATTAGGTACTGCTGAACGTTTGAAATCTTATGAGGAGGTGCGCCGTCATGTTGGAACCATACATTTAGGAGTTGGTGCAACGGTAGATTCTCAACTAAGTCGGTTATTACATCCTGCAGAAGCTGCAAGTACCGTTGTCCTGTTAACGTGCCCTCGTAAAATACTGGTCCAATGAGTCTGTCATTAAAAATTCCGCACCAAATATTAATCGACCAGCGTTGTTGATATCAAACTTCGAAGACATACAAGTATCTCGGATTTTCCAGTGCCCAGGTATGAACATTCTGTCTATTAAACATTCCGTTCCTCGAAAAACATGCCTCATCCGTCTATATTATGTCTGCCAGGAATGTTGGGTAGACCTCTAAGTTATTCATCACAAAGTTGCACCACGTGTAATGTCTCTCAGCATCTCTTGACAGCAATCCCTGCACAGGTGTGGATTGGTATGGATGAGCACCTGATTCATTCAGGATTTTCCAGACGCGGCTTTTTGAGAGGCCACAATTTTCACTGATCATTCTTGTGCTGCTCTGAGAATGGGCGAGAGCGTATGCTAGCACATCTCCAGGTTGCACTTTGCGCCCTACATTACGAGGTGTACGAATTCGAGGTTGGCTGGTCACTCAGCCTGTCTCCCTTAAACGTTTTACAACTTTTAAGATGGTCTGCCGTGTAGAATGCGGGCTTTGAGGGAAACGGTCACGATACCGCCTTGCAGCTGATTTTGCCTTACGCCCACATTCACCGTAAATTAACAACATCTTGCAATACTTGTTACTGCCAAATTTTGCCATAACTCTCCGCTTTAACGTACAGCCCAGCAGAAACATATTTTTTATAGTAGTAGACTCTGGTGAACAGGTATGACGTTCCATCCTCATTTGCATAATACATGAGACCCATGGGATTTTTTTACCAGACATGGTTGAGTTGAGTTTGGAGAGATGATTTTGCAAGATCAGCAGAAAATTTTCATGGTTTGTAAAGACATTCAGTAAAACACGCAACCGGTGGATACAAAACCATGGTCCTCATGAAAGCGAATCACGTGCGTTTCCCCTGTACCACAACACAGGCTCATATTTAGTCCGTAAGGTGGTCTTTTCTCGCTTCGCAATCAAACAAATGTTCAGTTTTTGCATTCTGTTTTAAGTATTAATGTGTGAAAGGTGTCTTTTTGTACTAAATTGAGAGTGCTCTACAACTTTCTAATTCACTTTTTTCACATATCTTTCACCCTTTACGAGATAGGACCGCTAATTCCAAAATTTGCCGATAGATGGCATTGTAGGTTGTCTCATCGAGTAGCACATAGCCTTTTTACTATACATAGACACCAACTTTATGGCCTAAGCTGTCACCGTTTAGAAGTTAAAGGGGGTGTAACGGATATAAGTAGGCACCCTGTATATATATATATATATATATATATATATATATGTATATATATATATATTTATATATATATATATATATATATAACTTCAAAATACAAAAGTTAAGAACACCTTGTTACTACAAAGGACATATCATTAAATTAATAAACACCACCATCCGAAATAAATACCAACCAAACCTTATTTTTTCCTTTATTAAAACACAATTTAAATTTAAATTCAAAACCATGCTTCAATTACAGAAACATTTTGACAAGAGAGTATCGGCCACTTTTGAATAAAAATAATAAAAAAAAATTAATCATTTTATCATCAAAGTGACCACTAAAAATCCATATAAAATTACAAGTATAAATTCAAAATCAGAATTATTATCAATTATTTGATTATTAATATATAAATAATAAAATATTTCTAATCTCCATATTTCATTTCAACTAGTTACACACTTAAACTGTAACCTTAGCTGTAAGCTTATTTGAGTTGGCTGAAAGCTAAGACAGACTCTCTTTTACTACTTCAATGTATCCAGAACATGTGGTAACTCATTTTATGTTACTTTATTTTTATTCTTTTCAAATTTTAAACTTTTCATTGTACTCTAATATTAATATTATAAAGCATCAAGCTGGTTAACTTGATTATTTTGTTTGATTAATGTTAAATCTGATCCATTTTCTACATTCTTCGACATCGGGCCATGTGCATAATTTCTGTAATACAATTTACAGTTATGTATACAAAAACGTAGAATTTCAGTTTTACCAAACCAGGTATGGCCCTTGATAACGTACATGGTTTCGGAAATACTTTTCACTTTTTCAATTATATTCTATTTTTCTCATAAAAAATTTTTGGAGCCAAGCTTTTGGAGCCAAGCTTTTGGAGCCAAGCTCCATTTTTGGAGTCCTAGCTCCATGTGCAATTTTTTCAGTTTGAAACTTTTCTTCTAATACTCTATTCATGTGTTTACACCATATAGGTTTATACAGGGAACAAGGGAATTAGTACTTAAAGTACCTGTATTATATATATGATTTATAATATTTTAAATCAATTTTAATCTTAGGGTGTAATTTAAGGCTTATAGTCACCACACATTCACAACATGTAATCATTTTTTCAATTGTTTCCTTATATATGGAACAAGGAAAGAGGGGTATTTATACCTATTTAGTACGTGTTTTATTTATAATAAATTTTTCTCCAGCATGTCGTAGTTCCTATTTTGATTTCAAATATTCACTTCAGATCATTTTATTTCATAATAACTCTACAGACCAATTTCAATAAATGATAAATCACTGGTATTTATAATGCAAGTAAAATCAAATTCTGAATTTATATAATTATATATATATCAAACTCAAAACACCCTAATTTAAAATATGCCTACAAATTAAAAAAAAATATTAAATAGAAAATCGTAATATATATATATATATATATATATATATATATTGATAAAAATAATTCTTATTTATAACTTCACTATCATTAAGCTGCTATCATATCGATCTTGTAATTCTATTGAATTGCTTCGAAACATCGTTTTAAACCAACTATTTCGACTTTCTGATCTTCAGTTTCACTATCTCCACATCAATAATCTTAAACACATTTGTCAAAATTACCAGTATCCGGAAGTATTTATAAATAATATTATTAATAATTTCAAATACACCACGTAGTAATTTTACAAATGCATTATTTATCCTTGATTGGATAACTCATATTTGTGAATTTCACTCATTCATATGACCTATCTTTCCACTGGGCCTGAGTCTGATACTGTTTACTATTTTTGAAAGACTACTTTCCACTTGTCCTGCGTCCTATACTGATTACTATCTTTGAAAGTCTACATTCAAAAACATATTTCGTTCACATTCAATAATACATACAGTCTGGTATCCACTCGCTGTAACGAAGCGAGGTAAAATGTTCTGTCATATGTTCGCCTGCGACCATTTTGACTCCACATGGAGACTGTGCCTGTAAGTTTATATTTCTGTTTTTCATATTTCTTGTTTTAAATTCATATGGTTTATTATTTCTCCTTCCACTAACCAGTGGATTGTTTCAATGGTGTACATAGTTAAATACTATCGTCATTGTCAGAAACTGGCTATTCTATCTGTTTTAATTCGAATTGTATGGCTGTCCTAACGAGAATGCAATTTCGAACTAACCGCCATTTTTATGTAGTTTCAAATGACTGTTCTCCATGCCTTGATCTTTAATCTTGAGCTAATTATTATTGCCGTTTCTCATTTTTCCGTGTTTTCTTTTTCATTTTATATATATTTATATATTTATACCTGCTTAACTGTGATTTATGTATACTAATATTCCTGCCATCCCTATTCCATTATAGTGATAAGTTTCCTACTATTTTTATCCTTAGTCTTGATTTATAGTTACTTATTTGTAACATATATGATAGTGATGGGGATTTTTTTGTACTTACCGTAGTTTATGATATACCGTACATTATATATATATATATATATATATATATATATATATATATATATATATATATATATATATATATATATATATATTAGAAAGAAGTAATAGTAAAAATAATTAATTCAAGTAATCGTGAAATATTAACATCACCATAGAAGCAAAATCACTTCCATAATGCCGATAATAGAAAAGATCAGCACCGGCCCAAATTCGAAGATCAAAAAGAATTAAATTTCTGAATATTTAATTCTAATTAACCCAAACAAATGTCTGTTTCAGATTGGACAATAGGACATTACTATAAATGCCCAAACTCAGACTTCAGACACCAAAAGATGAAAAATGAAGATAAGAAACATTAGGAAAATTTGTATTACCATGTGGCAGGAACCCTTCTTCTTTCACCAAGTGTGTGCGACCAACCCCAACAGTAAAATAAATATCTAGAAGCACCGGAATGAACATGACGAAATACAGCCTAAGAGGTAGTACGAAAGTTCACAGCGACACTCTCAGAGCCATCCGGCCATCCAAACAGTTACCTTACACCTTTCTGATAGGTCGGACGGTCTGGGTCTCAACTCCCAGAGCCGTCCAGTGAGTCAGAGCAGGAGACAGGACTATTATCCGTATAAGCAAAATAAAATATGAACATGAAGCAAAGATGAAAATTCTAACTAAACAAGAGATTCATAGAAGAAATGGATAAACGATAATGCCACTATACACAATGAAAAAGGCGCTCAAATCGTAGTTTTAAACAGGCTAAAGTTACAATTTTTAGCGAAAATAAAATTGAAAACATTAATATTAATGTATCTTATGTTGAGATGCTTTTGATTTTTCTAATTTTTTTAGCTTATTTTATTATTTTTCTGTTTTATTTATTTATATAATTAATAATTAATAATAATTATTATTTTATTTGTTAGCCACTATAATTGGGAAAGTTGTCTTGGATGTTATCAAGTGGAAGTTGATCCACTGAGTTGATAATTTTAATAACAAATTTGGGAGGATATGCATTATTAGTCGCTGGACTCAATAATTCCATAAAATGTGCTAATTTATAATTTTGATCACATATTTTATTAATTCTAAGAACCTGGTTCATTATAATATTTCTAAAAACTGATATATGCTAACAAGAGTCAAAATTTTGAATTTTTGATGTATTAAATTTAAAATCTTGTCTTTTATCATATAAGTTTGTAGCCATATTACAATTTTTAATTCTAAATTTCAATCTAAAAAGTTTGCAACATTAGTATCTTTATTACTTGCATTTAATTGTAAATTATTATATTAAAAGTTAAATACAATAGGGATATTATTAAGGGATACACATAATATATATATATATATATATATATATATATATATATATATATATATATATATATATATATATATATATATATATATATGTCATCTAGATATCTAAACATGTACATATTATGCAAGCTTAAATTAATGTTCTTTTCATAGAATAATAAATACAGATTAGCTAACAATGAGGAAGCACACGCCCCTTGTGGGATACCAAACTCTTGCTTAAAATAAATACCACCACGTTGAATATAATTCTCGTAGAGAGTGAAATTAAGTAATTTTTTGAAAAGAAAATTTGAATATTTTAGTTTTATATTATATTTTTCAAAAATTCCTAAAATAGTTCTATACAGATCATCTATATCAATATTATTAAACAAATCTTTGAAATCAAAAGTAAAAATACTATGAATATTAGTAAGAGTTTTTAATTTCTTAACTAATTCAAAACTGTTTTTCACAATATGACAATTATTTGAAATCTCATCTGACAAGGATACGTCACTTAAAAGTATTAATAATAATTTACCTGCATTAGTAATGTAAGAATTATGCCCACTAGTAATAGTTCGAAACGCAACAGGGGATTTAAGAAACTCGGGTACTAGATGAGGAATGTTTTTACAACTATTTTTCAGATAGATTTGCTTATAATTGGGTAAAATTCTATTAGATAAGATTTTAGAGTTAGTATTATGTAAATTATAGATTTGATTATTAACCAAGTGTGACTGGAGGGTACTTATATAGTAATACATATTTACATATGAGTGAGTAGTTACTATTAGCCTTATCGGCATAAGTAATGACAAAATCGTTTTGAATTTCTTTAATATCCTTTTTAATTGAATTATGTTTATATGATTTATTAATTTTCTGATTATATATATAGCGATTTAAGTATTGCTCTATTTAGACACTCCATGGTTTGAAGGCTTCTACAGGGATTTGATATGTATAACTGATTTTATAGATAAATTTAAGTCAAGAATTAAATCTTTACAAATTAATTTTTGTATAAATTTAGTAGGTATACGTTATTTAGTACCTAGTAACATCAGTGATCTTAGTGCATCATAATCAATAATATTTAGATTTCCCGTTATAACATGCCCATGGTGTTTATCTACGTAGTCTTTGTATTTATCTAAATGACGGTGGCAGTATGACTCTTTATCCAATTCATAATTTTGATTAATATCTATTGATTTGGCTATTTGATTATAATTGAAAATATAACGTCCTAATAGTTTATCATATTTATATGCAATTTTAAGATTTACATGTTTGACTGAAATGTAATTGGAAACCGATTTAAAAAAATTATTTATCTTCAGCTTATGACAGAATTAGTGAAGTTCAAGGTACAATATTCGTTTATTCTAGTATACTGTTTTGATTCGTCATTTAAATTTAAGTCCGGTACTTAAAAGTAAACATTAAGAATTTTACTTCTGGTAATGAGCAAATCGTAGAATAAATGTTTAAAATGAATGTTATCAAATGCAGTGGTTATAAAAAGGTTATAAGCCAAATTTAATTGCTGTTTTTAATTGCGAAATTCCAGTTCTTGCATTGTTTCCAATTAAAAGTAATTTTGAAATTTGCATGCTGCTGTAGGATGGCATTTTTTAGATCAGATAATGAATTTTTTATTATATTTACTTGCAAATGAATAATACTCACTAATGAATCAGCAATTTTTTATTATATTTACTTGCTCTTTTAGTTCTTTTTGATTTATTTTTAGAAATGTTAAAGAAATTATAAATATTATGGTCTTCATTAGGATAATTAAAGGATTTTTAACAATGTTATGATGATTAAATAATTGGTTGAGTCCATATGGAAAAATAGTTTTGTGTGCACATATAAATTCATTTTAAAGGAACAATCGGTCATAATAATTTTTTGGAATACATAGAATACTAATTTCAATGTTATCGAACCAATGTATAGAAAAATTTTCGTATTCGAATTTTTATTCATTAAGGGTAGTTGCATTATTTGAAAAAAAATTTATATGATTCCTATGTACGTTAATTCTTAAGTACAGAGGATTGCTGGTTTGGCCTATTTATGACATATTACATCTTTTACATACAATTTGTTAGATGAAATTATATGTTTTACAGATGGCAAGATTATTGCTACAATTGATATAGTTACAATTAGCAAAAGGACACGTTTTACATCTATTAGAATTACAAGTTTTAAATTTAAGAGTGTTATTTAGTGATGCAAGGTTGTAAGATTGATAGTTATATGAAGAGAACAAGGAATGCTAGCTGCATGTACTAAATGATGATAGAATAGTCATTGAAGAAAATGAATATTGTTGGTAGCGGGATATCGATCTAGAAAACCCCAACAAGTTCTCGAATACAGAGCTTAAATGTCAGAGAACATCCAGTTGCCATTCGTTAAATATTGATAATTAGACATCATATAATAAGGTAAGGGAGTAACCTTTATTTCGCCAAAATAAAGGAACTCGCATTCAAAATAAGACACTCATTAGCTAAGTATGTAACTTAATTCAAATACAAAAGTGGAAACACAATACAACATATGAAAGATACCAGTCTTTTTTTCAAACTAATGGATCATCTAAATAACCTGAAAATAATAAGAACTAATGTGGAGACACATTAAAACTGGATTAAATAATATCAGCTAAATAAGCTCAGTAATAAGCATTTCATAAGCACTAGGATAGATAGTGGGAGAAATGTACATATATACATTCACTATTCCAATAAAAATGATTCAAATTAACATCCAACAATACATCATGGAAAACAATATTTTACCTCGGAACTATTATATATATATATATATATATATATATATATATATATATATATATATATATATATATACTTTGGAATTTATTTTGACGATCTAATTAATGCAAAGGAAAATGAAAATATAAAGTATTTGTTATTTTAGCTAATAGGGTTGTTTTCAACAGAATTAAAATACTTCCTTTATTCTGAAACATTCGGCACGGTAAATTAAAAAAATTCATTGACAGGTTTACAGTCACTAGTACCAAAGCTTTACACAAACACTAAATTAAGATTTTCGGGTGGAATTAGAAAATAGTTAAATCTGATTTATTTTAACCTAATTTCGTTAATGGTTTTTATGAGCATTCCAAAGAAATAAAAGAGAATTATCATATTTAATATATTAGTATTGATTGAAAATTATACTGTAACAAATACTGGAAATGAAACCAAATCACATTGCATAAAGAATATCAATTTGAAATGGCGCATTTAAAAATAATGCCGCTTAATTTACCTGTTTTATTACGTTTGCATTTTCTTCTCAAAAAAGCAAATTAGCGTTGCTTGAAATATGTTTTAATTGCTGATATCATATTTCGAATTTTACCTTATCGTAACTTAATAAAAATATAGAACGAATGAAATATACCATTATTGTAAAAATAAAATTAACTATTTTTATTCCCCAATGTTTACTTACTTTTTATTTTATCCAAATTTAACTATAGGAATGAACAAATAAAATCAGTATGGAATTTCAGTCCAGTATTTTATTTAAATAAAGGGTTTCTTCTGTAGTGACTGATATTGGAAACTATGGTTATTTAAGAGAAAAATAATTAAAACGCAACACAAATGTTATAATTTACAATAATACGCTTGCTCATGGAAATATTTTTTTATTATCTTATTTTAATATCTATTTCCATTATCTAAATAAACTGAAACATAACATAAAATTAAAATTAAATTTTGATTGATTTTGCATTAACCATTTTAACATTATTATCGTTATTATCACTAAAACGTGTTCTGCTCACTATTTGGTTTTCTTTTCCTATTCTGCAGTAAAAAGTAATTATCTATATTTTTTCAGTTTTTATCTAGATCTACTTTGGTTACTCGTAAGAAAGGCTTGATTTATATTTATAAGAATTAAAATGCAATATGTGTTTTGGATTTATTTCAAACTTTTATTTTCAATTACATAAAAGTTGTGCAATATATATAATTTTTCATTAACATTCAATGCCACTAGGAAACCATAGTGCTAGATTTTACACGACTTGTAAATATAAATTGAAAGATACTTGTCTAAATGAACTAATGAGATAATAAGTAACAGAATTTACGAAAAAAAATGTAACTAGGGGATTTCAATTATGCATATTCAATTATTAGATTCTTTGTAGTATCATTTCATAGCATCCTACCATTAAAGCAAATAAAAATGTAAAGAATAATATGTGTTCCTGAAGTGAAAAAATAAAAGAAAATCTAAAAAATCTAAATTACGTCTCTAAATTTTTCCTGGATCTATAGCTCAAGTTTTCCGTTACTGAAGTTTATATTTACAGTTTTATCAATGGTATATTCTCCAAGGGATGTGGTCATTCTAGTAATTTTTACTATAGTTAATAATAATAATCCCATATTTTATTACCCTAATCAAAATGCATTTGTGGCCATTAAAATATTTGGGAAATAAGAGAATATATTTTATTAATCCAAGTTAAGCAATATATATATATATATACATATACATATATATACATATACATATACACATATACACATATACACATATACATATACACACACACACACACACACACACACACACACACACACACACACACACACACACACACACACACACACACACACACACACACACACATACATACATACATACATACATACATACATACATACATACATATATATATATATATATATATATATATAAATTTAATTCCAAATCTAAATAGCCATTCAACGCTATATGTAATACCTAAAGTGGCTAAAAAGACACGTATCGTTAATACAATAGAAGCTTACCAAGTCTATTTGAATGCATGTATTGTCGGCATCTGGAAAATTGGCATATGTATTTTTTATTTCATAAAATGTTATAATTATAAATAAATAATTTAGGCTTAAACATAAATTAGAGACATAAAAATGAATTAATGACATAAAAATGAATTTTGAAAATGCAATGTTACCAAATTTTTAGTTCAATTCTACTGAAAAGCAAATTTTTCATATCTATTTTCCTATTTTTTATGATATTAAAAATTATCAAGCAAGTCATCATAGAAACATCCTTTTTCTCTTCTCCCCAATCATATTTCTTATTTCTGAATAAAATATTTCTCCACATAGGTTCTTTATGTAAGAAAAGTGGAACTTACTTTTTTTTTATAATAAATGATAAATCAGGTTTTCTTCATTTTTTTCAATATGCCATGGCAAAATATCTTGAAGAAAGAAATATTCTGAAAAGAAATTCATTTATATTCGAACATAACCTAGCATTAAAAAACTCAAAAATTGCATATTGTCTCCTTTGTTTATTATATAAAAATGCAAATCATCTTTCAGATTTGATATGAACCTTCCTTTTTATTATTATCATCTTTATTCACATAACTCCGGAAGGCAAAATTGAAAAATTCCAATACATTTATGAGTTGCATGGTTATTATCTATCTTCCGCTACCTGAAATATTAATATTCTTAACAAATAGAGAGTTACATCTGTGTTCTCTTAATTACCGATTGGTGTAACAAGGTTGGTTTCATCAGATGATATAAAAATTCAATATTTTAAATCAAATAATTAAAGTGAAATCTTTAAAAATGGTATTAAGCTACCCTTCCTCAGGCCTATTTGAAAATAAAGTTGCATCACTTTAAGACAAATATAAACGAGATATATATAGAAAAAACTAATTCTCTTATTGCCCTCAAATTACCTTTTAGCTCAATCTTCACTATTTTTAAATATAAACCTCCATCCCTCTGCCGTTTTTTGCATTTTAAATAGGAAATAAGGTGATAGAAAATTATATCTATTTATTCACGATATATTTGACTTTTTATTATAAAGGAATTATATAGTTTCTTTTGTAAAACTTTACCACAACTAATGAATATGATTTTACTATTAGCCAAATTCGCTAGCAATAATACGCTTTAATCAAATAGAATATTTTTCATATTTCAAATAAACTACAAATGCTGCAAAACTGTGTGTAACTATAAGCTTGTTGATTACATTTTGTGGTTATTTTATAGTACACGTTGAATTGTAAATAAAAATATTGAAAAAATGTCTCATTACTTTGTATATATATAAATCATAATATACACACACGATGATTCACTACAATGCATTCTTATTATTTATATGAATGCTAGTATTAAACGATATAATGAACCTTTTCTCATTATGTTTCACGATATTTTTTTCATTATATTTTTCATAATATTTTTCTCGTAATGGTTTTCAAGATATATCATAATTTTCAATATCAGATATGTTATATTTTTTACGATAATTATAAATTCAGATGTTCCTACTTTCTTTATATACAAGCATATCAAATTCATTTTAATTCAGGAGTACTGTATTTGAATTTCCTGTAGAATTATATAGTGGATGCTCAAAATGAAAAAAAAATCTGAATAATAGTCTTAAAATATAGGATTGTTAACAGAAAAAAGTTCCAGTTGTCGGCAAACTTACTTCTGAGATAAAGTGATATGTAGCCATTTAAACGTCAACTATTATAGTCAGTACAACGCTTATTTAGTTTCCAGTGGATTTATGTATCCGCATGCTGCCCAAATATGGAATACGTTTCCATTATACTTTGCGTATTGACTATTTCAAAAATATCAACTGGAGTTGGACTTTTTTTTTACTTTATTTTTTTAACAATAACATGGTTCAAATCTTGTTTTAGATCATAGGTTCTCAACGTGGGCGATAGCGCCCCCTTGTGGGCGTTTGAGACTTTCAGGGGGGCAGTAGAAGACCCAGAGAAAATTAGGGGGCTTTGAGATGGTACGGAGGGGCGGTGGACAGATTAAAAAAATATAGTTTAAAAAAGACAAAAAAAAACACGCTAATCACGTACTAACTAAAGTAAACTTTAATATTGGTTAATTTTTGTTATTGTATGTATTTTAATCATTTTTATCACGTGCGCAAAAATTCACATATTTCGGTAGTTCGGGAAGTGGATGAAAATTGAACTTAAAGATTCCATTACATTTCAGATCTACATTAAATTGGATGATATAAAAATTTTTAATTTTAGATTTGAATTAAAAATTTTCAAATCTTCCAATTTCACGTGGAATATCTCATATAAATACAGGTAAAGTTAACAAAAGCCTGTTAATAAAAAATAGCAAAAAATATGCTTGTAGCAATTCAGTTATAACAAGTTTTTGTTAAATAACGTGATTTTTGCAATCCTGCAAGAATTGACAGTATTATCTGTGCTTGTTCTAACCCGCACTCTGGTCCCGCATCACCCTTGCCCCCGCGCTTTACTTCGGCGCCGGGTGTCACGAGTCACTGCATGTTTATCTTATTCCTGTCGATGCGTGTTATATGTCTCCAACCTATATATAGGCAGTGATTGTTCATTTTATTTTCATTAGCATTATCGCGCGCAATTGAAGACAGGGTTTTAAAAGTACACTAATACTACTCACGTATCTGTAAAGTAAAAACCATGTCGGAAGCAAAAAAGAAGAGGCGGCAGTATAGTGTGGATTATATTAAGTACGGATTTATCGAAAATCCCACAAATCCATCATCGCCAATGTGCCTTATTTGTCAAAAAACATTTTCAAATGAAGCGATGAAGCCTTCTAGGCTTCAAGATCATTTTAATAAAATACACACGGATAAGAAAGACAAAGATGTGGCCTATTTTCAAGACATGAAAAAGAAGTACGAAATTCAGCCAACTGTATCCAAACTTTTTTCACCAGCTTCTAAGCAAGACGATGACGGACTTCGAGCTTCGTACAATATCTCATTGTTGATTGCTAAAACATGCAAACCACATACTATTGGGGAAGATTTAATTTTACCAGCAGTAAATGAAGTAATAACCACTGTGCTCCATAAACCAGCTGCAGATATTATCCGAAAAATTCCTTTGAGCAATAGTTCTGTGCAAAGACGAATTGATGAGATGGCTGAAAATATTGAAGAATCATTGTGCAATCATCTGCAGACTTGTAAATTTTCAATTCAGCTGGATGAGTCCACTTTACCAACCAATGAAGCATTGTTATTGTCATATGTGAGGTTTATCAAAGATGAGAAAATATGTCAAGAACTATTGTTTGCTACGAATTTAGAAACAGATACAAAAGGAGAAACCATATTTAATACACTGGAAAAGTTTTGTGACGAAAAGGAAATTCCTTTTAATAATATTTTGTCAGTTGCTACGGATGGCGCAACGGCTATGACAGGGCGTCACAAAGGCTTCATAGCGTGCTTAAAAAATAAAGTTCCTGACGTGCTTGCTGTGCATTGCGTAATTCATCGCCAGCATTTGGTTGCGAAAAATTTGAGTGAACGCCTCCATACATCACTGCAATATGTTATCAGAGCAGTTAATAAAATCAGAAGTAACTCGTTGAATGACAGATTATATAGTCAGCTTTGCATTGCCAATGATGAAGATTTCAACCGATTGCTGCTTCACACAGAGGTGCGCTGGCTGTCAAAAGGTACTTGTTTGACTCGATTTTACAATCTGTTTGGGTCTGTGATAGAGTTCCTAGGAAACAAAGACACGGAATTGCGCGACAACATCAAATAACGATATTGCGTACTTGACAGACCTGTATAAATTGTTTAATGATGTCAATCACCAACTTTAAGGCGACGACTTAAACTTGATTAAGACAAAAAATAGCGTTGCTGCTTTCGTGTCCAAACTGCTATTATAAAAAAGAAATATCGGCAGACGCGAATTCAATAACTTCCCAAATTTATCAGCAGTATCATTCAAACACGACTTGTTTGTTTACTGTCAACACTTGGAAAATCTCCACAGTGATTTCAAGGAACGATTCCAGGACATTTTAAACATGGACATACCAGACTGGATTTTGGATCCTTTTACAAATGTCAACACAGCAGGATCATCCCAGTTAGAAGAAGAACTAATAGAACTGACGACAAATGAGGAATTAAAAATTAAATTCAAGAATGGCTACCAAGAATTTTGGCTGCAGAAGCCGATTTTGCAACTGTGCCCAGGATTATGGTCGATTGTTAAACGATTTTTGATAGCATTCCCATCTTCCTATTTAGCTGAACGTGGATTTAGTGCTGTAGCAACGTTGGTAACTAAAAGGAGAAATCGGCTCCATGTTACTGAACGCGGCGACTTATGGTTGTTTTTAAGTAAAATCGAGCCTGATATTAACAAACTCCTTAAAATGCATCTAATTCAACCTTCTCATTAGATAAGTTATAAATTCAATGTCTTTTGAATGTTAATAAAAATACTTTTCAATATAATTAAGTATGCGTTTTAATTGTTCTCATTGAAACAGTTTCTTTAAACTCAGAAATAGAATAGGGCCATATCCTATCTTACGACTATAGTATATAATATTACACGTTTAAATATAATCGTGGCTATAGCTGTTTCAGATTCGCAAGTAAAAAAAATGGGGGGGCATTAGGAAAAAAAATATTCTCAAAGTGGGCGGTGGGCAAAAAACGGTTGAGAACCTATGTTTTAGATCATGAGAAAAATAGTTTAAGCATAAAACCTATTGTTTAAACCAAATTTGAAGTCACTAGAGTTTAAACCAACCATCTTTCCTATCAACCCCAAAACAACTTTTTTTTTAATCAGCCTGAAAATCTATACTTAACAACGATCCAAGCTCAATTTTGAAATGTCCGATAACTGTACCATTTTCTTGTAAATAATCACATATATAAACGCGATTTTATGGATAAATAATTGAAAACATTAGCACCCAGCAAATTTAGTGTTAAAGGAGTTACTTGCGTTAAGGTAAGGTTTAAGGTGCTGAAACCTATAGAAAATGTCTGATCTTACAAAGCATAATTTCAAAATAAAGGAATCAAAACCTTCAATTTAAAATTAATATATGCTATTGTTTTTCAAGACTAATTTTGTAAGAAGAACATAACTTATGCTTTACGTATAAGATATTTAAAGTAATGCATTTCCAGCAACGTGAGAGTCATGGTGCTTTTACTACAAACACAAGAATAATTTTACGAATATGTTAAACACCTCACTGTGCTTTGCCTTCTCGAAAGGAGAAAACACTTTTACAAGAAGACATTCCTATTAGGTGAAAGTAGAGTTGCTAGACTTTGGCGACTTTCTGGGATGGGTTTCCAGGTTTGGCGAAATATCGCCACCTTGGAGATTTTTAGAGAGTTTCCAAATCCACTAGAACTTTCTCAAAATATCGACGGAGATACCAGCTCTTTTTAGAAATTTTTATGGAGAGTATACAAGGTTATCGCTACAAGTCATCGCCCAGTTGGAAATAATTGTCATGATGCACTTTAAAGTGAATTGTGCAATACGTCAGTATTTTGATAATAGGATTTGCTATTTCGTGAAGTAGTTGAGCATTTAATTGCTGTTTTATTGTACCTCACAGTTCTTTAGCGATCCTGTGAAAAAGTTATCGAGCTATTCGCTGTATATTGTTCTTGTTTACGCTCATTAATGCTTTTAAATAAAAACGTTAGTTATCCAAAAGTTTTGGGCTTATTTTTGTATTCTGAGAGTAAACCCACGATTTAAGAGGCCATGTCGTAACAATAACATGAAAAGTACAGACTCTATTCGTATGTTAATTAATTTTCATTAGAAATTAAAAAATATGTAATTTTGTTCTACAAAATTCGGCACCTAGTGGAATTTTTAAAAACATTGCTATAATTTACTACCTTGAAAGCGTTTCTACAACGTTTTGTTGAAATGTGATATCAAAATACCTCTTAAGAAGGCTCTAAAAATAAGATACTTTAATAATGATCGTTCTGTACATTAGAAAATGAATTTAAAAGGTGTACTTTTAAACAATGGGGAGTTTATAAACTATTCACTAGAAATGTTTTAAAATGTCCGAAGAATTGGAAACGCTTGGGACATTTTAAGAGCCTGGTCTGAATATTCAAAAATATCAATATGCTGAAAACAGGGATATCACCTTGTTAGATTGGTTATACGATTGCTGACATGCTGATATGGCGGTTTATATAGGTCACAGCTGGTGACATGACCAATCTGCTTAGGGACATTATCAACTTGAATTGATCACACAATTGTTGGCCTGATGATATACTGCCATACTAGGGTTGGCGAAAATAATATGAGCAGCTGTGTAATAACAATACTCGAGGGAAACCTGTCGTATACTCCCGCACTCCTAGTATTGAAGCGTGCCACCTAGGGGGCGAGAGTGTACACACATCAGTCTGTGAGTAGCAGTGATAGTGATCGAATGAAAATATATTGCGGCATTACAATTTTGTTATGGCTGACCTCTTAGATTTCAGAAGAGGAATGATTGCTGGGGTCAGTCTTGCCAGAGCCTCAGTAACAAAAACGGGTACCCTTGTTGGTGTTGGGAGAAGTACCGTGTCGACTTTAATGTCATCCTATATATTAAACAGGAAAATACATCATCTGTCAAGCACAACAGTTGCCGACAGTCGAAGCTGACTGATAGAGACAGAAGGGCTTTGAAGTGGATTGTGGCCAGAAATCCCAAGACAACAGCATCCCAGATAACACCTGAAAGGAACAAACATCTACAAGAATCTGTATCATTAAAAACTATCCAGCATGAACTGCATGCGGCAAACACTCACGGTAGAGCGGCGATTCCAAAACCATTGGTTACACCATGCAATGCCTTGAAATGACGAAAATGGCGTCACGAGCGCAAAAATTGGACACAACAACAATGCGATTCATCTGGTCAGACGAATCATCGTTCACATTATTCCAGTCCAACGGACGTGTTTACGTTTGGAGAACGCCAGCAAAAACCTATCATGTTGACTGTCTCCTTCCTACTGTTCAACATGGAGGGGTATCAGTGCTGCTGTGGGGCGCGATGTCGCACTGTGGTCTCTACCGACTTGTAGTCCTGCATAGGCGGGTTACAGCACGGGATTATGTCAGTAATCTGGCCGACCATCTTCATCCAATGATGCAAAATTTATTCTTTGATGAACTACCTATGTACTAAGAGGATAATGCTCCCATCCACACTGCTGGAATTGTCCGAGACTGGTTTAATAAACACGATGAAAAAGTACAACACCTCGTGTGACCCACTCAGTCCCCTGATCTTAATATAATTGAACCTTTGTAGGGTATTTTGGAGAGCAAGCTGCGACGTCATCCCTGCCGTATCTCTGTGGCTCTTGTGCATGACTTGTGTTTGTCCATTCCAAGTCGGATACAAACTGTAGTTCATGCAAAAGGAGGGCATCAGCCTATTAATAAAGATTTTGCCTGTTTTCACAGGTGTTCATATTATTTTGTCCAACCCCTGTATATGTCACTGGTGGACATACATTTGGTGACATAATGATAAGGTTACATGTAAGAACTGCAAGTTGTTTAACAATCTGCTTTGAAAAGACGACATAGCAGATAAGGCTAACATATTATGAGTAAAGATGGCATACATTGCAGATTATCTGCTGAGCATGCTAAGCCACATTCCAAAAATGAAATATCATTATGAAATAGCAATCGGCAGCTTATCGTCTGTAACACGTACTTTCGGACATTCATCGATGGGGGTTATTTTTCCGCTGAGACAGGTACTGGTCTAAACTTTACTACTTTCTACTAACTGTTTACCAATATATAATGTTTTACAGCTCCCCCCCCCTCCTTAGTTATTTATTCACCAATATTTAAACTTTAATCAATTTGCCTATAGAAATAGCGTTGAATATTCGTAACTAAACTTTCTTAATTGTTCTTAAATGCCTGTGTATTTTAGTAAATTTAGTACAAGGTTTTAAAATTGGATAGAAATAAATGAACTAATTTTTTAAAGGACCAATTAATTACCCGACCCTATTTCACTGCACATTTGAAGAACACATCATTCTACAAACATACAGTGAAAGCTGCACCCCTGTTCACCGTTATTTCTTTTACCCCAATGGAACCAATATTACCAATCTCATATCCCCAATGTTGTGCAACCAATCTCATGTCATCAATCCTATGTTGCCAATGTCACGTAACCGTCACAAAAATTAGCATTGTGATATTATATTCTATATAGTGCTATTCAGACTATTATCTGGCATTCAGTATAAAATAGATAAATAAAACAAGTTTCCTTCATCGAAGCTATTAAACCAAAACAGTTCCTCTATAAAGAGCAAAAATGGCGGTCAGTTTTGCCCTTGTTAGAGAAACGTCTTTTTATCAAATCGAGCCACTAAATTTCATTAGGAGTTGCAAATAATGTGTTTTTAATTTTATGCCAAGATTTAAGTCTTTGTAGAGTCATAGAAATATACGCACACATACATATAAACCTAGATGTGCCTTTCTTTACAGAAACGTTATGGCTACAATATACCATTTAATGCGAGTTTCAAGGATAAAATTGATCATTCTTCTAACACTTATTTTGTTAAAAACTTATTAATATGAAACTTATTACTATGAAAAAGATCAATGAAAATATAAGTAATTGATTGAACTCATTTTCCTAAAGTGCTCTCTTGTAATCTTACTCCTGTGTTTTGGATTAAATAAATGCTTGAATCCTTGAAGAAAAAAATAATACATTTTCTAAAGATCATCTCAGTCCATAATTCAATTTTAATTACTTTTAACGTACAAAATAATGTCTCATCTTTGTGAACACCGTATTAAAAATATATGCAAATATGTAATTAAAAAGCAGTTCGTTAATCATTAAACAGGAATAAGATATTTGATTTCAAATTTTATTTCAAAATATATACCTCCTTCAGAAATGCCAAACACATTATAAAATATGCATGCAACCGAATGAATTTGTTTTTGATTAAAAATTGCTTTGCTTCTGAATATTTAAATGCAATATTCTTTGTCATATCCATTTTAAATTCCTTTAAGAATTTCAGAGACGTCAATAAATAAGTTTTAGTAATCAAAACGGATGCACATTGTATTATTTATAAGAATCATTTCAATCTAACATATGAAAAAGAATTGTAAAATTAAAATTATTTTTTACATTTATATTATAATACAAGTATCTGAAGACTAATATATTTTTAAATATTTGTTCAAATATTTAGGAACTGTTGTCTTATATTTTCTTTATCCGAATTTATTATGATATAATATTTTGAATTGAATGATTTTAATCGAAATTTAAATTGATTTTTGCATTTGTGATTGTATAGCATATTTTAATTCCTTTTCCAGTTGGGCTCATAAATAAATAAATAATTGTTTAATATATTGTTTGTTGTTGAATCAATGAGTCTTTATTTCATATTTCAATTATTGCCTCATAAACAATTGTTAAACTAGGCTTAAAAATTACGCTTAAACATTTAACATACATAAGTTATATGAAGGTAACTCATATCAGTCATTACCTCTCTAACCTAATCGTAAGTGCAGAAGTTGCTTTCAAATATTATAATCCCAAAGTATCTAGTTGAATATTGTACCGTGAATTACGAGCATGAAGGATTACCTGTAATCTGTATATATCAGTCAAATATTTTGCCCAAAAATGTATTGAATCACACAAATATAACTTCATAAAACTAAACATTGTTAACTAAATAGTTAACCAAATTATTACACAATATTCGATCCATCTACTGAAAAGATTACTTTTAAAAAACGCATTTTGCTAATAAAAAATACAGCAACGTTAGAGATTTTAACAGGCTTCTAAAGCTAGTGAACTTCCCTCAGTGGAATAAAAACTGTCTGTCATAACTGTGCTTGCTGCTGTATCTGATCTGTATTTCTATCGCTCACTAAACATTACTATGATTCTAAAACTATTTTGTACCGTTAATTTTGTTACATGTGGCATTATTAGTAAAGTTTTTTCCCACGTATTCTCAAAAGATGCATTAAAAGTCATTAGTATTCTTATTTAGTCATTAGTATTCTTATTTATTCACCTATAAACAAACAGTTAATTACTCGTACTTTAGCATTAGACTATATAAAGATTGCTGAAGATTCAGTCTTTCAATGTCTCCATCCTATAATCTTGGATATAACCATATTAATAATATTCTAAACATGATTAGATATTATGGTCTCTAGATCTCTTAACTTTAATTTTTTGTGTGTGATATACAATTTGGTATACCATTTTTTGCTTGGTATTATTAATAAAAATGTAGACTTTTTATTAATTAACTTGATGGATGAAATAATAATTATTCTAGGTAACATTGCTGTTATTATTAATCTACCTATTACTTCTGCATCCAATACTTTACCATTAAGTTCTTCTGCAAATTCATTTAATTAATGGTAAGACCAGTTAATTTAACCTCTTATTTCAATTAAAATAATTTATTACTGGTATTGTTATATTTTTAAAATTTATAAAATACTAGCAGCATACCCGTTCTTCGTACGGAGTATATAATATAAAGAAATTTATAATTCGCAATCATGTGCAAATTCTGTTAAAATATTAAATTTATTGCTCATAAAGAGAAGTTTAAGAATATCTGTTCTCACTATGCAAAATTATCTTCACGGGCAGATCTGAAGAATAAAACATCCTGGCCCCTTTTGTAAGAAAATTTACAAAAAAAAGGAATTGAATCAATATATGCAACCCCGTACTACTTATATTGTCGCAGATTAGAAAATATGCCAGTGTGTTAGTAGAAGCTTACCCGTATTGTAATATGTGTCTCAAAAATATTTGCCAAAATAAAAGAGAGTCAATCATCTGATAAAAAATCCAAGACAGAATTTTTCAAAAATGCCCATTAATGGGTGTGCTTCACGGAAAAAGTTCCAAAGAAGAAATAATAAAATATGGGTGCCTCGAGATGAGATAGCCGTGGTGTACGAGATGTGGTGTACGAGTAGATAATTCGAAAGGAAGAAATGCGTAAATTAAGTTTCCCGATATTTTCTTCTTTAGGGGTTCTGCACACAAAAATATTTGATTTGTCGAATAAATGTAAAACGCGAATTATCAAAAAATTTACATTATTCAGGGGTTGCTTATTGCGAGACCGTTGATTTTTAACGGGTATTCGGCTAGTATATACTAATTGCCAAGTGTCCGTCTGTCTGTCTGTCACGCCTTTTTTAGGCACTTCCCGAATAGATAGAGACTTGCAATTTGGTACACGGCTCGGTCGTTCGATAAAACCCCCTGGAAAAATCGAATTTTTCGAAAACGTTCTATAGAGCGGGTGCCCCACACCAAAACGTTCGAAAAGTGAAATGACGGGAAAGCATGCTTTGCGATGAGATAGAGACTTCAAATTTGGTATATAGGTAAATCACTCGAAAGGAAGAAAGTGTGCAATTTCAGATTTCCAATATTTTCTACTTAAGGGGGGGGTGCAGCACACCAAAACGTTCGAAAAGTGAAATGATAGGAGAGCATGCTTTGCGATGAGGTAGAGACTTCAAATTTGGTGTATGGCTAAATTGTTCGAAAGGAAGAAAGTGTGCAATTTCCGATTTCCAATATTTTCTACTTAAGGGGGAACGTTCGAAAAGTAAAATGATAGGAAAGTGAGATAGAGACTTCAAATTTGGTGTATTAGTAAATCGTTCGAAAGGAAGAAAGCGTGCAATTTCAGATTTCCAATATTTTCTACTTAAGGGGGTGCCGCACACCAAAATATTCGATTTGCAGAATAAATGAGAAAACGATCCTTTAAAATTTGATAGAGGCTTGAAATTCGGTATATGGACTAATTATTTGATGGAAACACCCAAGACAAATATAGTTTTTCAAAAATGTTCGTTTAAGGGGGTGCTCCAGAGTAAAACGTTCGAAAAGTGAATTGATAAAAAACCATAATTCGGAATGAGATAGAGATATCAAATTTGGTGTAAGGGTAGATAGTGTGGAAGGAAGAAAGTGCATAATTTCAGTTTACCAAAATTTTCTAATTTAGGGGGTGTCGCACACTAAAATGTTCGATTTTCGGAATAAAGGAGAAACGCCCCTTTTAAAAGATGATAGAGGCTTAATATTTGGTATATGGGCGAATCATCTCATAGAAATCAGAAAAAGAATAGAGTTTTTCAAAAATGTATAGTTAAGGGGGTGGGTACTCCACACAAAAGCATTCGAAAGATGAAATGCTAGAAATGCATACTTCACGATGAGATAGAGACTTCAAATTTGGTGTACGGGTAAATAGTTGGAAAGAAGGAAAGTGTGCAATTTCAGTTTTCAAACTTTTGCTATTGTAGGGGGTGCCGCTCACTAAAATTTTCGATTTGCCGAACAAATGAAAAAAGCCTTCTTTACAATGTGATAGAAGCTTGAAATTTAGTATATGGGCTAACTATTTGACAAAAACACCAAACATGAATACAGTTTGACAAAAATGTTTATTAACGGGGTGCTACACAGAAAAACGTTCGAAAAGTGAAGTGATAGAAAAAAATGCTTCTCGATAGGATAGACTTCAAATTGGGTGTACGGGTAGATAGTTTGAAAAGAAGAAAGCGTGAAATTTCAGCTTTCCAATATTTGCTACTTTAAGGGGTGCCGCACACTAATATGTTCGATTTTCGGAATAAAAAAGGCACGCTTCCTTTTAAATGTGACAGAGGCTTGATATTAGGTATATGGGCCAATCATCTGATAAAAAACCCAAGACAAAGAGAGTTTTTCAAAAATGTTCATTTATGGGTGTGCTTCACAGAAAAAAGTTCCAAAGGAGAAATAATAATATAGGAGTGACTCGGGATGAGATAGAATTTAATGTAGTGTACGGGTAAATAATTGGAAAGGAAGAAATGCGCAAATTTAGTTTCTCAATATTTTCTTCTTTAGGGGGTTCTGCACACCAAAATATTCGATTTGTCGATCAAATGTGAAAAGCGAATTATTAAAAAATTTACATTATTCAGGGGTTGCTTATTGCGATACCGTTGATTTTCAACGGGTATTCGGCTAGTAAATAAATTAATTCTCTTAACATAAATAATTAACAGAGTTCGTTAATACTTACGTGGAGACCGACCATTTTAAAAACATACAAATATTACATGTATATGCTGATACATTTCCCTCGCTACTAATACCTAATGGCATATAATAAAGATAAACTCGCAGCCATTTATGTTTTAAAAAATTGTTCGATATGTATGAAATTTGCTTTATAGAAAATAATTTTATTTACGATACTTAATAAGCCCAGTCATGCACAAAAAAAACGGCAGAACCCAAATAAAAGAAAAATAGCAGTTATATGAAAATATACATTAGAGAATAAAAAAAAAAAAATTCTCAATCTAATGAATTTACTTCTATTAACAGAATATTTTGATTTTGATTTTATTTTTAATAAAATACATTTTTTAACAAAGCACTTAACATATTATTTAGAAGACATTTATACTAAACTAGCAGCATACCCGTTCTTCGTACGGAGTATATAATATAAAGAAATTTATAATTCGCAATCATGTGCAAAATCTGTTAAAATATTAAATTTATTGCTCATAAAGAGAAGTTTAAGAATATCTGTTCTCACAATGCAAAATTATATTCACGGGCAGATCTGAAGAATAAAACATCCTGGCCCCTTTTGTAAGTAAATTTACAAAAAAAAGGAATTGAATCAATATATGCAACCCCGTACTACTTATATTGTCGCAGATTAGAAAATATGCTAGTGTGTTAGTAGAAGCTTACCCGTATTGCAATATGAGTCTCAAAAATATTTGCCAAAATAAAAAAGATGACGTAATAAATTGAAAGTATCAAAAATCCCCGTAATCTTAATAACAGAAGGACGTAATTGATTCTAATATAAGCCAATATATATCAAAATATATGCCAATATACCTGCACTACATATATTCTCGTAGATTAGAAGATATACCCATGCATTTGTAGAAGATTACTCGTACAACGTACTATATAAGAGTTTCAACAATTTTTGTCATAATAAAACAATTCCATAATAATTTGAAAATATCAGTAATCCCTGAATCAACAGTCCCCGAAAATATCAATAATGATGATGTTTAAAACTGAAGACAGTAATTGATATTATCCAGTCAAAAATTCAATGTCAATGAAATTTATTTTATATACATATTTTTATTATTCAAATCGGAAAAGATTTAATAAAAATCGTATGCCGCATAACATATTGAATCCATTGCTAAGCGACATGATATCATTTGCTTCAAATAAATTGATAGAAATCATATCATCTGAATAATGCAATCTCCATGGAAGGTTTGGCGACATTTTCGTCAATTTAGCGATAACTTAAAAAATCGCCAAATTTATCGCCAAGTGGAACTATAGAACTGATAGTCCCATTTTGCGACAAATTGACGAAACATCATCACAATACTATCCCCTAACAAAACACAATTAATTTCATTTAGTAAGCGCGATTTTATCAATTCCATGATATTTTTATGGATTTAAAAATATTTTTACCAATTTGGTGATATTAAAAAAATTTCTTCAATGTGTTATTAAGTAGGATGGATGAACTGACCGACAAATGCTACAGAAACATCATTTCAGTACTCTATTCTAAAAAAACAAATTTAATTTCATTGATTGATTTGGGCCATTTTTATCAATTTGGAGACATTTCCACTAATTTGATAAAGTTTAAGAAAAGTTACCAAGTTATTTAGAGATATCCCGCTAAATTCGTAGCTCTGAATTTACAGATCTGAAGAATAAAATATCCTGATCCCTATTGTATATACTAAATGAAAACACTAAAATTGTATTAGAAGATACATACACACGTTATACTCTTTTTCTGCTTCAACAATCGGCTAAATGAATTTATTGGGTAAACCCAATATATGAGTTTATTAGCTAAACACAATATATGAGCTTGAAACCTCTTTGCTTAAATAAATGAAAGTGATGTACGCAGTCCACAATATATATAATTAAAATAACAATCAAACCGTTCATTTATAAAATATATTTTTACATCCATTTATTTATTATACAAATTAATAAATACATTTAATTTTATTCCGTTGCCGAGCAACATGATATAACATAGAATCTTCCTCATAAAATGCGAAATTAAATAGCCATTTTGATTTCTTTATACTCTTCATCGTTGAGTAAAAATTTGTGAAAGATGAACCATGGAGGTAGATTTTTCCATTTAAATTCATGTTTCAAACAATTCATGCTTTCCTATAGTGACTCATTAATGCAAAAATCCTGTACTAAACTCGAAAATAAAGTTTTATTTCATTTTGGCGTTTTAAACAAACGATTTTCATCCTTTCCGTTTGGATAAACCACGGAGTTGGAAAGTAGATCTCCTAAGAAAAAGTTCCGTTTTTCATTAATATCTCGACAACCCCTGGTCTTAGAAACTCGAAACTTGGACAAAATTTATGGGAGGCTATTTTAAGGCTATCCACAAAATTTCATTAAATTCGGTTCAGCCGTTTTTCCGTGATGATGAGACAAACGAAAATTTTGTTTTTTACTAATATGTCGAGAACCACAGGTCGAAAAACTCAAAACACGGAATAAATTTTAAGTGGGGCTATTTCTAGGCTACCCACAAAATTTCATCAAATTCGGTTCAGCCGTTCTCCCGTGATGATGGGACAGACAGACAGACATACAGACAGATTTTCATTTTTATTTATATAGATTACACTAGAAAGTATCGCAGGTAGTTGCAACAGAGGTTTCCATTAAAATCGTTTCGCTAAAACTATACGCTGTAAAGCTCAGTTAATTATTTTCCATTTTAATTTCATCGATTTTAAATATATACTGCAGTAGTTTTAGATATCAAACTACTGATACGTTTAATTCCAAAACAGTAAACCTTTCACGTAATACCCTTATATACCTCAAAATGAAAGTCCACCTCAAAAATAATTTTTTTACTACAAGTATAAAATTCATAAAATATGTTTCCTTCTACTTATTTAATATATGTGAATTACCTGACAATCTTGTGTTACTGGACAACATTTGGATATCATTAACAGGCAAAATTGTACTACCTTGGGGTAACATTGGCACTTATTTTTTATTCTTATTTCCGTGTATATAAAAAGTACAATTAGTTAAACATTTTCTTTTTTGCACCACTTGGTTGTAACTTTAGACTTCAGTACCTTGTGTTGACAACTTAATAAATAAAACTAAAAGCATTTGCATTACACTTTTATTTAAAAACAAAAAATAGGGTAAGCATTTCAGTATATTTTTCAATACTTCGTGTTGGCAACTTATTAAATAAAACTAAAAACTTTTGCTTTACAAGTTTATTTAGAAATAGTGTAAGTACACTAGAAAAGATAGTGTAGTACACTAGAAATAAAATCCTACATTATATATTAATTAAGAATTACATAATTGCATCTTAATTATCAAAGTCTAAGCGTCGCAGACTGGACTATATATATTATATATAACATATATAATATACAATATAAATATATAGAAATTGAAAAATCGGAAATAAAGATGTTTTAGTAACTTTTGCGCAAGGCAGCAGAGGGTACCAAACACTATATATATAGAAAAATAGAAATATAAAAAGTGAAAAAAACATGTATAAAGGAAGGAAGGCTCGGCAAAAAGCTTACATTATGGCGGTAAGGGGTTGTGACCTTACTCCCCAGTTCAACGAGCTCGTCAAAATCGCCGCGGCATTTTCACTCCTGGTCGCCAGCCCTGTCCCAAGCCAACCTCCGGAGTGACTTTGAATTCATCACGAGACCTGGATAGAGATGTGTACGAGAGCCATATCACCACAAATAAAGCCAGCTGAATCGCCGACTCTAATGAAATGTAGTTCCAGCCGCGGTCCTGTGATCACAGTGCGGTCCTGTCATATGGAGGGTTCGATGATTTTGTCTCTAATTGAACTCAAAAAATACTTAAGTCTTACACCATATGCAAAATTGTTTCTGTATAAATTATCAATATTTTTAATCATAAAGGCAATTGGATATTTATTAAAAAATGCTTGTTTTAAAAATTCTTGATCAAAATTGATACGTAAATGTTCCTCTTTGATAGTTCTTTTTATTCTGATTAAACCTCCCAAGAAAACATTGCGAAACACATTCAAATGTATGTTGGAGTTCCAATGTATAATTCCAATAATAGGTAGTTTAAATTGTTTTCTTTTATCATATATGGTGAATATGAGAGGGATTTGACTATAGTTGATATTCAAATCCAAAAATTCGACTTCTTTGTTATTTTTAAGAGGGTTTTCCTTCAAGATGAGGTTTGGTGGATAAAAATCAAAGTTCATTGTGTAGTTTTCATTCTCATAGCCAATAATTACGTCATCCACATAACGTAGGTATATGATTTCGTTGTTTATATGAGATCTTCTTTCATAAAAACTAAGATATATATCAGCCAATATGGAAGAACATCCCCCCCCCCATGGGGATGCCCTTAATTTGTTGATAAATAGACAATCCGTTGTAAAGGTAATTTTCTTTAATAACTATTTTGATTATAGACTTGAATTTATTGAATGCCAGACTCCTTTTTAAATCATATTCTTCAAACAAGCTGTAAAGTATATTTGTCATGTCATCTAGATCTATGGTATTAAATAGCTCTAGGAAATCATAAGTTCTTAAGTGCAAAGGATGTTTATGATCTTTCAAAATACTGATCACTTGTAGACTGTTTTTTATAATATAGCTTCCTTGGTTATTAAGTTTCAGCAAAATAGGTTGTAAAATCTTCATTAACATATTATTGGCTTTCGTGAGATAGGTATTGCATCCGACAGTAACTGGTCTGAAAGTAATAGGACTTTTATGAAGTTTCGGAATATTAATCAGATACGGATACTTTATAATTCCTGTATATTTGATGCCAGTTAATAAATACAAAGCTTTGATTTTATTTGAGACTAGCAGCATACCCGTTCTTCGTACGGAGTATATAATATAAAGAAACTTGAAATTCATAATCATGCCCAAATTCTTATAGTATACTAAATGACATGTTTAATCAAAATATTCTGTTAAAATATTTAATATAATGCTCCTAAAAAGAAGTTTAAGAATCTCTGTTCTCGCTATATAAAATTATCTTCATGGACATATCTGAAGAATAAAACATCTTGGACCCCTTATGTAAGCAAATATAAAAAAAATATGGAATTGAATCAATATATGCAAAATAAAAGCGTTAAAATTGTATGGGACCCGTACTAATTATATACGCGAATATTAGAAAATATAACCTGTATTAGTAGATTACATGTATAAATTGAAAATACCAATAAACCCGTAATCTTTAAATCTGAAGACAGTCATTTATTCCAATATATGTCAAAATTAAAGTGCTAAAATTATATGGGAAGATATACACGTACTACTTATAATGTCCGATTATTAGTAGAAGATTACCCGTTTTGCAATATGAGTCTCAAATGTTTTTTGGTAAAATACAACAGACGACGTAATAAATTGAATATATAATTAATCCCCTTAATCTTCATACCAGAAGACTGTACTTGATTCCAATATATATGCCAATATATGTCAAAATATATACCAATATACCTGTACTACTTATATTCTCGTAGGTTAGAAGATATACCCGTGCATTCCTAGAAGATTACTCGTACAACGTACAATATGCGTGTGTCAGCAATTTTTGCCGCAATAAAACAATGGCGTAATAACTTAAAAATATCAATAATCCCTGAATCAATAATTCCGGAAAATATCAATAATAATAATGTTTAAACCTGAAGAGTATAATTGATATTATCCAGTCCAAAATGAAATGGCAATGAAATTTAGTTTATAAACATATCTTCATTATTCAAATCGGAAAGGATTTAATAAAAATCGTCTGCCGCATAAACACATTGGATTTAAATCCGTTGCTAAGCGACATGATATCATTTGCTTCAAATAAATTGGTAGAAAAAATATCGTCTAAATAGTTATATTTCTATGGAACATTTGGCGACAGTTTCGTCAAATTAGCGACATTTTAAAAAATCGCCAAATTTATCGCCAAGTGGGACTGTAGAACTGACAGTTCCACTTTGCGACAAATTGACGAAATATCATCACAATACTATCCCCTAACAAAAAACAATTAATATCATTTATGTAGCGCAATTTTATCAATTTCAAGATATTTTTATAGATTTGAAAACATTTTTATCAATTTGGTGACATTTTAAAAATTCGCTAAATGTATTACTAAGTAGGATGTATTACTAAGTAAGTCTGACAGAGAAATGCTAACCAAACATCATTTCAGTACTCTCTTCTAACAAAACAAAAAAAAAATTCATTGATATGTAGAAGACCCAAGCCACACGACCAACCCGAAGGTTTATGGCAGCTGTTTGTGTGTCGTTTATATCAATTTGGCGACATTTCCGTCAATTTGGCAAAGTTTAAGAAAAGTTGTCAAATTAGCGATATCCC
This sequence comes from Amaurobius ferox, assembly GCA_951213105.1. NCBI lineage: Eukaryota > Metazoa > Arthropoda > Arachnida > Araneae > Amaurobiidae > Amaurobius > Amaurobius ferox. Next base: position 36,364,940 of record OX578141.1, on the reverse strand, counting down.
TCCAAATTCGTAGCTTTGAATTTGCAGATCTGAATGAAACATTCTTATCCCGTTTCAATATACTAAATGAAAACACTACAATTGTATTAGAAGATATACCCGCTCTACTCTTTTTCTGTTTCAACAATCGGCTATATGAATTTATTGGCTAAACACAATATATGAGTTTAGTAGCTAAATACGATATAAGCTTGAAAACTCTTTGCCAAAATAAATGAAATTGATGTACGCAGTCAGCAATTAATATAATTAAAAGAAAAATCAAACCGTCCATTCATAAGATATACTTTTATATCCATTTATCCATTTATTTATTATTTAAATCGAAAAAAAATTATAAAAACATTAACAAACACATTTAATTTAATTGCGATGCCGAGCAACATGATATATCCTCCTAAAATGTTAAAATTTATTAACCACTAACAGCACACCCGTTATTCGTACGGAGTGTACAATTTAAAGAAACTTAAAGTTCGCAATCATGTGCAAATTCTGTTAAAATATTAAATTTATTGCTCCTAAAGAGAAGTTTAAGAATATATGTTCTCACTATGCAAAATTATCTTCACGATCAGATCTGAAGAATAAAACATCCTGCCCCCTTTTGTAAGCAAATTTACAGAAGAAAAAATAGGAATTGAATGAATATATGCAACCCCGTACTAATTATATTGTCGCAGATCAGAAAATATGCCAATGTGTTAGTAGAAGATTACCCGTATTACAATATGCGTCTCAAAAATATTTGCCAAAATAAAAGAGATGACGTAATAAATTGAAAACATCAATAATATCCGTACTCTTTATACCAGAAGGTCGTAATTGATTCCAATATATGCCAATATATATCAAAACATATGTCAATATACCTGTACTACTTATATTCTCGTAGATTAAAAGATATACACGTGTATTTGTAGAAGATTCGTACAACATACAATATATGAGTTTAAACAATTTTTGTCATAATAAAATAATTGCAAAGTAACTTGAAAATATCAATAATCCTTGAATCAATAATCCCCGAAAATATAAATAATAATAATTTTTAAACCTGAAGACCGTAATTGATATTATCCAGTCAAAAATGCTATAAGAAAAATCAAATCGTTCTTTTCTAAAATATATTTTTATATCCATTTATTTATTATTCAAATCGAAAAAATAATTATTAAAATTAGCAGACAGATTTAATTTAATTGCGTTTCTGAGTAACATGATATAAGATAGAATCTTATAACATGTTAAATATATCATGTCTTATAACATAAACTGCGAAATTAAATAACGATTTTGATTTCTCTATACTTCTCATTGTTCCGTAAAAGCTTGTTTTAAATAAACCATGAACCATGGAGATAGATTTCACCTTTAAATCATGTTTCAAACAATTCATGTTTTCAGAAAGTGACTAATTAACGCAAAAAATCTCCCATCAAACTCAGAGATTAAATTTTAATTCACTTTCAAACGATTTTCAAGCTTTTCGTTTGGATAAACCACGGAGTTAGGGAGTAGAACTCCAAGGTAAAAGTTCCGTTTTTCATTAATATCTCGACAACCCCAGGTCTTAGAAACACGAAACTTAGACAAAATTTATGGGGGGATATTTCAAGGCTATTCACCAAATTTCATTCAATTCGGTTCAGCCGTTTTTCCGTGATGATGAGACAAACGAAAATTTCGTTTTTTACTAATATCTCGAGAACCACTGGTCGTAGAAACTCAAAACACGGATATAATTTTAAGTGGGGCTATTTCTGGGCTACCCACAAAATTTCATCAAATTCGGTTCAGCCGTTCTCCCGTGATGGTGTGACAAACAGACAGACAGACAGACAGACAGACAGACAGACAGACAGACAGACAGATTTTCATTTTTATTTATATAGATTTCCTTAAGGGAGAGGTTGATTTTACTGTAAAGAACTTCATTTTCATATTTTTCTTTCAATATGTTAATGTAAAATAGTTTACATGTAAATGCGTAGTTACTTGATGCCTTGTCAATATATGTAATTATAAATTGATTTTGAATGTTCTTCAGAAGATGGAAGTTTATTTTACATTGGTCAGGAGGTTGGTAGAGTTTTTTATAATAGTACTTGAAGTCCTTGCACATCTTAGATCGCCATTGATGGAATGCCATATCTGGCATACTGTATTGAATGGAAAGTTTATAAATGAATCGATCAATGTCCTCTCGAAATGCCGTAAACGGATTTCCATGATACGGATTTCTATATTTAGTACCCAGTTTGAAAGCCTGTATTAAAGTGGTATCTACAAGAACTCTGCAATCACCTGTTACTACATGACCCAATATTGGATCGGAATAGGGATTGTTTCTGCATTTGCATTCTGTTAAATATGGTAGATGTAGATTTTGACTTAAAATATTATAGTTGAATGCTTTTCTTCCTAAAGGAATGACATAACGATAAGAAGTCCTGATTTTCAAGTTGCTGATTGGAAGGGTATCTTGATGGTCTTTTAAAATATGTCGAAATGGAATACGATTAAAAGTTTTGTTCTGGAAAAGGAGATTTAAATAAGTTGAGTGTGTAACAATATCTTCTTCTTCATTCTGTAATTTGATTTTAAGGAAGTTAAAACGTTTTTTAAGCCAATCGCTAGTAGTAGCCAAATTCAGTTTCTGAAACAAATTTGTTTCTTTCGTTTTCCAGACTGTTAATTGCTTTATCCAAGTTTTCCAAATGTTAAGCATGAATTTTTTGCGTATAGACAGAATATAAGTACGTATATTATCAGGTTTATGATCAGCATATCCATACACATCCCGTATAAAACTCCGAAAAGATTCCATGCTAAATTCCAAATTTTGTTTTTTCTTGTTTTTACTTCTGTACCATCTTTTTCGTATTTTTAAGGAACTATAATTGATACTGAAGTTTTGCTGAGAGTGGTAATAGTCATTATTATAAAGCTTATTAAATAAAACAGAGTTAAGCCCATAAGGGTAGATGGTATTTCTCTGCAGAATGTGTATGTTTTCCCACCATAAACGAGGTTGAGTTTTAATAACAAAGTCAATAATTGAAACTGTAATATTATTAAAAGAGTGATCCTGGAAATGTGTATAGAGCAAATGGCATTCTTGATTATTGCTTTGATTTTTCTTTATGTGATTACGATGCAGGTTTATACGGATGTTTAAAGGATTTTTAGTCTGTCCAATATAGCACTTCGCACAAGAATTACATTTTATCAAATAGATGCATTGGAAAGCCTTGCAGAAAAGTCGATGTTTAGTAGATTGACTTATGATGTCTGGATCTGCACTAGGGCAGAGCATACATCGTTTTGATTTACACTTTTGAAATTTGAATGATTTCATATTACGAAAATTACTTCTATACTCTGAATCATTAATATGAGTCAAAATTTCATTATAATTATGAGGTTCAGCTGGTATATCGTGACAAGTACTTAGATCAATAGATTTTACAATTTTTTGTTGTATATCACACTTTGCTAACGGTTGAAAATAGTTTCTGATTGAAGTTTTGCTTAAATCTTTTGCAGGTAGCATGATGTCGATCTCACGGATACCTGATACCGTGATACCGGGCAATTCAAGGATATAAAAATATACCTTAAATGTTTGCCAGTCGCTATCTCATTATATTGTGTATCATCATAAATTTGTTATAGTTTATACTCTTATATAGAGTGAATAGTATAAAGTTAGCCTACTTAAAAAATAGCCACTGTACCATCAGTAGAAATAAAGCGTACAGACCATGCCCTCACAAAGTCCCTTCAATACTCAATCCAAATCAGAAAATACATAAATAACATCCGAAGAAATAGAAGTGATATACTTTTTTAACAATATCTTATAATTTTTATGGAGATTTTATGTAGATGATTTAGTTTTTTCTTTTGTTTTTGATGAAGATTTCTGTAACATTCAAGAATTTCACAAGAAATACTCATTATACAACAGTTATACAAGACATATAAACACGATAAACTAAAAACATATATAGATATACCAAGCTGGGAAATAGACACGGGGATTCATGACTTCCTCTGCCGCAACAAAACTCAAGTACACTAACCACTCCCGCACGCGATATTTCATCACACGGAAGGCCAACTCCAACACGCCAGCGGCCCGAGATGTAACCCACGGAACATATCAAAGCCCATTGAAACGAGGAAGAGGGGTTATATTAGATATGTGTAGATGTAATTAGCGCATTGCAGCTGGATTACATTACTCAAAATATAAAATATAAATATATAGAAATTGAAAAATCGGAAATAAAGATGTTTTAGTAACTTTTGCGCAAGGCAGCAGAGGGTACCAAACACTATATATATAGAAAAATAGAAATATACAAAGTGAAAAAAACATGTATAAAGGAAGGAAGGCTCGGCAAAAAGCTTACATTATGGCGGTAAGGGGTTGTGACCTTACTCCCCAGTTCAACGAGCTCGTCAAAATCGCCGCGGCATTTTCACTCCTGGTCGCCAGCCCTGTCCCAAGCCAACCTCCGGAGTGACTTTGAATTCATCACGAGACCTGGATAGAGATGTGTACGAGAGCCATATCACCACAAATAAAGCCAGCTGAATCGCCGACTCTAATGAAATGTAGTTCCAGCCGCGGTCCTGTGATCACAGTGCGGTCCTGTCATATGGAGGGTTCGATGATTTTGTCTCTAATTGAACTCAAAAAATACTTAAGTCTTACACCATATGCAAAATTGTTTCTGTATAAATTATCAATATTTTTAATCATAAAGGAAATTGGATATTTATTAAAAAATGCTTGTTTTAAAAATTCTTGATCAAAATTGATACGTAAATGTTCCTCTTTGATAGTTCTTTTTATTCTGATTAAACCTCCCAAGAAAACATTGCGAAACACATTCAAATGTATGTTGGAGTTCCAATGTATAATTCCAATAATAGGTAGTTTAAATTGTTTTCTTTTATCATATATGGTGAATATGAGAGGGATTTGACTATAGTTGATATTCAAATCCAAAAATTCGACTTCTTTGTTATTTTTAAGAGGGTTTTCCTTCAAGATGAGGTTTGGTGGATAAAAATCAAAGTTCATTGTGTAGTTTTCATTCTCATAGCCAATAATTACGTCATCCACATAACGTAGGTATATGATTTCGTTGTTTATATGAGATCTTCTTTCATAAAAACTAAGATATATATCAGCCAATATGGAAGAACATCCCCCCCCCATGGGGATGCCCTTAATTTGTTGATAAATAGACAATCCGTTGTAAAGGTAATTTTCTTTAATAACTATTTTGATTATAGACTTGAATTTATTGAATTCCAGACTCCTTTTTAAATCATATTCTTCAAACAAGCTGTAAAGTATATTTGTCATGTCATCTAGATCTATGGTATTAAATAGCTCTAGGAAATCATAAGTTCTTAAGTGCAAAGGATGTTTATGATCTTTCAAAATACTGATCACTTGTAGACTGTTTTTTATAATATAGCTTCCTTGGTTATTAAGTTTCAGCAAAATAGGTTGTAAAATCTTCATTAACATATTATTGGCTTTCGTGAGATAGGTATTGCATCCGACAGTAACTGGTCTGAAAGTAATAGGACTTTTATGAAGTTTCGGAATATTAATCAGATACGGATACTTTATAATTCCTGTATATTTGATGCCAGTTAATAAATACAAAGCTTTGATTTTATTTGAGATTTCCTTAAGGGAGAGGTTGATTTTACTGTAAAGAACTTCATTTTCATATTTTTCTTTCAATATGTTAATGTAAAATAGTTTACATGTAAATGCGTAGTTACTTGATGCCTTGTCAATATATGTAATTATAAATTGATTTTGAATGTTCTTCAGAAGATGGAAGTTTATTTTACATTGGTCAGGAGGTTGGTAGAGTTTTTTATAATAGTACTTGAAGTCCTTGCACATCTTAGATCGCCATTGATGGAATGCCATATCTGGCATACTGTATTGAATGGAAAGTTTATAAATGAATCGATCAATGTCCTCTCGAAATGCCGTAAACGGATCTCCATGATACGGATTTCTATATTTAGTACCCAGTTTGAAAGCCTGTATTAAAGTGGTATCTACAAGAACTCTGCAATCACCTGTTACTACATGACCCAATATTGGATCGGAATAGGGATTGTTTCTGCATTTGCATTCTGTTAAATATGGTAGATGTAGATTTTGACTTAAAATATTATAGTTGAATGCTTTTCTTCCTAAAGGAATGACATAACGATAAGAAGTCCTGATTTTCAAGTTGCTGATTGGAAGGGTATCTTGATGGTCTTTTAAAATATGTCGAAATGGAATACGATTAAAAGTTTTGTTCTGGAAAAGGAGATTTAAATAAGTTGAGTGTGTAACAATATCTTCTTCTTCATTCTGTAATTTGATTTTAAGGAAGTTAAAACGTTTTTTAAGCCAATCGCTAGTAGTAGCCAAATTCAGTTTCTGAAACAAATTTGTTTCTTTCGTTTTCCAGACTGTTAATTGCTTTATCCAAGTTTTCCAAATGTTAAGCATGAATTTTTTGCGTATAGACAGAATATAAGTACGTATATTATCAGGTTTATGATCAGCATATCCATATACATCCCGTATAAAACTATATATTATATATATATATATATTATATATATATTATATATATATATATATATTATATATATATATATATTATATATATTATATATATTATATATATATATATATTATATATATTATATATATATTATATATATATATATAATGAACTTTGATTTTTATCCACCAAACCTCATCTTGAAGGAAAACCCTCTTAAAAATAACAAAGAAGTCGAATTTTTGGATTTGAATATCAACTATAGTCAAATCCCTCTCATATTCACCATATATGATAAAAGAAAACAATTTAAACTACCTATTATTGGAATTATACATTGGAACTCCAACATACATTTGAATGTGTTTCGCAATGTTTTCTTGGGAGGTTTAATCAGAATAAAAAGAACTATCAAAGAGGAACATTTACGTATCAATTTTGATCAAGAATTTTTAAAACAAGCATTTTTTAATAAATATCCAATTTCCTTTATGATTAAAAATATTGATAATTTATACAGAAACAATTTTGCATATGGTGTAAGACTTAAGTATTTTTTGAGTTCAATTAGAGACAAAATCATCGAACCCTCCATATGACAGGACCGCACTGTGATCACAGGACCGCGGCTGGAACTACATTTCATTAGAGTCGGCGATTCAGCTGGCTTTATTTGTGGTGATATGGCTCTCGTACACATCTCTATCCAGGTCTCGTGATGAATTCAAAGTCACTCCGGAGGTTGGCTTGGGACAGGGCTGGCGACCAGGAGTGAAAATGCCGCGGCGATTTTGACGAGCTCGTTGAACTGGGGAGTAAGGTCACAACCCCTTACCGCCATAATGTAAGCTTTTTGCCGAGCCTTCCTTCCTTTTTACATGTTTTTTTCACTTTGTATATTTCTATTTTTCTATATATATATATATATAATATACTATATATAACATATTATTTTTTTTGCACCAATATTACAAATTCCATAGAACCGATAACAACACTTTATATATTGCATCCAGTCAGGGTTTTTGTATTTTTTCCTCTTCACACAAACATATATTATACAAATTACTTACTTTTATTGGTTCTGCTTACGTAGGCTGTTGCAGATACGATATTTATGAAGGAGCTTACATATGTTGGCAAGTGGAATACAAACGTCATTGTTTGAAGTAAATAATAATCATTTCTATTGCCTTATGCATATATCGTATCATCCTAAAAATTTTCAAAAAAAAGGAAAGTTCACCTCCAGAACAAGAAATGGACATTTTTATTGAACCCCCTACACCTTCTGGAATTCGATGTTGAATCCATATCAATCATCATTAAATCTCTATATATAGTCAATTCTGAGAAATAATGGTTTCAAGGAATATATTTTGAGTCGGAAGTAAAAAAATCTTGAAGTAGGAATCTTTAGTGGACCTCAACTCCTTTTAGAATTTTATGCTGAATCCATATCACATATACCATCCATAGTCACATATGCTATATCCATAGCAGATTCCGAAAAATAAGACATTTCAAAGGAAATGACAATTTTTAAATCAGAAATGATTTTGCCAAAATCTGAAATGGAAATACTTAGTAGGACTTCTACCGACACTAGAATTAAATTGTGAATTCATATCAGTCGTTATCTAAGTTCTATCTATAACCATTCCTGAGAAATAGATGTGTCAAGGAAAAGTTTTACACCGGAAGTAAAAATTCTTATAAATCCATCCTACTTCCTCTCGGATTTAATACTGAATCAATATCAGTTATTATCTACGCTTTATCCACAGCCAATCATGAAAACTATATATGTTTCAAATATAATGAAAACTTCTGAACATTTAATGAAAATTAAAGAACCAGCATTGGACATCCTTAGTAGACCCCCTAACTCCTCCAGAATTTGATGCTCAATATATATCAGTCATCATTTGAATTCTATCTATAACAGATCCTGAAAAGTAAATGTTTCAAGGCGAATTTATTTTCAAAAAACAAAACTGGCATATTTTTTACCACTAATAACTAACACAATTTGGCTTTTTAATAAAATATAACCTCACAGTAATCTCACACACACACACACACACACAAAATTAAAACTGAACAAAACACGAGGTTTAAATATGACCTCCTTAAAACTGGAAGAGCACATAGTTCGCACAGGTCTTCCAATCTACCCCCCGCGTCCCCAAATTTTACACCGGAAATGCAAATCCTTAGTGAATCCCTTAACCTTTTTTTAAATTTGTTGTTGAATCCTTATCAGCCATTATCTAATCTCTATCTATAGCCAATCCTAGGAAATAGATGTTTCAAGAAATATTTTTGAATCAAAAGTAGAAAAGTAACCAGAAATGAAAATACATAGGGAATCACACGACCTCCTTAAGATTTTGATACTAAATCCATGTGTCAATCTTATCTAAGTTCTATCTATAGTTAATCCTGAAGCATAGATGTTTCAAGGAAAATTTTTGAACCAGAAATGGAAAGGAAACCGGAAATGAAAATACTTAATGAATCATCCTATCTCCTTCAACATTTGATGCTGAATCCATATCCGTCACCACCTAAGCTTTATCTCTCTATCTGTAATCAATCCTGAAAATTAGATGTTTCATAGAATTTTTTAACTGGAAATGGAAAAGTTACCACAAAAGAAAATACATAGTGAATCACTCTGTCTCCTTAAGAATTTAATATTAAACCCATATCAGTCTTACCTAAGATCTATCTATATACAATGCTGAAAAATAGATGTTTCAATGAACATTTTAGAATCGGAAGAGGTAAAGAAACCGAAAATAAAAATACTTAGTGAAGTATTCAACGTCCTTTAATATTTGATGCGGAATCCTTATCAGTTATCCGTTCTATCTATAGCCAATATTGTTAAATACATGTTTAAAGTAAAGAGAAAAAATTTCAACCGGAAATGAAAAAAAAACGAAAAAGGAAAGGTTTCGTGAACTTCCTATCCCATTCTCCTCTGGAAGTTGATGCAAATTCCTAATCAGTCATCATCTGAACCCCATCTATAGCACAAATTCTGAGAAATAGATCTTTCAAGGAAAAACAGTCGTATAAACAATAATACAGCAAAAACTTTGCCGTCAACAAGCTGTTCTGTAGGATGAGAAAATATAGCTATCCTGTCAGAAGCATGAAGTTTTCTAATGGTTGAATTCAGTATTTTACTAAAAATCTTTTCCCGGGCAATGAATCCCACTCTTAGATTAAGCTGAATTAAACTATTTTGGGCATTCAACTTTTTTTATGCGCTTGAGAGTTACTTTCACCTGAAGCTTCAGCCTTGAGATTTTGAGTTATAACGAGCGTGCATGCACATGTATGAATATTCCAAAGTACCAGAGTTTCAGATTCGGCATAATAGACTTGAAGGTAAGAATAAATCATTTGGTCACATGTGGGCTTTGCAGATCAAGGAAGGTCTGCATTTACGCCTCTTGGAAATCTCTTGTTAAGAGGTTCCGCAAAACTTGAGAGCGACTTTGACCTAGAGTTACAGCCTTAGGACTATGAGTCATAACGAATGTGCATGCACATGCATGGCATGTGCATCCTAATATAAAACATTTGACTTTGCTGAATTTTTTCTTGAGATGAGAGCAATCTAAAGAAATATTTATCTTTAAACTTGTGTCATATTAATGAACATTTTTACTATTTAAAATTATTAACTACAACATCCATAGTTTTAATAGAAGTAAAAGTCCACAAATCTTTCCATTGTCAAAGTTTTAAATAAGTTATTCTTATTACAAAACGGCAACTCAAGATCAAGACACATGAAATATAATAATCAATACTTGTGTCTTGTGTATTCCAGGGCATACGCCTTTGTAATTTTCTGTGAAAGTGTCTTTCGCGCCACGCCTTTTCTAGGTAATGGATGTTTTGGAATTGGAAAGAAAAATGAAAAGCGGATGCATTAAAATGTGGCAATCTTAACGCTACAAAAACCAGAACTGGTAATTATTTTACTGTCAAGGGTCCAACAATTTACATTATGGATGGATTTTATTATATTACAAATGTTTTTGTTAGATAAGAATAAACACTCTCATTAAAATTCTTATAATAATTCACGTAAAAGCCATAAAACAATATTTCAATGCAGTTTCTGTTGATGAAGTACAAGATTGATCAAAATTCAGATAAATAAATTGTTGAAAAGGGAGATAGATATGTCTATTTCTCTATAACTTGTTATTAGAAATTTTGAGAACAGAGTAAAATATATATTTAACAAGTTTTAATATGGTGATACATTTTTAGAAAAACTATGAATTTTAGTATGGACTAGCAGCATACCCGTTTTTCGTACGGAGTATATAATATAAACAAACTTATAATTCGCAATCATGTGCAAATTCTGTTAAAATATTGAATTTATTGTTCCTAAAGGGAAGATTAAGAATATCTGTTCTCACTATGAAACATTATCTTAACGGATAGATCTGAAGAATAAAACATCCTGGCCCCTTTTGTAAGCAAATTTACAAAAAAAAAGGGAATTGAATCAATATATGCAAAATGAAAGCATTAAAATTGTATATGACCCATACAACTTATATACGCGAATATTAGAAGATATAACCTGTATTAGAACATTAGAAGATTACCCGTATTATAATATGAGTCTCAAAAATATTTGTCAAAATAAAAGAGATGACGTAATAAATTAAAAATATCAATAATCCCCATAATCTTTATACCAGAAGGTCGTAATTTATTCCAATATATGCCAATATATATCAAAACATGTGACAATATACCTGCACTACTTATATTCTCGTAGATTAGAAGATATACCCGTGTATGTGTAGAAGATTACTCGTACAACGTACAATATATGAGTTAAAACAATTTTTGTGATAATAAATCAATGGCATAATAAATTGAAAATATCAATAATCCCTGAATCAATAATACCCGAAAATATCAATAATAATAACGTTTAAATCTGAAGACCGTAATTGATATTATCCAGTCAAAAATGCCATAAGAAAAATCAAATCATTCTTTTCTAAAATATATTTTTATATCCATTTGTTTATTATACAAATTGAAAAAAATAATAATTAAAATTAACAGACAGATTTAATTTAATTGCGTTTCTGAGCAACATGATATAAGATAGAATCTTCCTCATAAACTGCGAAATTAAATAACCATTTTGATTTCTTTATACTTTTGTTCAGTAAAAGCATGTGAAAATAAATCATGGAGATAGATTTCTTATTTAAATTATGTTTCAAACAATTCATGTTTTCATAAACTGACTAATTAGCGCAAAAAATCTCCCATCAAACTCAAAAATAAAGTTTTAATTCACTTTCAAACGATTTTCAAGCTTTTCGTTTGGATAAACCACGGACTTAGACAGTAGAACTCCTAGTAAAAAGTTTCGTTTTTCATTAATATCTCGACAACCTCTCGTCTTAAATACTCGAAACTTCGACTAAATTTATGGGGGGGGGGGGGGGGTATTTCAAGGCTATCTACAAAATTTCATCAAATTCTGTTCAGCCGTTCTAACGTGATGATGAGACAAACGAAAATTTCGTTTTTTACTAATATCTCAAGAACCACTGATTGTAAAAACTCCAAACATGGACTAAATTTTATGTGGGCCTATTTCCAGGCTACCTACAAAATTCTATGAAATTCGGTTCAGCCGTTCTACCGTGATGACGGGACAAACAGACAGACAGACAGACAGACAGATTTCCAATTTTATTTATATAGATTTTAGGAAAATAATTGTTTAAAATTAGAACCATTGAACATAAAGTGTTACGGATAATTTTTATTGATTATATATATATATATATATTTATATACTCAATTCAAATACATAGGTCTCTATTTATTTCCTTTGTATAGTTAGATTAACAAAACCGATATAAATAAAATTGAAAATCTGTATGTCTGTCTGTCTGTTTGTCCCGTCATCACGGGAGAACGGCTAAACTGAATTTGATGAAATTTTGTGGGTAGCCTGAAAATTGTCCCACTTAAAATTTATTCTATGTTTGGAGTTTCTACGATCAGTGGTTCTTGAGATATTAGTAAAAAACGAAATTTTCTTTTATCTCATCATCAGGGAAGAACTGCTGAACTAAATTTGATGAAATTTTGTGAATAGCCTTAAAATAACCTCCTATAAATTTAGCTTAAGTTTCGAGTATCTAAGACCAGGAGTTGTCGAGCTATTAATGAAAAACGAAATTTCTCCCTAGAAGTTCTACTCTCTAACTCCGTGGTTCAACCAAACGAAAAGCCTGAAAATCGTTCGAAAGTGAATTAGAACTTTATCTTTGAGGTTGATGAGAGATTTTTTGCGCCAATTAGTCACTTTCTGAAAGCATGAATCGTTTGAAACATGATTTAAATGGGAAATCTATCTCCATAGTTTATATTTCACAAGCTTTAACTGAACAATGAAAAGTTTAAAGAAATGAAAATGGTTATTTAATTTCGCAGTTTATGAGGAAGATTCTATCTTATATCATGTTACTCAGAAACGCAATTAAATTAAATCTGTCTGTTAACTTTAATTATTATTTTTTCGATTTGAATAATAAATAAATGGATATAAAAATATATTTTAGAAAAAAACGATTTGATTTTTCTTATAGCATTTTTGACTGGATAATATCAATTACGGTCTTCAGGTTTAAACGTTATTATTATTGATAATTTTGGGGATTATTGATTCAGGGATCAATGTTATTTTAAAGTTATTATGCCATTGTTTTATTACGACAAAAATTGTTTAAACTCATGTATTGTACGTTGTACGAGTAATTTTCTACAAATTCACGGGTATATATTCTAATCTACGAGAATATAAGTAGTACAGGTATATTGGCATATTTTTTATATATATTGGCATATATTGGAATCAATTACAACCTTCTGGTATAAAGAGTACGGAAATTATTGATATTTTCAATTTATTACGTCATCTCTTTTATTTTGGCAAATATTTTTGAGACTCATATTGTAATACTGGTAATCTTCTACTAACACACTGGCATATTTTCCAATCTGCAGCAATATAAGTAGTACGAGGTTGCATATATTGATTCAATTCCTTTGTTTTGTGAATTTGCTTACAAAAGGGGCCAGGATGTTTTATTCTTCAGATCTGCCCGTGAAGATAATTTTGCATAGTGAGAACAGATATTCTTAAACCTCTCTTTAGGAGCAATAAATTTAATATTTTAACAGAATTTACACATGATTGCGAATTACAAGTTTCTTTATATGATATACTCTGTACGAAGAACGGGTATGCTGCTAGTATATTATAAAATTTCTAAAATTGCTGGAAACTAAATAAATGCGTTCTACTTAATATATGGGACTTGAAAATTATACCTACTCGGGTAATACTATTCCATTTTAAACATACTTAATTCCTGTTTAACAAATGAGTATACTCTTCATAAAATGTAAATAATTACGATTTGAATTGTTTTCTGTTCCTGAATACTGCTTAGACCAAGCGGCATTAATCTTAAAATCGATCGAAGCAACTCCGTATTACTTCAACTATACAACTTTTTAGACTTCGTATCGTGCTGCCCTCTTCAGGTTAAAGTAAATTGAGGATGGAAAAACACTATATCATGTTAAAATTTTTGAATAATTTGTGTTACTTTATTGTCTTAAATATACGCTCAAGGTCCTTCAACGAATAATGCCGTTTACTTACACTTTAAACTTCCTTTTTTAAACTTTGGGGCCACATATTTAGCATACAAAAAGTAAAATTTCAAAACACGGTTCAAACTTGATTATGATTCTAACTTGACTATTCAATCAATGACTTTCTATTCAAGCAATAAAGTGGAGTGAAAAGAAATATTTTGATATAAGATTTATAATCCTACACCTCAGTGCGGAATAACGAGAATTAAATATACGTTCTCGTATGTCTGTCATGACCGCTTTACCGATACTACCATTATACGAGAATGATTCTACAGATTTGCATATTTTTCCATAATTTGTTAAGCTTAACAAAAATCAGGTTTATGGCTAAAATATTTCCGATTTATTTGAGCTTCAAGCAACGAAAACTTCAGGAAAAGAAAATTTCAAAATAATCTTCCAAGCTAAATCTCTCTCAAAATACGCAATCCAATTTAGTTATGTGGTGAAACTGTTTTCAAGCAATAAGATTGGATTCAACGACTGTTTTAATATAAGTTTTACCCTCCTACACCTCCTCACAGAACACGGGAATTAAATGACAGACTGTCTAGCATGATAGCTTATAATTGGTAAATTATTGATATCATTATGGCTCAACAGATTTCGCATTTTTTAAAACTGATTTGTGAAGCTTAATAAGGAGCATATTTCTGGCTAAAATATTTCACATTTTGTACCGCGTTAATTTCAGTTCCGTATTATCATGAGCAAATTTGGGTATTTCTGCATGTATCAGATAAATTAACGAACAGACATTTTGTCCTTTAAGACCTGTTGTATGCGTTTAACGCTTCTTGCAAAAATATTATTTTAAGTGATCATATAAAGTAAAATATTATTTTAAAATATTAAACTTTTTTAGGAACATTAATTTAAATATTTTAATAAAATGCTTTAAATAACAATGTCATTTAAATTACTATTAGGATTTGCACATGATTGTGAATTTTAAGTTTCTTTATAACGTATATTCCGTACGAAGAAATATATAATCAAAATAGTCTGCCGCTTAAACACATTGGATTTAAATCCGTTGCTAAGCGACATGATAATATTTTCTTCAAATAAATTGGCGGAGAAAATATCGTCTGCATAATGCTATCTCTATGGAAGGTTTAATTGTGCGTTTTTAATTACTATCTGGACAACCCCTGGTCCTAGGAAATCAAAGCATGGACTAAATTTTATGTGAGGCTAATCCACGTCAACCCCGAAAATTTCCTCCAATTCGGTTCAGTCGTTTTCCTAGACGATGAGACAAATAAACACACAAAAACGCTCAAATAAACGCACATGCAGATTTTCAATTTTATTTATATATATTTTCACATATAACAAAATAATTGATTGTAGACGTTTTGGTTTTCGATCAAATTCATATACAATTTTCAAAGTAATTAATTGATGAGTTCAAGGCAGTGCCCTGTCACAAGTAATGGAACACGACTCCTCTGTGTAAACTTTCGTTTTTTCTTCATATTTATAGTTATACAAAATGCTGAAGTAACCAGCTTATTACAAAATTTCAATTTGCATCTTTTAATTATTTTCTAAAGATTACATTGATTGTGTTGTTTAATTTTTTAACTTTTCTACCCTCTCAGATTTAGAGTCACGATTTATCTCCGCATTCGAATACATTTTTTAAGTATTTCACACATCTCTACATAGTCATGCTTTATTTATAAACATTGGTATATATAATTTTTAATTTATAATTAGTACTTTATTGTTTTATCTGTCACATTGTGCGAAAGAGAGCAACAAGAATCGAAGAGAAAATTATATACAGTGTGACATATTAGAAGGTAAGTTTTGTTTTATTAAGTGCTAGTCAAATAATAAAGATATGTATATAAAACAAGAAGGATCAATTATGCATAAACCATTTATTATGAAGCATTGATTGTATTGCAATTGGAAAGTGAAACACTTTCCAACTGCTATACAATTTTATTTAAACATCTCTAAGATGCGATACATTCGGCCGTCATATTTTTAAAATTATCACAATACTACAATAATTTATTATATTTGAAATCTTTAAACTTCATCGAAAAAAATGAACTTCATTCAAATAACGGCATTGAAATATAAATCGCCTGTCTCTCAATGAAAGAGCAATAAATATTTCAATCATACATCATAATACTACAATCATATATTTTACTCAAAAACTTAAAACCAAGGGAGAAAAAGTAATTTAACTCTATGCTTGAAACTTCGTTGAAAAGGTGTACTAAAAAATCGTCTGCTTCCTATATAAAATCAATGAAAATTTCATTCATATCTGCTTTATTCCAAACTCCAGAGCAAAATAAATTTGCGTTAAAAATTCCGCAATTCTTATATAATTCATCTTGCAGTTTGATGTGTTTATATTCTGCATACGTTAAAATTAGACTTCGTTGTAGAAATAATCAAAGTTTTATGATCATTTAAGCCCAAATATACTGTAATTACCTTGTTTCAGAATATAGATGCACAGAAATTAAACAAAAATAAAGCTGTTTTAGGACGGATACAGCACTACATATAAACAAGAAAGATAAATCATGCATAAAGCATTGATTATGGAACACTTTATCTGTCCAATCTATCCAACAGAAATACAATTTTATTTAAACATCTGTAAAATGCGATACATTCAGTGGTGATATTTTTTAAGTTTTCAAAATACTACAATGATTTGTTATATTTAAAATCTTAAAACTTCATCGAAAAAAATTGAACTTTATTCATATGACGTCATCGAAATATGAATCGCATGGCTCTCTATAAAAAGCAGTGAATATGTCATTCATAAACTTTTATTCCATTCATTTCATTCAACAGTGATGGTTGTTAAGTTTTCACAATACTACAATAATTTATTTTATTAAAAACGTAAAACCCAGGGGATAAAAGTAATTTAACTCTATACTTAAAACTTCGTCGAAAAAGTCTGCAAAAAAAATCGTCTGCTTCCCACATAAAATCAAGGAAAATTTCATTCATATCAGCTTTATTCCAAACTCCAGAGCAAAATAAATTTTCGTTAAAAAATTTCGCAATTCTTATATAATTTATCTTACTACTTGATGTGTTTACATTCTGCATTCATTAACATTAGGCTTCGCTGTAGAAATAATCAAAGTTTAATGATCATTTAAGCCCAAATATTTTGTAATTGTGTTGTTTCAGAATATAGATGCACAGAAATTAAACGAAAATAAAACTGTTTTAGGACGGATACAACACTAAATACAAATTAAAAGAACATTAAAAATCACGATTTAGACACAAGATGGATGGCATTGATCATTTAAACTCAAATATATTGTAATTGCGTTAATTCAAAATATAGCTGTACAGAAATTAAACAAAAATATAACGGGTTTAGGACGGATACAGCACTAAATATAAACAAGAAAGATCAATCATGCATAAAACATTGATTATGGAGCACTTTCCAACTGAAATACAATTTTATTTAAACACATCTGTAAAATGCGATACATTCAGTGGTGATATTTTTAAAATTATCACAATACTACAATGATTTATTATATATGAAAACTTCATCGAAAACAAATGAACTTTATTCAAATAACGTCATCGAAATATAAATCGCCTGGCTCTCTATATAAAAGTAATGAATATTTCATTTATAAACTTTTTTCCATTGCTTTCATTCAGCGGAAATATTTTTTAAATTACCACAATACTATAGTAATTTATTTTATTTAAAAACGTAAAACCATCGAGGCAAAATTACTTTCTAACTCCATGCTTAAAACTTCATCGAAAAAGCAATAATATGGAATCGTCTGCTTCTCTATTTAAAATCATTGAATGTTTCATTAATATCAGCTATATTGCAGACTCCAGGGCTAAATAATTTTGCGTTAAAAAAATTCAGCAATTCCTATACAACTCATCTTACAGCTTGATGTGTTTACATTCTCCATAAGTGGAAGTTAGGCTTCGTTGCAGAAATGATCAAAGTTTGATGATCATTTAAACTCCAAAATATTGTAACTGCCTTGGCGCAGTATATAGTTGCACAGAAAAAAAAAATAAAGTTGTTTTAGGACGGATGCAACTCTACATATAAATAGAAAAGAACCTTAAAAATCACGATTTTGGCACAAGATGGATGCCATATTTTATTTTGAAGTGGGTCACCTGATCTCTTCATATAATGTGGGTGTAATTATTATTTTAATTTTTATTTAAAAAAACTACCCAATATATATTACTGAAATTTTTTTTTATATTTTTATGGGATAATTTGAATATTTCCTAAAACTTTCGAAGCAATTTGTGAATTTTAAATTCGCTTAAAAAGTGTTTGAAAAATTAAGCCCCATAGGGTTCAATGTGTTTCATTTTTTCAACCCGGGTTCAATTCAAAAGTAATTGGGTGATATTATTCACTTATGTTCCCATAGGTCCTACAGACCTGTCTGAACAACATTCTAAAATTTCATTTTTATAAAGTCATTTTACAGCAGTTATCGTGCGAACGGACAGACAGACAGACAAAATGAACAAAGTCATAAACTATTTTCAACTATGTTGTTAAGTATTAAAAAAAACAATAATTAAACCTTCCACAGAAGTTGCATTATGCAAATAATATTTTTTTCACCAATTTGAAGAAAATTATACCATGTCATTTAGCAACGGATTCAAATCCAATATGTTAATTTCTATTAATCCGATTTAAGTAATAAAGAAATGTATATGAAACAAGAAAGATCAATCATGCATAAAACATAGATTATGAAACACTCCCGAAATTGCATTCTTGACTGGCCTTTTTGACCGGCCTTCAAGTTTACAGAATACGGGGATTAAAAAATGTTTGAAAAATTAGGCCCCATAGGGTTCAATGTGTTTCATTTTTTCAACCCGGGTTCAATTCAAAACTAATTGGTTGATATTATTCACTTATATTCCCATAGGTCCTACAGACCTATGGGAACATAATGATATTTTCAATTTATTATGTCATCTGCTTTATTTTGGCAAATATTTCTGAAACTCAAATATTATAGTATGGATAATCTTCTACTAATACATGGGTATATTTTTTAATCTACGAGAATAAAAGTAGTAAGGGTTCCCATACAATTTTAGACCTTTCATTTTGGCACACATTTATTTAATTTCATATCTTTCCGTAAATTTGTTCACAATCGGAACCAGGATGTTTCATTATTCAGATCTGCCTGGGAAGATAATTTTGTACAGCGAGAACAGAGACTCTTAAACTTATTTTTAGGAGCATAATTTAAATATTTTAATAGAATGTTATGAATAACAATGCCATTTAGAATACTATAGGAATTTTCATATGATTGTGCATTTTAAGTTTCTTTATAATGCATATTCCGTATGTCTAACGGGTATACTGCTAGTAGAATTATAAACAAATATGCACATTTCTGATTGCACCATGTGTAGGAGAACATGATTGCTTTCTACAAATGTAAGTGATAACACCGTTAGGATCTGCAGTCATTAAATATCACTATGCATCCATATCTGGAAACAATATTGTATATTCTTTGCATGCTGGTATTAAAGTGCTCGACTGATGATCCATCCTCATCTGTGCACCATGGTTTTGTGATCATTGTTGTTCGTCATCACGATGCAGGCTATAAGATGATCAGGGAGTGGCAAATTTCTTTAATCAAGGAATTTAGAATTTTCCTGGAAGAAGTATTTACTTCCAATCTAGTACCTATGCAGGACATTATTTGAGTTCCTCCCCCCATTAACAGAAAAATCGGATGCACATAGGACAAGACTTTCGCTATATAATGCAATGACCCTACGTCTTTGACAGTGAGAAAATGATTCATAAAATCTAGGTCCCAATGTTTTTAATATTAAATTGTACATTGGGCGCTTTTACGGATGATAACATATAAAACTATTACCTATCCAATTAACTTATATTTCGCGTAACACTAAATTGAAAATTATCAATATTGCTAGCATTCATAGTAAGCAATATAGACAGTATATTAAATTAGTTTAATAATTAATTCATCAATTCGGCGTCATTTTCGCTAACTTAGTGTCATGTTTGAAATGTTAATGATGGTTTCGTTAATCTAGGGACAAATATCGCCAGGCAAGAGGAGAAAAGACCATTTCCTATGCATAAATATCTGTTGGGAAATTGTGAGACGACAAAATACAAAACTATTACACAATTATCCCTTCTTGCAAATGAAACAAACTAGCTAGATCCACAAGGATGATGTTAACAAATTTGTCTCATAATAGTGCATGAAAAGTGAATTTATTTTACGATAGTTTATAAATTTATATGATTACTTTGTTTATAAATTTATATGATTTTTTATACATTTATTTGAAAAAAGTTCAATAAATTAAGAACGGTTGAATCTAGCGTTCTAAAAATTATATCAATTGTTTTCTAATAAAAAATTACATAAGAAATGAATATTTATGTAGTATCATTAAAGTTTTCGATTTCTTGATTATTTTTTTGAATTTCATTCGAACATTTGAAAGACCATTGGAACCGTTCATTTGATTCCGTTTAAAATCAAAAGGCTTCCAGTATTCACTGATTGTAATTTTGTACCAAATTTCGTTCAAAACGCTCTATTCATTCATGAGACATCATCTCCATTGATTCATGAACACACACGCACACATATTCCATATATACATTACAAATACATATTACAGATATATCCACACATACATTACCTCAAAAACGATCGATTTGAGCTGAAGGATACTTGAAACGTGCTTTTCCGTAGAAAATATGAATTGGAATTTCTATCCGTCACAATACTTTTCCTATACATTGTACTATGTATATAGGAAAAATAGTTATAAACACCCAAAACTGCAATATTCGGGCGCCCGTTTTATGCAATATTGTATCAAAATTTCGTTATATACATTTCTGTTAAAGATTTTTAGTTTCAAATTCTAGTCCTTTTGCATTGCAAAACGTAAAATTTGGAAACACTGTACGTTCCTATTCCCATACCAGATACGGTCAATCGTTCGTTTATTACTATAAACACTAAATTTATTGCTTGGGTGCATTATTGTCCATTAATATTTAATTAATTCGAGAGAGAACATTTGATTTGTTTCCTATGGTTGTGTAACTAAACTCATAACTTCTATAATTAATATTTGCAGTTATTCTATAATTAATATTTGCAGTTATTCTATAATTAACATTTGCAGTTATTCTATAATTAATATTTGCAGTTATTCTATAATTAACATTTAGAGTTCTCGCGTATCAGTATTATTTTCTGATCAACATCTAGTTCAGTTACGCTCAACATCTAGTTGCGCGTAAATATACGCGAGGTTTATACGCAGTTTTAATTTCAATATGCGACATAAACTTGGATAATATTTTTTTATAAAGTGCCCCATGCACACTGACTCTCCAATTTTGCAACATCCAGCTTTAAGAAATACCCATCTTCTATATTTGAAAGGTTTTTTTTAGAATAAGTAATTTCCCAGTCCCTGCAATATTTTGTCCTCAGTGTTGGCTGATAGGAAACTTTTTCCCAAATATTAGTGGATTTCTTGGAAGCTACTTCCTTTATTTATCCAAAAAATACGTGAGATACTTTTTACAGACATTTCTGTCTCAGTTAACTGACGATGCGTCAATATGAAGCGGCAGACCTTATCCTACCCCTAAGTATGTTCGCATTTGCATATAAAGTGAAAAAATCTAAACTTGGAGAAGAAAATCATTGACAGTGCTTTTTAGGGTTGTTTTGCGAAGTGCTTTAGGATTTCGTTTTCATGAAAACCGACGTCATTTTATACACCACATTTCTTACATTTTACAATATTTTAACTCTGTATCCATTTATAATCAAGATTTATTTTCAATAGCATAACATAGATGGTTTGTTTTAAATATCAAGAAATAATTATATAAACAACGAATATCTAACTGTCTGATCAATATGTGAATAAATTTGCCGTCTGTGTCTTCTGCAGCAAAAAATCTGAGCTTCGAACAGGAACGAAATTCCGTACTGTGTTAACTCAACTCCTGTTATCGAAAAAGGTTTTCAGTTTATTTTAAGTTGAAGCATGATTTTGAGCAATATTCACACAGAGCCTTAGCGATCGAAAATTTTATCACAGAGTTTTCATCACGACGTTATCTGGAAGATCAAAGTAGTTCTTTCTAACGATCTGTAAACCGAATCTGTAATACAATTCCTTCATATTTGTTAATGAAATACATTAAAATATGTATGTTTTATTTATATTTTCTTATTTTGTCGAACTTGAAAAGGATGATTAGCACAATTCTTCAGTTATTCAAAATTATAGGAATTTTCGAATTCTAACAGAACATTTCTAAATTAATCTATGCTTTTAACTCTCGTTAATTATCATTCAAAAGCATAAAAATCGTCGAAACTTTCGATATTGTTATTCCACGGAGAGCTACTATCGGTAGAAGTATATATGTGTACGCATGCGTAACAAATAGTTGCAGACGTATATTTTAACTACCGTATTTGGATTGAAACGAAAAGAGTAATGATTTTGGTTCAAAACTGAAGATTTGTAAATTGAGTAGTGTTATCTGCATGTGTATTATTAAGGTAGCGGGCATTTATTAAGGACTCGGGAAATGCCGCTTAATTCGTTCTAGTGTCAAATAAAATGTCATTGAATTGAGTAAAAATACATATTTAAAATATTTGATAGCATTAAAGTTTATTTCTACATTGATCAGAAAAGGTGTGTTCTACTACAGATTCGATTCTTAAATGAAGACGTAAATTGCATATTAAAATATTTTACTGTAATAAAACGGTACTGAACATGATTATTCCAAGAAGACACAAAGGGAACTACTTGAAGTAATTATGCTCGAAATCTTGATTGTCTGTACTCGCAGCTAATGTATTTTTCGGTTTAAATATTGCTGCAGATATTCGTAGTATATTTTTAAAATTTTAGTCCTAATTTTAATAGATCTTTTTCATAAACTATTCAAAAAACATACATTGTAACCTAAGGTATTCACAAATTATTTTCATATATTTAGAAGCCCTTAAATGCACGATTCTTACGTTAGAGCGATATTAGATGAAGTCAAATATCAAACTTTATTAAATTGATTGCCAGTTTGATCTTTTATCATTTAACGATTCATCTTCTTAACACTTTACAACATATTGAAAAGTGTTAATGATTGTTGTCTTCTGTCTGTCTGTCTGTCTGTCTGTCCGTTCGCATGATAACTGCCGTAAAAATGACTTTATCAAAATGACATTTTTGTAAGTTGTTGATATGGTATATGCGACATATGGGAATGTAAATGCATAATATCACTTCATTAGTGTGGGACTGAACCCGTTCTTTTATCTTTGAACTGAAATAAAATACACTGAATCCTATGGGACTCAATTTTTCAAATACTTTTTAAGCGAATTTAAAATTCACAACTTGCTTCGGAAATTTTAGGTAATATTCAAATCATCGCATAAAATATATAGAAAAATTTGAGCAAAATATGTTCGGTAGTTTTTAAATGAAAATTAAAATAATAATTGCACCCATGGTATATGAAGAGATCACGTGACTCACTTCAAAATGAAATATGGCATCCATATTTTTTCAAAGTGTCAAAATCGTGATTTTTAAAGTTCTTTTTTATTTATATTTAATGTTGCATCCGTCCTAAAACAACTTTATTTTTTTTCTGTGCATCTATATATCGCGCTGCATCTATATATCGCGCTAAAGCAATTCCAATATTTTTTAGTTTAAATGATCATCAACCTTTGATTATTTCTACAACGAAGTCTAATTTTCACGTATGGAGAATATAAACACACCAGGCTGTAAGATGAGTTGTATAAGAGTTGCTTAATTTTTTTAACACAAAATTATTTAGTTCTAAAGTCTGCAATATAGCTGATATGAATGAGACATTCATCGATTTTGATTAGAGAAGCAGACGATTCTATAGTATTACTTTTTCAATAAAGTTTTAAGTATGGAGTTAGAGAGTACTTTTATCTCCATGGTTTTACGTTTTTAAGTAAAATAAATTATTGTAGTATTATGATAATTTTACAAACATCACCGTTGAATGAAAGAAATGGAATAAAAGTTTATGAATGAAATATTCACTGCTTTTATAGAGAGAGCCATGCGATTCATATTTCGATGACGTCATATGAATAAAGTTCAATTTTTTTCGATGAAGTTTTAAGTTTTCAAATATAATAAATTACTGTAGTATTGTGATAATTTTAGAAATACCACCGTTGAATGCATCGCATTTTCGAGATGTCTAAATAAAATTGCATCGTAGCTTCAAAGTGTTTCATAATCAATGCTTTATGTATGACTGATCTTTCTAGTTTTATATATAACTTATCGAGTGGATCGTCTGGTGAAAATGTTGAAAGTGCAAGCCTAAATATCAAGCAGGGTTAGATGGAAAGCCATTAACTGCGTCAAAATTTAGCCTCTCTACTGGTTCAACAATTGACAACATTTGAGATGCTTCAGTAATTAATTTTTAACAATTTCGCTGATAAATTGCTCAGTATTTTCCCTTATATTTAAATATATGCTTATGCACATGAAATGCATTATATTGTTTCGTTTTGCTGGAATAAAATTAAACTAATCCAATCTGCACTAATCTAATCAATCTTGCACGTGGCTTGAAATTAGGCAATGTTTGTTTTTGTTATTAGAACTTTAATTTTCAGACGTTTTCAGTAGCATTTTTCCTAAAATACTGCCTTGATAAAGGCCAAACATTTATATATATTTATAGCAGAGCTATTCTATATAAAGGCCATTTAGCCATACGGAACTTGGAATACACTGAGACTTTTCACATTTGTTATCAAATTGATATATCACTCCGTAAGAGCGTGCAGGTGTTGGGGTGTTTTAATTTTATTACTCTTAATATTCTAAATATTTATTTATTTTATTTCTCTATTCTATAATATTTTTATTTCTCCTTTTATATTTCAACATTTATATTATTCATTTTATTATTGTGTTATATAATTTCCGCCATCTCTTGATTATTTCAACAAATCTTCATACATATATACTTTTCACTTGCAAATTTATTAGTTTTCTAAACTCCGATATTACACAAAATGCAATTATTAATTTCCATTGCAATATACTTTATCTAAAGTCTCAAACTTGTACAATTTATTATATCAGGTTAGTAATTAAATAATAAATCGCCTACCTTTGCCTCTGTAAAAAAATTTCAACTCATCATAATATAATTCACAGAACAAGTCAATGTGCTAAAATAATTTATTTATTTATTTATTTATTGAATTTCACAGAACCCTATTTTATATTCCAGAATTTCCCGACTTAACCCATGTTCAAATTCCTCTCAGGACTAAATATCCTGTACATGATCACGCGACTGGTCTGTCACAAAATTACTTTTAAACAAACTGACTTCATAATTTTAAAGAAATAACATAAAGTGAAAATATTTACTTCATAATTTCAAATTAACAATATTTTACACATGGTGGTGCTACCAACAAAACATCAAGATTAGTTCCAAGTGTTATTAAAGTCAAAAATTCGAAATTACTGAAATGTTCTTTACTTTAATAAATAATATTCAGCACATAGACGAGTATGTAGTATAGTTCATGTCAAGGAAATAAATTTGTAAAACATTAACTGTGCGGCGAGGTTGATAACAGAGCAAATCATTAGCTTGGACTCGATCCTTTAGACTTACTTGTTTTATTTACTATATTTATTTAATAAATTTTTAAGAATATTAAAAAATCTGATGTGGGAATCACATGACTTTCCTTATATAATGCAATGAATTTACTTCTTTCACAGTTAAAAAACGATGAAAAGATCCACAGCGCAATGTTTGTAACATTGAATTGAACATTTTGCGCTTTTCCGGGTGACAACATGTAAAGCTATTTCGTACCCAATTAGCTTATATTTTACGCAACTCTAAATTAACAATTATCAATATTGATAGCAACCTCAATAAGCAATATAGTCCATATATGAAAATATTTTAATAATAAATTCATCAATTAAGCATCATTTTTATCAACTTCGTCATTTTTGAAATTTTGACGATATTTTCGTCAATCTGGAGCTAAATATCGCCAAGTTAACGATATTTCGCTACATTATTAGCCAAGTTCACCATATGTATCGTTAAATATTACAAATAAACGGAGAGAAGCGCATTTCTTATATATAAGAAAATATGGCCGTCATATGAACGAATTAAAAATGTGCAAAGCATTGCCTCCTATTTAGTGTCATTTTTATCAATTTGGTGATATTTTTATCAATTTGGCGATATTTTTGTCAATCTGGCAATATTTTAAAAAGACCAGCCAATTTGGCGATATGCCGTTGTCATGTCGCAATTCTGCGCCATGAGCCTTTTTGTATTTTCTGCAAGAGAAACATCCTTCTCTCCGTTCGTGCCTGTACAGTGTTTTTACTAACACTTGTTTCCATTGGAATTACATTAAAAGGCGCATTTCGTCGAAAAATCGTTGGATTGTCTGGACTTAGTGTCTGCCCGGGATGCGTGACGTTTGCTCGCTGTTGCCGAGGAGGAGCGCGCCGTCCAATCAGGAAGAAGCGCAATTTTTTGCGAAGGAGAACTTTTTAGCGTGGGCTCTTGCGACCCATACTTTTTCTCTTCGTGCTGGAACTCTTGGACTGAAAGGTCGCATCGAAAGTTTGTCGAAAGGAGACAAAGGCCTTTAGCCAAAATGGCTTGCCTTTTCTGGAGCTGAAGGAGCGGAGCCTGGAAACTATTATTAAATATTCTGATGTGCATATTTTTCTAAATCTTTCTTTTTATTCCAGGTATATATCCGTCATCAAACCCCCGGATTGTTTGATGTGTTCACTCGAAAAATGATTCGGACCGGTGAAAATTGGACTGATGTCCTGAGAAAAAGTTTGGTTTTCCCTTCCTCGACATTTCCCCATTGGAACTTTTGACTCAGCTTTAATCCGTGATTACTTGATGCAAATCTGTTGCTCCAAATTAAATAAAATTAAGAGATCAGGTAAATTTTCCTTTTACCGGAATCAATGATTCCGAGGCAGTACTGGCATAACGAGGACCAACCTCTAAATTAAATGGCTCATGTTAAATGCATTTTTGGTTAATTAAATTAGTATTGAAAACCATATGAATATTGAATTGAAATTAATGTGATATATAAATTTTGAACAGAGCAGATATACAGATTGTTAATACATAAATAAAGCTCTGACTATAATTAGATAATTTGAAGGATAAATAGATATATATATATATGCTGTTGAAATTCTTAAAATAAATATTGATTATTAATTTGAGTGACAATTGAGCCATGTTTTTATTGTGTTATGTTTGCTTTACTCACTGTACTTCATTTAGGATTAATTCTCCTAAACTGGGAACTCCTTTAGATCTTGAACCTGGTGTTTTGCTGTTAAATTTTTGAGACTAGATATGTCTAATATATGTCTCCTTGGCCTTTTGAAATTACGATCACGAAGTTGTGGGTGGTGGAGTCGGTAGGTGCTGTTTGTACTGACCCAGCTCCCACAAATTGGTGCCGTATCCCTTTCCCAGAGTATTACAGTGAGTGGAGTATAAATTTATGAAAGAGTGCAAATATTTTATTGTGATTATATATTGCAGTACTAATATGTCGAAGTAAGTTGAAAAATTCTTTTGTGGTGCAAAATATTTGAGTTTAATGGGCATGAAAATTTTTGTTTATGTGTCATATTAAGAAAAAGTGCAGAAGCCCAGATGCACCAGAGTATTATTTGCATGATTTAATTTGCATATTACATGTTGAAATTGTGTTACATATATATTTTGAGGTACTTGACATACATAAATACACAAAATTCTATATGATATATGATATATGAGTAAATTGAAATTTCCAAATACACACACATTAAAAGGTAAATACATGAAGTGCATACATTTATTTTTGAAAAGTGAATACAAAAGTTCTGTGCACATACAAAAGTGATTCGAAGTTCATGATAATGAACAAAAAGTGAAAAAGTTACACGTTGTGTTTTTCAGTGCTCTGTTTACACATAAATAAGTGATTTAAGCGAAAGTGAAATCAATTTTCCACAATAAACTGTGCTTCGTGATAAATTTGAAATTTTTGGTGAAAAACCTTGTGCTAAAATGCCTAAATCTAGAAATACGAGAACAAGCAGGAGTAGAGACTCCTCTGCTCATCCAAGTGTGTCCAACCACCGTATCCCTTCGGTGTCTCCACCACGACTTTCTCCAAATGCTGGCAGATCGGCTTCCGCTGTCAGAGACTCTAACAAAATGAAAATTGGAGTTGGATCTCAGTTCCTTGGATCCATTCCAAGTTTTGCTGGCAATGCAAATGAATCTTTTCACGAATTTTTGGAGAAATTTCTTCTGGTTGCTGAACATGCCGAATGGTCTAATAGAGATAAAATTTTCATTTTAAAATTGAAGTTATCTGGTCGTGCGGAAAGACTGATAAAATCCATCCCGAAACTAAACCAAAGCATGAATTTTACTGAAGTTGTTAACGCACTCAAGGAAAACTTCACAAAGAAAGAAAATATTGCCAAGAACGTTGCTGCCCTTGTAAATTGTAAACAGCTGGTAAACGAGGATGTACGTGATTATGCGAACCGCATAGAAGCTGAATCCTTTGTGGCTTTTCCACAAGATGCTGTGTCTGACAACGAAGATTCCCTGAGAGCTGCAATTTTGCTCAACTCATTTAAGAAAGGATTAAAGATCCTTATTCGAAAAGCTGTGTTATCTGCAAACCCACAGTCATTTGAAGCTGCTAAAGACATTGCAATTTTGGAAGAAGAGGTGCAAAATGAAGAGCTGGAAGAAATGACAGAGGACGTAAATACTGTAAGAACTGAAAATGACCCTAAACAAGAAATTGAAGAACTGAAGAAAGAATTAAACTTAAAGAAGAAAGAATTTGAGAAGTTAAGAAGAAAATTCAGTGAAAATTCAGAAAAAAGAAAGAAAAGACTGAATGAAATAAAAGAAGATCTGGAAAAGAGCAATTCCAGTTTTGAAGAATCTTTCCTGGATACGCCCTCTACAAGCAGATACAATGAAAATGAATTGGAAGAGGAAGATTGGGAAGATATTCCAGTAAAGAAGAAACATAAACCATCAACATCTTTCAGAACTTCTACACCATCTAAAAGATCTGAAAGTAGAAACCGTTTCAGTCAAAGAAGAATTCCAGTTGCCTCACAGGAAGAAGAGTGGTATGTTAAAAGTCCATATCAAAATTATTCTCCAAGGAAAAACTCTCATATTTTTAGAAGACCTTTTCGTAACAGTTCATATAGAAATTCAAATGTCCAAAGAAGATATTTTTCAAATCTTAGAAATTCCTTTGATAATTATAAATCACAAAACTTCAATAATTTTGGATATAGAAGAAATAACAGATATTTTAATAATAGATTTGGTAATAGAAGGCAATTTAGAAGACAAAACTTTAGAACACAAAATTTTCAATCTCCACTAGTTAATAGACGAAATTCTGAAGTTAGTTTTATGACGGAAATCGAGAATCCTTGCCAAAACAATTTTCCTATTATTCAAGTTTTTGTTGAAGATGTTAAATTGAATGCATTAATCGACACTGGAAGTTCCATAAACATTATCTATGGTGATGCCTTACAGAAAATTGATCCTCGAAAGGTGAAAATAAAACATACATCCAGGATTGTGAAGGGAGTTGGAGATAAAGATGTTTTGGTTGATGAGAAAGTTTTTTTCCCGTTGACTGTTGGAAAAGACGTCATGGTGATTGAATGTTGCATTTTAAACATACCTGCACCTAACGAATACAACATGATTTTAGGAAGTACTTTTCTGCATAAAAGTAAAGTGACCATTGCCTTTGGACACAAAGATGTTCAACCTGAAATATCTGAGTGTAATGCAATAAATTATAAATGTAATAGAAGAAATTACAATTTTACACAGGATGTAGATTATAGATATAATAATGGATATTTATTTGAACAAAACAATTTTCACAATGAATTTAGAGACGTTGATTTTAGAAATTTTGATGCAAATGGAAATGAAAGGTCAAATTATGAATGTGAAAATGATTTACATGAAAGACAAATGAATGACAATGTACATACAGACAGATTTTTGACAAAAGACAATACCAGTGACAATGAAATATTTCAGACAGATTGTGATAAACATGATGAAGGAAGTTCACAACAAAACCAGGCAATAGGGATTGCCAAAGCTTTCAACAAATGTGTCTTGAAGCCATATACTGAATCTTTTATTAAATTAAAAAGAAATTACAAAATTGAAAAAGACACGACAATTTTACTTGAACCTATCAATAATAAAGAATTTTCTGCAAACAAAATTTTCGTAGCCAGAAGTATCCACAAAATTCCTGAAAATGACTTTTTGTATGCAAAAGTTGCAAATCCATCTGAAAAAGTTGTTTATATAAACAAAGGTATGAAATTGGGAACTTTCGAAAACATCCATGAATCTGATATTGACATAAATAATAGAGTTGACATTGAAAACTGTATTGAAGAAAATGAAACATTTGATGCATGGGGAGGAGATTTTGATTTGAAACATATGAATATTGCACAAAAAAATTTGCTTTTGAAATTACTAAGTAAATATAAACATGTTTTTGCTAAAAATATGAAAGAATTGTCTGGATGTGACACTATTTTGCACGAAATTAATCTTGAATCTAACATACCTGTTAGGCAAAAGCCATACCGCATTCCACATAATTTACAGAAAGAACTTTCACGCCAGGTAAACGAACTCCTTGATGCAAAAATCATTCAGCGCAGTACATCACCTTACAATACTCCAGTGCTTTTTGTGAAGAAACCTGATGGAAGTTACCGTTTGGTAGCGGATTTTCGAAAGCTCAATAAGATCACTATTGTTGAGAACTATCCGATTCCAAATATATCGGAATTAATCGATAACTTGTCTGGAGCCTTGTATTTTTCTACCCTGGATCTAACCAGTGGATTTTACCAATTGTGTTTACATCCTGATGATTACCCGAAGACTTCCTTTTCAACACCTGATGGCCACTTTGAATGGACCAGAACCCCATTTGGTCTTAAGAATGCGCCTGCATCCTTTCAGAGACTGATGTCTCTGGTGCTGGCTGGCATATCTGGAATTTATATTGATGACATTATAGTTGCTTCAAGAACATTCGAAGAACATTTGAAAAAACTAGAAGAGATTTTTGTAAGATTAAGTAAACATGGTCTTAAATTGAAACCAAGTAAATGCCATTTTTTCAGAAAAACAATTAAGTATCTTGGATTTTTGGTATCAAATGGAAAAGTACAACCTGATACTCATAATTTGGAAGTTGTAGAGAAATTCAAAATCCCTAAATCAATTAAGAATGTGAGACAATTTCTTGGACTCACTGGATTCTATAGAAAATTCATAAAAGA
This sequence comes from Amaurobius ferox, assembly GCA_951213105.1. Classification (NCBI taxonomy): domain Eukaryota; kingdom Metazoa; phylum Arthropoda; class Arachnida; order Araneae; family Amaurobiidae; genus Amaurobius; species Amaurobius ferox. Next base: position 36,333,021 of record OX578141.1, on the reverse strand, counting down.
CTATGCAGAACTGACTTTGCCATTAACAGAATTATTGAAAACTAAGAATAATGAAAGCAAAAAGAAATTTATTTGGACTAATGAAGCTCAAAAATCTTTTGAAATTTTAAAAGGAAAACTTCTATCAAAACCTATTTTGACCCTTCCAGATTTTAGAAAACCATTTATTCTACATACAGACGCATCAAATCACTCTTTAGGTAGCTATTTGTCTCAAGAAGATGAGAATAAAATTTTGCATCCAATATCTTACGCAAGCAGAAAGCTTAGCGAAGCAGAATGTAAATACAGTGTTGTCGAAAGAGAAGCATTAGCTGTTGTTTGGGCTACAAACTATTATAAACATTATTTAATTGGAAAACCTTTCACAATTTTTTGTGACCAAAAATCTTTGTCCTTCGTATTTAAATTAAAAGATCCTACATCTAGATTGGCAAGATGGATCGCATCTCTATCACAGTTTGATTATCAAATAGTACATAAACCAGGAAAAGCAAATGTAGTTGCTGATTATATGTCAAGAAATGTAGATGAATGTACAAATACTATTGACAATATTGCACAAAGATTTGTGTCACAATATAAAGTTATAAATCAAAATGTTAATCAAAATTTTCCAAGTGTAAATCAAAATTCTCAAAGTTCTAATAATGTAAACAATACTAATAGTAGCAATAGAAGAGAATCAGAAATCAATTTGAATCCAGTCAATACAAATGAAGCAAATGAAATTTGTGCTGTTAATAATAATGAAAGTGAAATGCAAAATGAAAATAACATGCAAATTGGTCAATTGGAACAAACATTTACTTGTCCCACCTTGCTCATAAGAATTAAGAATGCTCAAAAATCTGACCCAAGGTGCAATAAAATTATAGATCTCTTAGATAAAAACATAAAACCGTACCCACAAACCTTGGTATTTTTTAGAAAAGATGATATACTGTGGTGTACGCACAGGTATCCTAAGCGTAGACATCAAGAACAAGAAAGAGTTGTTGTTCCGCAGGAACTTGTGTCTGAAATTTTATGGTTACATCATGACTGTCCTACTTACGCACATTGTGGATTTAGAAGAACTTTAGCTTCTGTAAGTAGAAAATATTTTTGGCAGGGAATGTATTCCCAAACAAAAAATTATGTATCCTCATGTGAAATTTGTGTGGTAAATCGTGGCTTTAGAAATAACAAAGCACCCATACAAAGATTTTCAAGATCCACATATCCATTTGAGCATATCGCCATGGATTGTGTCGGACCATTACCTATATCAAGATCAGGAAATAAATTCATACTTGTCATAACTGACTATTTTACAAGATGGCCTGAAGCATATCCCTTAGCTTCAATTAAAACTGAAGACATTTTAAGTTGCTTAGAGCACTACATGGCTCAGCATGGTATACCCAAATTCATCGTCTCGGATCAAGGGACGAATTTTGTTTCTAGAACAGCAAGATGTTTCTATAAGAAATTAGGAATAATAAAGAATACTACTACTGCCTATATGCCATCTGTAGACGGTTGTGTTGAAAGATTAAATGGTACTTTGATCAGATCCTTGAAAAATATTGCATATAACGATAAAGATAATTGGGACAATCTGATACATTTTGCTTTATTAGCACATAGAAATGCCATACATGCTTCTACGGGTGAATCGCCTGCTTATTTACTCTATGGTAGAGATTTAACAGTTCCAAATACTTTGATCGCTGGATTTAAACCTCCGACATATGAATCAACATATGATTATGGAGAAGACATGAGATTCCGACTTAAAAGAACATATGATGTAGTAAAAAGTAACTTAGAAAAAGCTGAAAATTCACAAATTTTACAACAGCATAAGAAAGCAAAGATGCCCAATATTAAAGTTGGTGATTTAGTGTATCTTTACACTCCCTTTTTACCTCATGGACAGTCAAGAAAACTGAGTTCATTTAATAGAGGTCCTTTTAAAGTGATAAAACAAACATCTGCAGTAAATTTCCTCATCAGACATGTAATGAATCCCAAAAATGAACAACTGGTTCATGTGAACAGACTGACTCTTTTACCTCCAAGAAGAGAGGAATTGCAGAAATTTTCAAAACAAACTCATGAAAGTCAAAAATTGAACTCTAAGCCAAATAAACTTACTCCTGTGATCACCGCTGAGAAAGACTCTGTGAAACTAAAATCTTGTTTAACAAGATCTGGAGATAAATCTCAAAACAAAAAAACTGTGAAAAGAGTAAGATTTAATTTGCCAAATAAAAGGGTAAATGAAAATGCTGTTCATACTAGATCAAACTTTCATGCTAATAGAAGTCAACAATATGTTCAGAGAAATAATTCAAATAACTTTGATAATAGAGGAAATGGAAGAATCATTTACAACAATAACTTTAGAAATAGTTATACACCACACCAAAATCAGTATTACATGACAAACAGAAATACACGTACACCATATAATCTTAGAAATAAAAGATTTTCACAATATTAAATTTTGGTTGAGTTCACAATTTTTCAGAAATTAAATTTTGCAAGAAAAGATTTCATTTTAAGTTAAAGTTTATACTTGTTTAAGTTTTATATTTCAATATTGTCTTTTAAAATAGAATTTATGAAAAAATTGTTGTAATTTTAAAAATTTATTGGAAATCTTGCATTAAGTTAAAAAAGTAAATAAGTAATTGATTTTGTGAACTATAATTTATGAATGTTTATATTATAATTTTAATAATAAGTAAATTTGTTAATTAACTCTCCTTGGACTTTAAAATTTTTCGAGAGTCCTGTCTTGATTGACTTTGATTATATTGATGTGTTTTAATGTAAAAAAAAAATGTTTGATCACTTGTTTAAATTCATTAATGAAAATAATTAAAATGGTGTTGGTAATTTAATTGTTCCCCTAAGTAAAAGGGAGGAAATCTTGATTTCTGAAGGAAATTTTGAATTTTGGAAAAAGTAAATGATTTATTAAAATTAAAGGTGAAATTAATATAAAGTAAATATAAAGAATTTAAGTAATTGAAATAAATTAAGTAATTTGAAAGTGAAAATGAAAAGTTTGAATTTGAAAATTTAATGAAATTTTTTTTTTGAAGATCAAAAATAAATGATCTCTTTTGAAAAATGTTTTTGAAACTTTGTTGCTGAGAGAGGTGAAATTTTTGGCTGATGTGTTGTTGAAATTCTGTTCTCTTGAAATTCCATTTCACATTATTGTTTTTTTTTTGACCAGCAGTTTTCAAACATCTACACAAATTTCAGTTAGACATCATATTTTTATGCTGCAACCCCTTTTTCTGAAAGCTGGCTGGTGGACGCAAACATTGGACAAATCTACACGAATCACAGATGAAGAAGCAGCTTAGCAAATTAATTGTCCGAACTTTTGTGGCAGGACTGGAGTCCTGGACGACAACTTGCTCCGAGCCTACCTAGGACGGTTGTGATTGGCCAGGTGGGAAACTGGTGAAGCTATGAGGATGATGATGAAGAAGATGATGATGAAGAAGATGATGATGATGTTGGGATCAGCGCAAGCTGCCCAAAAATTTTGATGATATCCGTGCTTCTGAGGCATGTCCTGGCATCCTGTTTCTGCTGCAATCGCTTCCTGCACGCGAGTATTTTTTTTCTTTTTCTACACCCCTTTTTTTTTAGTGTTGGCAACTCGTTAGTCCCCGCCGAGTTTGCTCTTTTGATGTGTTCCTGCTCTTTTACATAACTGACGTGAATTTCAGGAGAAATTTTTCTCCTCTTCTCTCTCTCAGTAGACAAATGTATATAAATGTAAATTTTTCTTTTGTGACATGAAGTAGTCACTTGTTGAGTTATTTCAGAGATTTGTTAAAACTAAAGTAAATTGAAATTTTAAGATAAATTAAATAATGTAAATATAAATGAATAATTTAAAGTAAATTATGAAAGTGTGTCAGAATGAGAAAATTCTGAATTGTCTTGATGACAAAAATAAGTTGAATTAAAGTTAATGTTGAAATTGTTGAATAAATGATAAAAAGTTGAAATGTTGAAAAATTGAAGATAAATGTAATTTAAAGTTAATGTGTTAAAATGAAAGTAAATTAAAGTCAGTTAAATTGAATGAAAAGTTTTGAAATGAAAAATTGAAATTGGAAAATGGAAATATTGAAAGTGACTTTGTTCTCAAAAAGTGAGACATTTTTGAATGAGTAAATGAATCTCATTACCTGATTATGACAAATTTAAATTAAAATTAATTTTCAAAATATGTAATCCTTAAGAATTTTTGTGTCACTTGTGTGTTTGAAAGTGACAATTGTTTGAAAATATTTGAAATTTTTGAATTGTTATATTGTTAAGGTTGTAAATTCATATTGTATCATATTTTATTTTCATATCACCTGATTGATCTCAATGTGGTTGATTGAGATAGTGTGTTGTCAGGCAAATTGCCTTGACAAATTTTTCTTCTGATTTAGTGTAATTTTATGTAAATTTTTGTAAAGGTTCCTTTAAGATGTGGTGACGCCTTGTCATCCTTTCGGTTTTCTTTTGGTCTTTTCCTGTAGTGATGAGTGGCTTGGCCAGTCATTCAGATCTACAGTGCTGTTGTTTTGAGAATCGTGACGTACGCACCTTTCTCGCCCAAAATTTTTGTTTTAAATTATTGTACACTTACAGGTTCCTAAGATTCTTTGTAAATTTTTGTAATTTTGTGTTGTGTGTTTTTGTGTGAGAGAAAAATTTTCCTCACTGTGTTCTGAAAATTTTTGCCTCCCAGAAGGGGAGAGCTGTCATGTCGCAATTCTGCGCCATGAGCCTTTTTGTATTTTCTGCAAGAGAAACATCCTTCTCTCCGTTCGTGCCTGTACAGTGTTTTTACTAACACTTGTTTCCATTGGAATTACATTAAAAAGCGCATTTCGTCGAAAAATCGTTGGATTGTCTGGACTTAGTGTCTGCCCGGGATGCGTGACGTTTGCTCGCTGTTGCCGAGGAGGAGCGCGCCGTCCAATCAGGAAGAGGCGCAATTTTTTGCGAAGGAGAACTTTTTAGCGTGGGCTCTTGCGACCCATACTTTTTCTCTTCGTGCTGGAACTCTTGGACTGAAAGGTCGCATCGAAAGTTTGTCGAAAGGAGACAAAGGCCTTTAGCCAAAATGGCTTGCCTTTTCTGGAGCTGAAGGAGCGGAGCCTGGAAACTATTATTAAATATTCTGATGTGCATATTTTTCTAAATCTTTCTTTTTATTCCAGGTATATATCCGTCATCAAACCCCCGGATTGTTTGATGTGTTCACTCGAAAAATGATTCGGACCGGTGAAAATTGGACTGATGTCCTGAGAAAAAGTTTGGTTTTCCCTTCCTCGACATTTCCCCATTGGAACTTTTGACTCAGCTTTAATCCGTGATTACTTGATGCAAATCTGTTGCTCCAAATTAAATAAAATTAAGAGATCAGGTAAATTTTCCTTTTACCGGAATCAATGATTCCGAGGCAGTACTGGCATAACGAGGACCAACCTCTAAATTAAATGGCTCATGTTAAATGCATTTTTGGTTAATTAAATTAGTATTGAAAACCATATGAATATTGAATTGAAATTAATGTGATATATAAATTTTTAACAGAGCAGATATACAGATTGTTAATACATAAATAAAGCTCTGACTATAATTAGATAATTTGAAGGATAAATAGATATATATATATATGCTGTTGAAATTCTTAAAATAAATATTGATTATTAATTTGAGTGACAATTGAGCCATGTTTTTATTGTGTTATGTTTGCTTTACTCACTGTACTTCATTTAGGATTAATTCTCCTAAACTGGGAACTCCTTTAGATCTTGAACCTGGTGTTTTGCTGTTAAATTTTTGAGACTAGATATGTCTAATATATGTCTCCTTGGCCTTTTGAAATTACGATCACGAAGTTGTGGGTGGTGGAGTCGGTAGGTGCTGTTTGTACTGACCCAGCTCCCACACCGTCATAATTCGTCGCTAGAATTTCGCCAAGCGTTATAGGCGGAGAAATATGTTATTATTTTAATAGAATCTATATGCTTTCCAAGATATTGAATTTCGATCAATTAGTCATCATTTTCATTGATTTAGCGTCATTTTTATCAATTTGGCAATATTTCCGTCAATTTGGAAATATTTTCGTCAATTTGGCAATATTTTCGTCAATTTGGCGATATGTCTCCAATTTCAACTCCAAAATTTCGCTATGCGTTATGGAAAGATAAATTGGTAATTATTATAGTAGATAAACGAATAATGTCGTCCAAATACAAAACCCAAAGTATTTTATCTTATAAGTAGATTTGTATATTCTTTCCAAGACATTGAATTTTTATCAATTAGTTGTCATTTTCAATGATTTGGCGTCAATTTTATAAATTTGCCGTCATTTTTATCAATTTGGCAACACTTACAGGACCCTACCAAGTTGACAAGATTCGGCCAAATTCGTCACCAAAATTTCGCCAAGCGTTGTGGAAGGATAAATAGGTTATTCTTATAGTAGATAAATGACTAATGGCGCCCAAATACAAAACTATTACCCAAAGTATCGTCTCTCGTGAATGCAATGAGCTAGATCCTTGAAAATGATAACAAATTTATCGCATAATATTACATATGAAAAGTGAATATATTTCAAAATAATTAATACTTTTTTTTTATTTTATGTGATTTTTTGAATGTATTTGAAAAGTGTGCAATATCTCGAAAACGGTTCATACCAACTTTCTAAAATTTATTCCAATCGTTTTCTAATGAAAAATTGCATAAGAAATAGTTATTTATGTAACTTTATTGAATGTTTTAATTTTTGACTGATTTTTTAAACATTTCATTTCAAAATTTAGGAGGGTTTTGAACATTCGGTTGCATGTAAAAGCAATAGACTTCCAGTATTCACTGATTGTGATCTTTGTACCACATTTTGTTCAGATCGCTTGATTTGTTCGTGAGATATCGTCTCCACAGACTCACTGACACACACACACAAACATCACCTCAAAAACGTCTGATTCGTGTTCATAGATGCTTGAAACGACTACTATGTACATAAGAAAAATAAAAAGTAGTTGTCAAACTATTGCAATTAGAGCACGTTTTATAATGAAATGTATGAAGAAAAACATGTACAAATGAAACAATTATCCTTTTTTTCTGAACTATATATTTTCAACCTTGAGTGCATTATAGTGCCCAAACTATAGAACTCAGAATCTTAAAACATTGCTGTTGTATTATGCGTATACACCTACATTAAAATAATTATATGCCAGCAAATGTTTAGTAAAAAATTGCTACGAAATGTTTTGATATTTTTTAGCATTTAATCACGAAACTACTTTAAAATTTACTTTTTTTTTAAAACGTCAATATAACTTTAGGTAAAGGTTAAAATGTAACCTTATAAGAGATTATATTAAACAAAATTGGGAATGAGTGTGCTATAGTTTATCCAAAGTCCTGAGTGCAGAACATGTATCGCGAGACACATTTAAAAAACTATTAATCAACTTATCATATAAATATTCTACAAACTTATATTAAATGTGTTTCTGCAGTAATAAATAAATAATGGGATAAAGCACCCTGAAATTTTGGTTTCCTTTGAAGAAATAATGAAAGCAATACAAAATTTTGAAGCTTACACTATAAACAAAGGTTTCTGAGCTGAAAAGGTGAACTTTCCACCGAAGTAAAACTTTTCAAAGTTAAGTGTAAAATCAACATTTTGGTCATCACATGGCGAATCAATCCAGTTCTGGGTAAAGTATACCCGGGACCACCAGTTTTGTAGCCGACTTACAGGTAATTTAACTTTCATTTAAAACAAATCGTAGTACACTTTGTAGAGATTTACACCAGGTAGATTTTATGCTTATCTGTGTGTGCTTTAATTTAAAAGTTCTGGTGCCATTGTAAAGATCTTGATTTTATATATCTTAAGTTAAATTATCCAACGTGACACTTTAATTGCAATTTTGGATTAGTGAATAATCCAATCCTAAAAGCCAAAAAAAGGCACACACACAGATATTAAGAGGTTAAAAACTACGTTTATTAACTGAATTACAACTGAGGCTGGATTATACATAAAACAATCTCGAAATTACATATAAATAGACAATTTGACGTAAATAGCAATGCTCTCGTAGAAATCCTACTCATTCATAATACGAGTGCCACCTATATAAGAAATAACTAATAATACCTGATTATATCTGCTAAGAGCTTTCTTACCCGATGTTGGCTTCCTAAATTACTCAGAATTACTGCCGTCGGCCAGCCTGGTCTAAGAATCTAAATCTCTTTCTAATGATCAGAACTTTGTAGCTCGAAATCCTGCGCAAGTTGGACTCGTGTCATCTAAAATACCCGTTTTGGCGAAGCGATTATTCCATCCTACTTGTAAAATCCGCAAACTGTCTGAGCAGCTCCTAATTGGTCCATCAAACCGCAGATCTAATAGGTTGTTTGTCCACAGGAAAATAATAATATAATGCGAATTAATGAAATAATGACAGGTTATCAGGACCTCACAACTTTTATATCAAACTCTCGTTGAAAATTACAACCAAGAGACCAAAAAACCTCAAGTTTATCGTTAAACTTTGTACTATAAAGATGTATTACGCTTCTGAGTAGAAGAGTCATGCACCACTACATAGAATAACGTGAACGTTATGAATTTTAAACCCCTCCATCTACCCCCAAGTTGCACTCAGTGAACTTAACCTGTTGGACCGGGTCCTTACATAAAATAAAAAGTAATATCCTAAAAATCACCTGGAAGTCATAACAACGCAGGAACCACATCAATAAAAAGCTAAATTATTTTTCATTCACCTGCTATGATTTACAAATACCAAATTTTATTTTAATGTTTGTTTTGGACGATTTTTAGACTTTTGGACGATTTTTAGAAGATATCAGAAAGGTGCAACATCGGCAAGAATTAAGTACAATTAATATTATCTCAAATAAAATTATTCATTTCAATTCTAAATAAGTACATTAAGTCATAGACTATTTAAATCCAAAAGAGTTGTAACATTAAGAAATTAAAGGATTAAAATATTTAAATTAGGAATTTAAGATACATTTAATTAATAACACTGCTGCTGGTAATTTGAGAATCAGATAGCATTTTCAACAAAGCTCAAATCCACCCAAAACACAAGCAAGAATGCGTTCATACTCTTAGACAACATTAGTGATTAATTATTGTTTTATATTGAAAATATTTACAAATTTTTATATTATTATTTTGAGTAAAACATTAGGACAGATTAAAAATAAAACTTCCAAGATATCAATTTTATAACTAATTACTTGTTTAACAGTTTGAGAAAAATACATTGAAATTTTATCTGAATAAAAAATTCCTGCACTGTAAAATTCCTACACTTCCGTCAATTCCTACACTGTAAAATATTTGTATCTAACTACCTTGTAGCAGACATAAATCTAGCTGATCTGTAGATAGCACAAAGTAATTTGTTACATAAATAGTTTAATGAGAAACCGCTATTTGAACGATGATTATATCTTTAATATTGGACAACATATTAGTATTTTGGTTGTTTTCTTTTCTTGCTATGACCATGAGAGCTACTTTGACAGGTTAAAAGTTGATTCTTAACTTCTCTGAGTACATATTTCCACCCGTACCCGAAATGTGAACTCGTCCGCATTTCTCTTTGTCCATCGTATCCTTTAGGATACGACGGACAAAGATTAACGTTTGACCACAGGAGTGCCTTGCAGATCACGGAAAATCCCCTCTTAGTAAAATGCCTGCATTTGCGACTCCAAGAAATCCCTTATGGTTTTCTTTGGCTTAGAAAACTTTGTTTTTTCGAAACATAAACCAATTGTCTTTACCTAATTTTACATTTTCAGTAAAGAGATCCAAATAAGTTTATTTTTATTTTGTATATAAATTGTGTAAAAGCTGTAAAGTCTCGATAAATTTTAGCTATAATTTAATCATTTTAAGATTTGAATTATAAGTTTTTTCGCACTAACAAACTTTTATCTTTGGTTTCGGTTACAAAGTCCAATCAAGGGCCTTCCAACAAATTTCTGCGATGCTGTGATTAAGGAAGGACAAACTTTCGATTCGGTTTGAGAAAAGAGGTGCATTGCGATTGCTGGTTAGTGGGTTTATGGGGTGGAGGGTCGTCGAAGGATCCTCCTGTGTAAAGATGGCAATAAGCTTGAAAGTGGATCTGCAGCAATCAAGAAGGAATCCGGCATAAATACATTAAATGGGAAATGGTAGAGCAATAATTTTAAATATATTACCATGCTCGGTATAGTTAGGAGTTTGATTGTCTTCAGGAGCCAGTCCAATAGAAGTATTTTTAATTGCACATAAGTGCTATATATAAGAGCAAGAAACTGCATATGCTTTGTTCAGTTACGTAATCCAATTTGGATTTTAAATTCTAGTCGCCGTACGCTTGTCCTTGGATGTTATAACTTTGAGTGTTTGTTTTCCAGGATAAAATTAGACTTGTGTCACTTAGGGTTAACCCCATAAGATTAAAACGTTAGACATTATGGTGTCTATCTAAATTAGTCTAACGATGCTTGTTCCGAATACTAAACTCAGTATTTATATGCAGTAAATATGTTGCGCACTATTAGAAACTATTAGAAACAGGTCTGCACAGCGAGACGGGGCATTTACTTAAGAGGGTGTGCTTCATTTTGTTTGTTTTCTTAAATATAGAAAAATACGGAGGTGTTTACCAAAATATTCATTTAAATTAATAAAGGAAAATGTTTTACCGGAAAATGTCTCCGTTTGAACGGAAAATGTCTCAGTTTTTGTTGGTCCAAAAAAAAAAATCAGTTATAAGTTTTATTGAAACAAAAATAATGTGCAAACTCTTATCCGACATTACTCAAATGTTATACCATAAATCGATAGCATCGCAAATTTATTACTTTTCCTACATACATAGTATAATGTATAGAGAAAGTATTGTGATAGAGTCAAAAATTTGAATTCGAGATTTTGACGAAAGAGCACGTTTCACGCATCCCTGTAATCGAATTGGACATTTTTTAGATAATGTGTGCATACATGTATGCGCGTGTATGTGATTCTGTGGATGCGATATCTAACAAACGAACGAAGCTTTTCGAACGCAATTTGGTACTGTTATTAGAATAAGTAAATAGTGGAATTCTATTGATATTGGACACCATAGAATATTCTGAAGATCCCCCCCCCCACCTCAGGTTTTGAATGAAATTTTTAAATAAATTTTTAAAAAATCAGTATCTTCAATAATGTTGCCTAAGTAAAAATATACTATATATAGTTTTATTGGAAAAGGAATGACACAAAATTTTAAAGGCTAGCATAAACCATTTTTGATATATTACACATATTTCACATAAATTTATAGAAACATCACATAGAATTTAAAAAGTATTAGCTATAGTGAAATATATATTATTCACTTCATTTTCAATTCACTTTTCTTATTCACTTTTCAAATGCAATAATATACGACACATTTATTAATACTTATTATTAACACATTTATTTACATAGTTTCATGGCGAGTTCATTTCTTTCACGAGAGAAGAACCTTAGAGTAATAATTTTGCATATTGACATCCAACAATTCGCCAATAGTCGTTTATTGATATATAAAAAGATTCCTTCTCTTCATCTGTCTGTAACACTTGGCGGCTAATTTGATCTAAATACCGCCAACTTGGCCTGATTTTCAGTGGTGCCAAATTGACATATTTATTGCCAAATTTTCAATATGATGTACTGATTAAACGAAAATGACGCCGAATTGGTGATTATTTATTAAAATCTTTTAATATATGGACCATACCACTTTTTGCAGATGCTATCAATAATATCAATTTTCAAGTTAGATGTACATGAAACATATGTTAATTGTATACTTCGATGTAGTATTATATGCTGCCTTCCAGAAAAGAAGCAAATGTAAAATTCAGGGTTAAAAAAATTGTGCCGTAGATCTTGTACATCATTTTTGTCACTGTGCAGAAAGTAACTTTATTGCATTATGCAGAGAAAGCCACATGCTGTCCACATAAGATTTGTTTTCGTTTATATTCTAAGAAATTATAAAAGAATAGAAATCCCTTAGATAAACGAAATTATTAAATTTTGTAGGACTAATTTGTAAACAGAAATCAAGTCGCGAAAATCTACAAATTTCGCGACAATAGTTAAAGACAATAGAGTATAAATTAAACACGTGTTTAAAATGTTTGGGCATGATTTTTTTTATATTCAACCATAACCTCATAACCGAATACATTTTATCTAACCGAGAGTTATTACCCATTTTAGTCAAGCCCACATAGACACTAAAAATTGCAAATGTACGAATAACAACTTCTAATATCGAAATTTAAAATGATGATTACAAAATCGTAATATATATTAATATATTTCTGACAAATAACTTGTTAAAATATATATTTGGTGTTATGTTGAATCATCCGGAGGCAAGGTATATGAAAAGTCCACTAACGGCATGGCGTTTGCTGTTTATTAACTGGAGGTATTCAACGACGAAAATTGAAATCTAGGCGATAAATAATGTGAAGCGTACTAATATTAATAGTTAGAGACTTTATATAATCAAACATTAAGTAAAAGGATAAAATTAAAATAAAACAAGTAAAATATTAAAACGAATAAGACGTTAGTCAAATATCTAATGTAAGAAATATAAAAGGAGAATCATAAATTAAATTTTAAAAAATGAAGAAAGAAATCATCACCTCCATTATCATAAGCCCGAAAAACTATTTGCTAATTTGAATAAAATACTGACGTTCAGTAACGAAACCCTCCTCAGTTGCAGTGGACCGGAAATGTTCTTCAGCAACCATCGCTACAGGTCTGGCTCTGTAACTTCAGTCATGTTTGTTATATTGTCTCAATAATACTAGTAAAGCTCTGTGCTTGTTCAGTACCACACAACTTAAGGCAGTTACCGTCTTGATAATTCTTAGAACTCACAAATTGAGATATAATTATACATGGTTTAGTGACCATAATCCTAACTACTTGGTCATGGGTGAGGCCAATTCCCAATAAGTGTGACTGAGTCTATTTGATTTATTTGCAAGCACTCTTCCCATTTTAAATTCGTTGTTTTCTCGCGACTTGTATACATGCAACGTGTACACAGAAAAATATCCATTATTAAAATAAGATTCATTTAGATTACACAAGTTTACACATTAAGATTTTCTTTTTTGTTTACAAATTTCTAAGTGATTTATGTAAGTATCAATGTGCTAATTGCAAATCATAAAATATTTTTGCTTCACCACGTGCAGTTTTTACAAATAAAGTTTAAACAAGTTATAATACAACTACATACATATATATAAGTATATATTGTTAAAATACAATTTATGGTATGAATCTATCACGCTTTAAAATTTTACTGTTCAAAGAGTTATTATTATTTACTGTAATGATACCTGTCTAGAAATTTAACGCCAATATCAATTATTATTATATTGTTATTTATTCATGATTTGCTTCATAAAGTATGAAACTTCCCAAATACTAGTGAAAATACTTGGGTTGGGCTCTAGTCTCTGTGCAAAACAGGTTCTGCATCATCATAAAAGTCGCCAGTAATTATTCGAATACATGGCAAAAAATCAGCGTCTGAATGCCAAAATCCGCATTATCTTATTTCTCTGAATGACTATCTCTTTTCAGTGGTTGGCCACGCTAATTACTTAAAAGATATTAAACGAATAAATAAGAATTTTCAACCTAAAAAGTTGGGTTATGGTTACTTTAGCCCACCTTAAGTTCAAAATTTTCAGATTTTTTATTTTAGATGAAGCAGGCAACAACTTCATTTAGGCGGCTTCTCTTGTGAAATAAAACATAACGCAATCATAGATATAATGTTATCCTGTCTAATTTTAATGCACTATTTGAAATTATAAAGATTCACTCAATAAATTAATTTAAGTAATTTAATAATTATCTTCAAAATAATATTACATAAATAATATTAAATTATAATATTTAATTTCACATTTACAATCTAAAGTAATTTCTGGTTTTATCTTGGAACAGCAAATATTTTTTTAGGTATTTCCTTTTGTGACTGTCTACACCCGTCTTTCATTTCAAGCTCCAACAAAAATCAGCCATCATGTCTAATCGTCCTTCACACATTCGTTCATTTCTTTTATGTCTTTGTGAAGTATTAGCGCACCTACATTTTCTAGAAAATTGTCTAAATGATAATATGGGAAGTAGATTGATGATCAAATTGTGCAAATAACTTTAATTTATATGCCATAGTGGCCACCATTGCTTTAGAATTAGAACTTCAATGATTGACTAAAAAATTTTAATCATACATTCCATGCTACTTTTTCCACATCTGTAATACTTTGTTTAAAGTTAAGTTGACTTTCTTATTTTAGTTCCATCAAATATTCCTAGTTTTATCTTGGCACTAAAAGGAAGGAAGTTATGACACATGGTATTGAAAACAGTTTCAATTTTCATCCGGAGTTTTCTCAAATTACCTCATGAACCCTAATTTGATACAAAGTGGCAGTAGTGGTAGTACTTTTTGTGGGATCATCAAATTATACAAATTGGCCAAAAGTATAGCAATAACTTTCAAGTTCCTGAATATCGGTCAACCGTTTTCCTCATATTTTATTATTCGGAACAATATTTCTATGATTGGTTTCGTAAGTATATTTATATTTCAAAGCAAAGAGGCTTCAATGTATAATTTATTATATTTTTAAATATTCCTGTAGAAACAAAATTGTAAGTGACAGGTAAAAGTAACAGTCAATATTTCCAAAACAAGAAAATAAATGTTCTCGAAAGTATACGAAAACACCTAATATATGTTATACAGTACATGTTGCACTCCCAAGAAGATGCATATAGTACAAATAAAAAATCAATGTCAATAAATATTCACTGCCAATAACCATTGTTTAAACCTATTAAATATTTTCTAGTAACGAACCTAATTAGATATATTTCCTTTAAAATATATCTATTTCACCATGCATATATTTATCTTGCATTATGAGCAAAAAATAAGCACTAAAAAGACTGAAACTCTCTGAGAACACTAAAAAGTTTACTGAGAAGATTGAAAAGATTATCATTAGCCATCCCTTTTGTACGGATGGAATGAATAGAGAAAGGCTAAATAGCAGCAGATGCAAAGAGAAAATGCTTTTCTTATATTAGCATGGAGTGTAATTGTAATTAATTACTAATATGGATGTAAGAATTTCTAATCTAGATAATTCAGGTGTATTTTATTTTCTATGTTCGTTAGTAATTGGGCATTCAAGGGAAATGAAATTTAAACTGACCATTGTATGCTATAAATATAAAGAAAAAAATAATTGCAAGAAAATCAATTGAATATTCTAAACCTAGCAGACTGATTGCCATCTCAGGCTTAAAATCATACATTAAAATACCTGATATTTTAAGCATGCTACAGTGGAAATGTAAATAAGTCATGTTACTCTTTAATACGTTTTTAGCTTTTGGTAAAACCAATAGCAAATATTTTGACAGGACTGCCGTTTCTTAATTTGAAAAAGAGATAATATTTCCCAAAAACTTCAGCAGCAATAAACTTAAATTCAAAGCCTTCCAAACGACAATTTCAATATTTAATGACAGTAAATATCTCCAACTTATTAAACATACAGTAAGTTCCTAATACCATTTTGATTTAGGTAGTATTTACTGAAACAGTCAGTACTTTCTATAGCACATTTTACTGCGTCCGATTTTTCCAAGAAATAATGAATAATTTCGAATGAAAAGCAACACAACGCTTACAGGACCATTTTTCAGATGATCACTATTAAGGAAACTGCATACGTAAACAATTCTTGAATTATATTGGATGGTACTTAAATTCTTTGATGTGAAACTCTTTTCCAATGATTATTATTATTCCTTTATTGATTTGGAGATTAGATAGTTGAAAGTGCTAGACGAGAAAGGAATAAGGGAAATACATACAATAAAGATTGTTTTATTTATTCGTTTTCTACATCTGGAATTCTTAAAATATCTTTTTATGCAGCATTAGGTTGAAAATACTTAAATATTCATGAAGTTTTCATAAAATTAGTTCCGAATGAATATTTTATATCCGATATGATTCTAAGTGCGAGGAATTTAGAAGTTCCACAGTTATTTAATGAGACTTCAATGATTTATATAATGAAGAGACGGTGTACCGTTAGACAGGGTATTTAATTGGTAAAAACATTTCCGTTAAGTAATAAAATCCCAAATAAGGTTTAAACTCCCAGTAGGTTTAAACAGTCCAATTTACACCATTAATCACTCTGTAGTTACACCACTTAAATTGATTAGAATAAAAATGTTATCAAATTTTTATTAAATTACTTTGCACATATGAATAAGTTTTATATTAAAATTTGAAATTTTATCTTCGCACTTAAAGTTCAATAAGTTTATTCGATCTTTTCAGGCGAATTTGATTCGTTTGCAGGTTTTCAAAGCACTACAAATTGCTCTCTTACTATTAATAGCTAGCTAGTCCGTTTAGTTTTCTCTCTGATTTTATCTGTATACTCCGACCTTTGACGTCACGTCAAAATATCAAATTATTTTACTAACTCGTTTGGCAGTATGTAACTTAAAGTCATACAATATATCTAACGAAGATATATTGTATGACTAAGTAAATTTTATAGATAATATTGAAGATTATCTATAAAATTTACTGGAAATATACACAAATGCGTGCTTGAATATGTATTTCAATACGTGCATTTCCATCTATACTATTTAAACTTCATTAATCATTAAAAATATTTAGAATCCCCAAGTTATTTTAAAACGAAACAAAATATCTCGATCTTCTATACCAATATTTCACCCAGGAATAAGTGAACACTCTATGATGTTTTAAATATTACAGCTTCCTCATCCATTGGTAAACCCATGTGAAAATCGAAATTATAACCATTACAATAATATCGAAATTATAACCATTATAATAATATCGAAATTATAACCACTATACTTAAAAGTAAGAAATCGATCCAAAATCCAATTACATACACAAATAGAGTTTATAAGGAACTACAAATTCTTGCTTATTGTTCATAGTTTGCACATTTAGCTTTTGAGATATAATCATTACAAACTTTAGAAATGGAAAATTTTCAATATTCTTCAATTTGACAAGACGATTACCCGGAAACTATAAGAGTTTTTTAAGAAGATATATAGATCACGAAACTAGACTTCCTAGCACATATTTTTGTTGCTTATAATTTATGTCCATATTTTATAGTTTCGGAGATATTTTGAAGGGAAGTAAGAAAAAAGAGAAAAGAAAACAAGAAAAATCAATCATGCATAAAGCACTGATTATGAAAAACTTTCCAATTGCAATGCCATTGTATTTAAACATCTCTAAAATGCGATACATTCAGTGGTAATATTTTTTAAAATTATCACAATACTACAATAATTTATTATATTTGAAAACTTAAAACTTCACCGAAATAAAAGAAGATTATTCAAATGACATCATTGAAATATAAATCGCCTGGCTGTCTATGAGAAAGCAGTAAATATTTCATTCATGCCCTTTTTACCATTCCTTTCATTCATCACAATACTACTATAATTTATTTTACTTAAACCTTAAAACCATGGAGGTAAAAGTAATTTAACTCTATGCTTAAAACTTCATCGAAAAAGTCTGCTATAAAATCACCTGCGTCTCTATGTAAAATCAATGGATGTTTCATTCATATCAGCTCTATTTCAGACTCCAGAGCTAAATAATTTGCATTAAAGAAATTCGGCAATTCTTATACAACTCATCTTGCAGCTTCATGTGTTTACCTTCTCCATAAATGAAAATTAAGCTTCGTTGTAAAAATAATCAAAGTTTGACGATCATGTAAACTCAAATATATTCCTCTATTCCGTTATTTCAGAATACAGCTGTACATAAATTAAGCAAAAATAAAGCTGTTTTAGGACAGATACAACACTAAATATAAATTGAAAAGACCTTAAAAAATCACGATTTTGATACAAGATGGATGGCATTGATCGTTTAAACTCAAATATATTGTAATTACGCTATTTCAGAATATGAATGCAGAGAAATTAAGTAAAAATAAAGCGGTTTTAGGACGGATACAGCACTAAATATAAATTAAAAATAACTTTAAATATCACGATTTTAACACAAGATGGATGTCATATTTTATTCTGAAGTGGATCACGTGATCTCTTCATATGATATGGGTGTAATTATTATTTTAATTTTTATTTCAAAAACTACGGAATATATTTTGATGAAACATTTTTATACTTTTTATGGGATAATTTGAATATTTTCTAAAACTTTTGAAGCAATTTGTGATATTCAAATTCGCTTAAAAAATGTTTGAAAAATTAGGTTCCATAGGGTTCAGTGTATTTCATTTTTTCAACCCGGGTTCTATCCAAAACTAATTAGATTATATTTTCCATTTATATTCCCATACGTCCCACAGATCGTCTGAACAACATACTAAAAATTTCATTTTGATAAAGTCATTTTCACGGCAGTTATCGTGCGAACGGGTAGGCAGACACACCGACAGACGGACAGAATGAACCAAGTCATAAACATTTTTCAACTATGTTGTAAAATGCTAAAAACGGGCAGTTACCATTTTACGATTTTTAACAAAAGAACAATTCAAACTATTAAAATATTAAGATTACTTTTATATATTTGTACTCATATATTCGTACTCATATATTCGTACTTATATATTCGTAATGAAAGCGTCCAAAATGTTTACATTTTTCGTAACACTTCGATTTTACCAATGATACCCCTGCGCTGGCATCCGGGTTACATTTTATAAAAATAAGGATAATTTTGCATTATACTTCTGTAGTAAACATGGCTCATAAAATCGAGATGAAAATAGAACGAGGTGACAAATACATAGCATAAGGATACAGTACCGCAGGTAAAATATTCGTTCAATCTCAGATTAGTTTACTTCTTTATCCGGCTACGATTACGATGATGTTTACCGACAAATTTTTTGTCAAATAAAACAATCAGCAGTGAAGCTAAATTTATTAAATCATTTGTTATTCAATTATCGCTAGACGATTTTGCAGTTTAAAGAATCGCTTGCGTTTAGAAAGATATCTGAAACTGTTTTTAGTCAGGCAAACGCATTTTTATACCAATTTGATAACGCTCTACAGCTTTATAATTGATTTTTTTTCTATCTCTAAAAGGGAGCGAGATAGCCCCCTCCCCATAAGAAAGGGATAAAGGTGCTTTGTGTCAATGCTGCCTTGTCATGAAACGCTATAGGGGGTTTCTCATGCAGCTACATTAAACAAATATTGATAACTATATTCATTCTCAAGAACCTCCCCTCTCCCCCGAAACGCACTGTATACAGGCTGGTTTACTGCAAATATCTAGTGGCACAAACTATCTAAAATTTGGTAGAAATGTTCGTCTGAATTTAAGATAACGATTTCCATGAAAAGAAAATAAGTTTCACAAATTTCCACTACAGATCAATTTATCGCTCCGTGTAGAAAATTGAATAAACCATGAATGCAATACAATGTTTAATGAGAAAATGGATGAACACAAGAAAATACACTGTTTCCATGTTCTGTTCTTAAAAGAAAAATAGCAATGCCTCCCGCATTACCGAACTGCTGGTGCTGTCTTTAAAACTAACGGAAATATTGTTCTTGCCGAATACTGTCAGAAGAAAATAAATTTACTTATACATCACTATAAAATTTCTGTTTATTTTACCTCAAAATTACGTGCTCAGAGATCAAACATTTTTGTGTTTTCCAACACACCAACGTCAAATTTGCCTGTAGTGACGATTTTCAAAACTATATTTTTGCAAATTAAGATTGTTTCTGAATGTTTTAAACAACGCTTTTCCTGCTGATTTTTAGAGTTTCAGTCAATAGATATATCCGCAGAAATTATTGCGCATTAGACCACAGCATTAAGTGTTTTCTTTTAATATCTGCAGTAATCTGAATTAAATAATCACTGCTCAGAGAGAGGGGGAAAAGAAATCGCATTCTGAATCAATACCTCATAACTGAAACTGAAACGTTTCATAAATAATCTTCAGAATATAAAGAAGTGATTTTTGTGAAAAATAACATGATTTTAATAAAGATTTATGTAAGGTTAAATGCGGAGCTTCGAAGGATAATCATTTACATATGAATCTTTTGCATGTTTCTATTCAGAAATTTATGAAAATGGAGCTAAACGCTTTTTTATTTTCCTATATACATAGTATAATGTATAGAGAAAGTATTGTGGTCAAAAATACGAATTCGAGTTTTCGAAGGAAGATCACGTTTACAACATCTTTGAACTGGAAACGAGCATTTTTTATGTGATATCCTTGTATGTATGTATATTAAGGATTTTCTGTATTTATGTTAGTGTGTGTGCATGTATATCAATGTGTGTATGTATTTATGTTAGTGTGTGTATTGTGTGTGTGTATTTATGTTAGTGTGTGTATTGTGTGTGTGTATTTATGTTAGTGTTGTGTATATTGTGTGTGTGTATTTATGTTAGTGTGTGTATATTGAGTGTGCATTTATGTTAGTGTGTGTGTGTTAGAGTGTATTTATGTTAGTGTTTGTGAGTGATAGAGTATACGGATTTTTAGTGAATATATATGTTAGTGTGAATGCATGTTTGTATGCATGCATGTGTGTTTGCATGTAGTATGTATGTGAGTGTTGTTGTTGTTGTTGAGGCCCAGACCGTCCGACCTACCAGAAAGGTGTAAGATGTATGTCAGTGTGTGTGTCCGTGAGACTGTGAATGTGATATCTCACAAAAAAATGAAGCGTTTCTAGCAAAATTTGGTACAACTATTATAATCGATATATACTGGAACTCTATTAATTTTAAACGCCATCGAAGGTTTAGAAGTCTCACAAGTTTTCTAATGAAATTGCAATAAAATCATCAGAACCTTCAAATACGCTACACAAATATTCACCTCTAATGTAATGTTTTTAATATAAAACGAATTATATAAATTTTAGAACGCTAGCGTGAACCGTTTTCGAGATATTGAACTTTTTACAAATATGTTTATAAGAAAAATTACATAAAATTAAGAAAAAGTATTAACTATCTTAAAATATGTTAATTTTTCATATGGAATATTATGCGACAAATTTCTTATTATGATTTTCGTGGATCTACTTCATTCTATTCTCGAGAGAAGATAGTTTTGTAATCGTTTTAAACTTTGATTCCCAGAAAATTACAAATAGTCATTTTTCCACTATAGAAATAACCTATATCTCCGTCTGTAGCGTTTGGCGCAATTTTGGTGACAAATTTGGCAGAATATCGCTAATTAGACAAAAATAGGTATCAGTATGTAAAAAATTATTCTAACAGAACAGAAATTACAAATAAATTGATGAATTAATTAAAACATAATTTAATATATGGACTATATTTCTCATTGAAAATGCCATCATTATTGACAATTGTCAAGTTAGAGTTGAACGAAATATAATTTAATCAGGTTTCTTAGAAATAGTTTGGCATATTTTCATCCGGAAAAGCGCCACAGTTAAAAACATTGTTCTCTGAATCTCAAATACCATTTTTAACACTTTACAACAAAGTTGAAAAGTGTTTATGACTTTGTTCATTCTGTCTGTCTGTCTGTCTGTCTGTCTGTCTGTCTGTCTGTCCGTTAGCACGATAACTGCCGTAAAAATGACTTAATCAAAATGAAATTTTAGTATGTTGTTCAGACGGTCTGTAGGACCTATGGGAATATAAATGAATAATATCACACAATTAGTTTTGGATTGAACCCGGGTTGAAAAAATGAAATACATTGAGCCCTATGGGACCTAATTTTTCTAACATTTTTTAAGCGGATTTAAAATTCACAAATTGCTTCGAAAATTTTAGGTAATAGTGAAATTGTTCCATAAAATATATAAAAAAAAATTCAGCTAAATATATTCAGTAGTTTTTTAAATAAAAATTAAAATAATAATTACACATCTTATATGAAACGATCACGTGACCATGATATGAAACGATCACATGACCCACTTCAAAATGAGATATGGCATCCATCTTGTTTCAAATTCGTGATTTTTTAAAGTTCTTTTTAATTCATATTGAGTGTTGTATCCATCCTAAAACTACTTTATTTCTGCTTAAATTCTGTGCATCTACATACTAAAACAACACAATGACAATATATTTGAGTTTAAATTCTCATTCAAATTTGATTATTTCTACAATTAAGCCTATTTTTCACCTATGTAAAATGTAAACAGCAAAATATGTAGAATGAGTTGTATTAGAATTACTGTATTTCTTTAACACAAAATAATTCAGTCCATGGAGTCTGCATGGCTGATATGAATGAAATATTAATTGATTTTATAAACAGAAGGACGATATTTTTCGATGAAGTTTTAAGCATAAAGTTTATGAATTGTAGCTCCATGGTCTTAATTTTTAAATAAAATAAATTATTATAGTATTGTGATGAATGAAATGGAGAAAGTTATGAATGAAATCCTGCTTTTATAGAGAGATCCAGGCGTGTTATTTTTTCTATGACGTCATTTGAATTAATTTCAGTTGTTTACGATGAAGTTTTCAAATATAATAAATTATCGTAGTATTATGATAGATTTAAAAATATTACCGTGGAATGTATTGCATTTTAGAGATATTTAAACCACGCAATTTATATTTCAATGCCGTCATTTGAATGAAGTTCATTTTTTTCAATTAAGGTTTAAGTTTTCAAATATAATAAATCAATGTAGTATCGTGATAAGTTTTAAAATATTACCGAGGAATGTATTGCATTTTCGACTTTTTTAAATAAAATTGCATTGAAGTTGGAAAGTGTTTCATAATCAATGCTTCAAGCATGATTGATCTTTCTTGTTACTATAAAAGAAGTAAATTCATTTCATTATATAGGCAAAGTCTTGTTCTGCCCATATCAGATTATTATGGTTATATTGCTTGTTGAACCAGTAAGACAATTCCTACGCTCATGGCCGCCGTGTTTGTAGATATTATATTTTATAACCTTTGGAGGCTAATAAATAAAATATAATAATTTAAAAAGCTAAATAACGTAGTTAATGATCAATAATTTACTTTTCATATGATGTAAGTAGACTCTCACAGTAAGGAAAAATTCGAAGGTTTATTCAAGGTTCCTTAAAGCTCTATAATGAGCATAAGAATACTTAAGTCACTATATATATATATTAGATCGATATAAGTATTATTTTTCATCACATTTTGGTACGCATGACTACAACTTTTTACCACAGTATTGCAAATTTTGTCTGTCTTTGATGAATTATCACGCAAAAAGAATAAAATTCATTAATCAGACTTCACATTTATTTTTCTTTCTTCATTTATTTTTAAATGCATCTCTTAGATAGTATATTTTTTTCGCGTTTCACCACTTTTAATGTCGCATTCCACTCTGATAGCTATTTTTTTAAATAGTTTTCTATTAAATACCTACCGTTCATTATAAAGTTTTCCTACGTTAAATTGTGTTTCTGCTACCATATAACAATGTAGAAAGCTTTATAAATATACTTTGATGAACCTGCATTCATATGCAATACTATAATATGAAATATGGAGAAATTCCGAACTATGCGACTTTTTCAATATTTTTATAGCCCGAGATTTGTTTTACACAGACCGTCCGACCTACACGAAGGTGTAATGTGACTATTTGGACGGGCGGGGAAGTATTACTGTCGAGAACACTTGTAGATGCTTGGGGTTATCGGTGATCTAATTTATATTTTAATATCAAATTTCATATTTTCAAAGTATCAAAATACGAAATTATTTCAATAAAAGTTGTAAAAGGTATGAATATTTTAATGCTGATATGTGGTTAATTTTCAAATATATCCTCTCACTATACCTTGATATATCACAAGCATTTGTAACATCATAATAATCAACATAATATATTCATGCGAGTCATCTTCATCCAGATGTAAACACAACAAAATGTGAAAGAATGAAGGGATATTACAAAAAAATGAATCATAAATTAAAGATATATCAGACTTTTACACATTTGAAAATGAAATCTGCTCCTCGTTCACTGTTTAGTATAAAGTAAGAATACATTTCTGAATAATTACATTTCGTTAATTCCATATCTTAATAGATCAGACCAGTAATCTGTAAATATTCTCCTTGTTTTTTCACAATTTTTCTTCTATATTTTGAAGCCTAATGCACAAAAAATCCCCTGGGGTTTCTCCATGAATGTAAATTACTCACATGAAAATTTATGTCGTTGGTCCAATCTCTAAAGCAATTTTTACGGCATTTTTTATCATAGAATTGTTGAAATGTTTTATAAGGTTTGAAATATTCAAATAGTTTAAAACTTAATAAAATCAAATGTTAACACCCGCCAACCCATAATGAGAGATAAAATATTAATTCACAATTCGACTCATTAATTTCTTTTAGAGAATAAGACTTTGAAATGGGAAATAACCTAGAAATAGGGAAAAATCTGGGACATTAGGGAAGTTGTCCCTGGTGTTCAATATGAGGTATTCCACAACACACGTTTCAAATTAATGAGCACGTCTGGGTATGGATTTTTACGGATAACCGGTTCCTTTTTATATTAACCATGAGTAAGCTGGTAAGATGAGAGCGAAGATATTTGAAATATTTTAATAATTGGACGTACAATTATGGATTTTATCTACTATACTATCAGCATACCCGTTCTTCGTACGGAGTATATAATATAAAGAAACTTATAATTCACAATCATGCGCAAATTCTGTTAAAATATTAAATTTATTGCTCCTAAAGAAAAGTTTAAGAATATCTGTTCTCACTATGCAAAATTATCTTCACTGGCAGATCTGAAAAATGAAACATCCTGGCCCCCTTTGTGAGCAAATTTACAAAAAAAAATTAATTGAATCAATATATGCAACCCCGTACTGCTTATACTGTCGCAGATTAGAAAATATGCCAGTGTTTTAGTAGAAAATTACCCGTATTACAATATGAGTCTCAAAAATCTTTGCCAAAATAAAAGAGATGATGTAATGAATGGAAAATATCAATAATCCCAGTACTCTGTATACCAGAAGGTCGTAATTGATTCTAATATATGCCAATATCAAAACATATGCCAATATATCTGCACTACTTATATTCTCGTAGATTAGAAGATATACCCGTGTATTTGTAGAAGATTACTCGTACAACATACAATATAGGAGTTTAAACAATTGCATAATAGCTTAAAAATATCAATAATCCCTGAATCAATAATCCCCGAAAATATCAATAATAATAACGTTTAAACCTGAAGACCGTAATTGATATTATCCAGTCAAAAATGCTATAAGAAAAATCAAATCGTTCTTTTCTAAAATATATTTTTATATCCATTTATTTATTATTCAAATCGAAAAAATAATAATTAAAATTAACAGACAGATTTAATTTAATTGCGTTTCTGAGCAACATGATATAAGATAGAATCTTTCTCATAAACTGCGAAATTAAATAACCATTTTGATTTCTTTATACTTTTCATTGTTCAGTAAAAGGTTGTGAAAATAAACCATGCAGATAGATTTCCCGTTTAAATCATGTTTCAAACAATTCATGCTTTCAGAAAGTAACTAATTAGTGCAAAAAATCTCCCATCAAACGCAGCGATAAAGTTGTAATTCACTTTCAAACGATTTTCAAGCTTTTCGTTTGGATAAACCACGGAGTTAGAGAGTAGAACTCCTAGGAAAAAGTTTCGTTTTTCATTAATATCTCGACAAGCCCTGGTCTTAGATACCAACGATACTCGAAACTTGGGCTAAATGTATGGGGACTATTTCAAGGCTATCCATAAAATTTATCAAATTCGGTTCAGCCGTTCTCCCGTAATAATGAGACAAACGAAAATTTTGTTTTTTACTAATGTCTCGAGAACCACTGGTCGTAGAAACTCCAAACATAGACTAAATTTTAAGTGGGACTATTTCCAGGCTACCCACGAAATTTC
Source organism: Amaurobius ferox (assembly GCA_951213105.1). Lineage (NCBI taxonomy): Eukaryota > Metazoa > Arthropoda > Arachnida > Araneae > Amaurobiidae > Amaurobius > Amaurobius ferox. Next base: position 36,306,813 of record OX578141.1, on the reverse strand, counting down.
ATTAAATTCGGTTCAGCCGTTCTTCCGTGATGACGGGACAAACAGACAGAGAGACAGACAGATTTTCAATTTTATTTATATAGACTAGCAGCATACCCGTTCTTCGTACGGAGTATATAATATAAATAAACTTAAAATTCACAATTATGTGCAAATTCCTATAGTATACTAAATGGAATTTTTAATCAAAATATTCTGTTAAAATATTTAACATAATGCTCCTAAAAAGAAGTTAAGGAATGGCTGTTCTCGTTATTCAAAATTATCTTCACGGGTAGATCTGAAGAATAAAATATCCTGGCCTTTTTGTAATCAAATTTATAAAAAGTATGGAATTGAATCAATATATGCAAAACAATAGCGTGTTGTATGGGATCCGTACTACTTATATACGCGAATATTAGAAGATATAACCTGTATTAGTAGATTACATATATAAATTGAGAATATCAATAAATCCGTAATCTTTAAATCAGTAGGCAATAATTAATTCCAATATGTGCCCAAATGGAAGTGCTAAAATTATATGGGAAGATAAACCCGTACTACTTATAATGTCATACATTAGAAGATATGTCCTAGTGTTAGTAAAGGATTACCCGTATCATAATATGTAGTCTGAAAATTTTTTACCAATATATAACAGATTACTTAATAAATTAAAAATATCAATAATCCCTGCCATCTTCAAACCGGAAGGCTTGATTCCAATATATGCCAATATGTATGTACTACTTATATTCTTTTAGATTAGAAGATATACCCGTGCATTTGTAGAAGATTACTCGTACAACGTACAATATATGAGTTTCAACAATTTTTGCCGCAATAAAACAATGCCATAAGAAATTGAACATATCAATAATCTCTGAATCAAAAATCCCCGAAAACATCAATAATAATAATGTTTAAACATGAAGATCGTAATTGATATTATCCAGTCAAAAATACGATGGCAATGAAATTTATTTTATATACATATCTTCATCATTAAAATCGGAAAAGATTTAATAAAAACCTTCTTCCTGATAAACTCATTAAATTTAAATCCGTTGTTAAGCGACATGTTATGATTTGCTTCAAATAAATTGGTGGTCAAAATATCGTCTGAATATCTCTAATGAAGGTTTGGCGACATTTTAAAAAATCGCCAAATTTATCGCCAAGTGGGACTGTAGAACTGACAGTCCCACTTGGCGATAAATTGACGAACCACCATCAAAATATTATCCCCTAAAAAAACACAATTTCGTTTATTTAGGGCAATTTATCAATTTCAAAATATGTTTATGGATTTATAAATATTTTTATCAATTTGGTGACATTTCAAAAATTCGCCAAATGTGTTACTAAGTAGGGCGGTTGAACTGGCAGACAAATGTAACGAATCACCATTTCAGTACTTTCTTTTAACAAAACAAAATAAATTTCATTGATTTACGTCATTTTTATCAATTTAGGGACATTTCAATCAATTTGGTAACTTTTAAGAAATTTGCCAAGTTAGCGATATCCAGCCAAATTCGTAGCTCTAAATTCGCAGATCTGAATAAAATATCGTGATCCAGTTTGTATATACTAAATGAAAACACTAAAATATTGTTAGAAGAAATACCCATTCCACTCTTTTTCTGTTTAAACAATTGGATAAATGAATTTATTGGGTAAACAAAATATGAGTTTATTAGCTAAACACAATATATAAGCTTAAAACCCTTTTGCTAAAATAAATGAAAGTGGTGAATGCAGTTCGCAATTAATATAATTAAAAAAAATCAAGCCGTTCATTTATAAGATATATTTCAATACCCATTTATTTAATATTCAAATCGAAAAAATAATAATAATCATTAGCAAAGATATTTAATTTCATTCCTTGGCTGAGCAACACGATATAAGATAGAATATTCCTCATAAAATGCGAAATTAAATAACCATTTTAATACCTTTATACTTCTAATCGTTGAGTAAAAGCTTGTGAAATACAAAGCATGGAGGTAGATTTTTCCATTTAAATTCATGTTTCAAACAATTCATGCTTTCAGATAGTGACTATTTAATGCAAAATTCCTGCATCAAACTCAAAAATAAAGTTTTAATTCCCTTTGACGTTTTAAGCAAACGATTTTTATCCTTTGCGTTTGGATAAACCACGGAGTTGGAGAGTAGAACTCCTATAAAAAAAGTTCCGTTTTTCATTAATATCTCGACAACCCCTGGCCTTAGAAACTCGAAACTTGGGCAAAATTTATGGGGGGCTGATTTAAGGCCACCCACACAATTTCATTAAATTCGGTTCAGCCGTTCTCTCGTGATGATGAGATAAACGAAAGTTTCGTTTTTTACTAATATCTCGAGAACCACTGGTCGTAGAAATTTCAAACATAGACTAAATTTTAAGTGGGGCTATTTCTAGGCTACCCACAAAATTTCATCAAATTCGGTTCAGCCGTTCTCCCGTGATGATGGGACAAACAGACAGACAGACAGACGGACAGATTTTCAATTTTATTTATATAGACTAGCAGCATACCCGTTCTTCGTACGGAGTATAAAATATAAAGAAACTTATAATTCAGATTCATATGCAAATTATGTTAAAATATTAAATTTATTGCTCCTAAAGAGAAGTTTATGAATATCTGTTCTCATCATGCAAAATTATCGTCACGGGCAGATCTGCAGAATAAAATATCCTGGCCCCTTTCGAAAGCAAATTTACAAAAAAAAAAGGAATCGAATCAATATATGCAAATCGAAAGCATTAAAATTGTATAGGACCCGTACTACTTATATACGCGAATATTAGAAGATATAACCTGTATTAGTAGATTACATGTATAAATTGAAAATATCAATAATCCCCGTAATCTTTATACCAGAAGGTCGTAATTGATTCCAATATATATCAAAATATATGCCTATGTACCTGTACTACTTATATTCTCGTAGATTAGAAGATAACATGTGCATTTATAGAAGATTACTCGCACAACGTACAATATGTGAGTTTCAACAATTTTTGTCATAATAAAACAATGGTATAATAATTTGAAAATATCAATAATCCCTGAATCAATAATCCCCGAAAATATCAATAATAATAATGTGTAACCTGAAGACCGTAATCGATATTTTCCAGTCAAAAATGCAATGCCAATGAAATTAATTTATATATATATATCTTTATTATTCAAATCGGAAAAGATTTAATTAAAATCGTATGCCACATAACACATTGGATTTACATCCATTGCTAAACGACATGATATCAGTTGCTTCAAATAAATTGATGGAAATCATATCGTCTGAATAATGCTATCTCCATGAAAGGTTTGGCGATATTTTCTTCAATTTAGCGATAACTTAAAAAATCGCCAAATTTATCGCCAAGTGGGACTGTAAAACTGATAGTCCCATTTTGCGACAAATTGACGAAACATCATCATAATATTATCCCCTAACAAAACACAATTAATTTCATTTATTAAGCGCAATTTTATCAATTTCATGACATTTTTATAGATTCACAAACATTTTTATCAACTTGGTGATATTTTAAAAATTCGATAAATGTGTTACTAAGTAGGATGGATAGACTGACCCACAAATGCTACCGAAACATCATTTCAGTACTGTCTTCTAAAAAAACAAATTTAATTTCATTGATTTGCGTCGTTTTTAGCAATTTGGCGATATTTCCGTCAATTTGGCAAAGTTTAAGAAAAGTTGCCAAGCTAGCGATATTCTGCCAAATTCGTAGCTCTGAAATTGCAGATCTGAAGAATAAAACATCCTGATCCCGTTTGTATATACTAAATGCAAACACTAAAATTGTATTAGAAGATATACCCTTTCTACTCTTTTTCTGTTTCAACAATCGGATAAATGAGTTTATTGGTAAACACAATATGAGTTTATTAGCTAAACACAATATAAAAGCTTAAAAACTCTTTGTCAAATGAAAGTGATGTACGCAGTCCGTAATTAATATAATTAAAAGAAAAATCAAACCATTCATTTACAAAATATATTTATACATCTATTTATTTATTATTCAAATAGAAAAAATAATAACAAATGTTAAGAAACACATTTAATTTATTGCGTTGCTGAGCAACATAATATAATAAATAATCTTCCTCATAAACTGCGAAATTAAATAGCCATTTTGATCTCTTCCCCATAAAATGCAAAAATAATAACCATTTTGATTTCTTTATACTTTCCATTGTTTAGTAAATGCTTGACCATGGAGTTAGATTTTCCATTAAAATTCATGTTTCAAACAATTCATGCTTTCAGATAGTGACTAATTAATGCAAAAATCCTGCACTAAGCTCAGAAATGAAGTTTTAATTCACGTTGACGTTTTAAACAAACGATTTTCATCCTTTCCGTTTGGATAAACCACGGAGTTAGAGAGTAGATCTCCTAGAATAAAGTTCCGTTTTTCATTAATATCTCAACAACCCCTGGTATTAGAAACTCGAAACTTGGGAAAAATTTATGGGGGGCTATTTTAAGACTACTCACAAAATTTCATTAAATTCGATTCAGCCGTTCTCTCGTGATGATGAGACAAACAAAATATTCGTTTTTCACTAATATCTCGAGAACCACTGGTTATGGAAACTCCAAGCATGGACTAAATTTTAAGTGGGGCTATTTCTAGGCTACCCACAAAATTTCATCAAATTCGGTTCAGCCGTTCTCCCGTGATGATGGGTCAAACAGACAGACAGACAGACAGACAGACAGATTTTCAATTTTATTTATATAGATTAAAAAATTGTTCCTAACGTATTTTAGCAGTATACGTTAGTACAAGCGCTGCCAAGGCAGATAACTGAGTGCATAAGTTATCTGCAAACTGATAAGACAATAGAAGTTACTTAGAATGTCCAGACGGATTTTTGCGGGATAGCCCTTTTCAAGACTTTGTTTAATAGCCCCGGTGAGTTAATAACAAACTAAACTTTTAATGAAGGAAATAATTACATACAAAAAAAATAAAGTCTAAAAATTTTGAAACTCAAACATGTTTTTAATTAGGAATTAATTTGTTTTATGTTAGATAAGGCAGGGTAGAGTAAAGTGAATATAGGAGGGGATCAGCTTATTAATTAAATATTTCAAACGTGGAAGACGCCAGTTGTCGGTCCCAGGATGTTGGAAATGAGCGTAAGAATAACCTTCAGTTACTTGACCGATTGCCGAAATTAATATTTTTTGAGATTGTATCCTACAATTTTTGTTATTTGTTTAACTATTAAACGATTTAATATTTTGTAGTAAATTTTGTGAGCTATATGCCTGAAATAAAGTCTATTACTTTAGGCGATGCTGTTGTGCCGTTATTAAGGATTCGACAGAGACAATAGTTTGTTTGTCAAAATGACATCGATGGCAAAGCTGTTCATACATAAAAAGGCGAATTGGTAGGTAATTTGTCTTACTCCAACAGATTGAAATTAAGTAAATGAGCCCATGGAACCTTCTTATTAGAGTTAATTGCTTCAAAATATTTACTGCTTACAATTAAACTGTTTTTTCAACAAAAATGTTATTAAAGTTACTTATAAATACTAATAACTCTCAGCATAGTCTAACGAAACGACTGCCAGTTAGGATACTCGATGAAGCTCTACCTGGAATAGTTGGACCAACTCAGAATTGTTTCTGAAGTAACTTAAATTACTTGCGGTGTAGACACGACCGAACAATTATCACAAATTATCCCGATTCTTGTCAATAATGAATCGTATATCTCTCTAGAAAACCTTATTTACCAACATAATTAGGGTTAATTATGTTGTCAGTATCTCCTCGTACAACTTAAGAATTTCAACTACACAACAAAGCTATTTACAGTGCTTTCAAGATTTACTTTGAGCGTAGATTTGTTGTTAGTCAAAAATAATTCCTCCTGGACAACACATTTCTTCTTTCTTTCAACGACATTTCTTCCTCTTTGAAAATTCATATCCCAGAGTATATGTTGCCCAGAGTTTGTATATCCCAGAATGCCGTCAGTTGTTTCTAGAATAAAGAATTCTTACTTTTCAAACTCAATAGTTCTCAGAACTGCTAATTTGCCCAAGAATCCATAATTGATGAGGATCAGCTAGAATTCCGAAATAATAGCAAGTTTATTTGCCATGTAAAATTCCGCAGCTAGGTCTAGTTTCACTTGTATGTTACCTGCGTAGTAGCCGCATCCTACACAATCAAACTCAAATTTATCACTGTTTTCTCCATCGCCAACCATCCGAAATTATCAGCAAGTGCCAAGCTGTCAAGTTGTACAGGAGGACAAGTGAAGATACATTTGTCACCTACAGTGTCATCAGAAGATATCCGATTACTACCAAGATCTAGTACTGGAGTCCTAAATGCACGAAAACGCAAATCAAAAGATGCAGAATTTCTAGCAATCCAGCTCTGTTAAAAAAAGTATTGCTTGAGCACCACATGTAAAAAAAATGTGCGGTGTGAACAAAATACAAGAAGGTCGTCAGCACCTCGTCACAGAGAAGAAATCTAGACCACCGTGTTGCTTTTACTGTCCTGTGATAAGCAATACACTGATCCACCAACGTAGCACTGGATAAAGTGTTCTTCCCTTCCTGTAATGGTTGGGCTCACGAGAATTGTGCTGCTTATGAAGGAATAGGAGATACTTTATGTGTGATAAATTAACCATGTGAAAGCATTTCTTGTAATGATTTTATTAAAAGCATGTTATATACTAGTTCTTTAACATCGAGTTTTCTATTTCAAAAACAACATATTTATATACCCCTATTTAAGGTAAAAATTGTTGGTTTGCCAGGGATTTTTTATTACTATAATTCCAAAATACTATCCTCGATAATTTTCTACTCCTTTAAGATGAATAACTTCACTTTTTGTCTAAGCGCTTTAAATTTATTCAATACGATTTAATTTGATTTATTCAATATCACTTATATTTTTATATTTGGAATAACAGCATACAGAAATGCATTTTGACATTATCGAAATGTCACGTTCCATGTCTGAAAAGCAATGCAACTCTAAGCTAATTCTCGCATCTTAAACAGCGCAATAACATCTCAAGAGTTTTTACTTCTTCATGTGATGTGCATTGAAATAAAGTTCAAGTATGATTATCGATTCGAATTGGGATATTCATATTATTTTTACTATTGAAAAGTATGCATTTAATTTTATCTTTACAAATCTCAATTCGATGCAATCATATTTGAAAGGATATTTTTACTAGACAGACAATCTGCTTCAATTTTACGATGGGAAAAATATTTAAATCCCTTGGACGAAAAAATAATAAAAAAATAAATATAAAAATTGTCTTATCTAAGGATATTATTTAAGGGATTATCATTTTGTTTAATTGGAAAGTAATATATATTATCCAACAATACGTTGTTCCAAGACGTTTATATGATTGTTAAGCAGTATGAGGATCTTGTGACTGATGAACAAAGTGGAATGCATTCAAATAAATATCTTCAAGGTACCCCACAGCAGTTATTTACATAGGTTAATATAAAAAATACATAGTTCATAGTCCATTTTTTATTACGAAATTTAACATTAGGAATTCGAAATTGCTAGGGATTATAACGCCCCAACGGCCTGAAGAAAATATATAAATTTTATATGAATTTCGAATTCTTTGACATAAAGAAACAAAATGTGCCATCAAAAGTAGGTGTTGGTTTTTGAAAAAATCGAATTAGTGCAAAATTTAATATAAAGACGAGCCCTTAGACAAAAATGATGCACATTTATTTATAGAAGACATTATTCCGAGTCAAATAATACATTTGCTTCATTGTACAAGCAGAAAAGATAGAATAACGAGAGGGGTTTGGATTTTTATTTGGATCACTACAAAGGGATGGGAGAGGGTCCCGAGTGCGAATGTATGTTCACGGTAGTTTGGAATCTTCTTGCATTTGTATGTTTTCATATTTAACTTTGCCTGCTTGACCCCACACAAACCAACTGAAAACATGTACAGGTTGTGTGTTGTTGTTGTTGAAACCCAGACCGTCCGACCTACCAGAAAGGTGTAAGGTAACTGTTTGGACGGTCGGGAAGTGCCACCCAATTTAGACCGGAACCCAGTGGGGGAGGCATCCACAGGGACCGTACCCTCCTTCCCCTACCACCAACCTCTCGGAAGGACTTTCGGACCCACATGTTTAACGTGATCGTACTCCGCATGAACACGGCGGCAGTTTTGGCAGTGGCTGGAATCGAACCCGGGCCTACCGAGTGCAACTCCAGCGCGCTAACCAATGGGCTACCGCGCCCGTACAGGTTGTGTGTGAATATGCGCACATTAACTAGTTGCATATTTGGCAGAATAATCAAATTATTGTATTCTATAAGTTTTGTTCTGGGATACATAAAATGTTATTAATAAAGTGCACATTTTCTGTAGAAGAAGCAAGTAGAACTCCTATAATATGTATAAGGACAAAATGTCGGTCTCCCTGTCTTAAATAGGTTTATCCCCAATATTTATTTTGAGAGGAAGTAAATTATTCAGTATTGCAGATCAAGCAAAATGGAATAAGTCAAACAATTCAAGTATTAATATCTCGATGAATTTTTCATCAAACAGGTACCAGTACAATCTCATTCTACCAAATTCAGCGCGGCGCAATTTTAATTGACATTTTTATTGGGGTTGGATAAAAATTTTAATTTCATATTTTTACGAAATTATTAATTCCTAGAGGTGCGGCTAGGACAACAAAATTCTTCTGTATTTGCTGAGTATTTTTTTCCTGTTTGACTCTTTACTGCTACAACCAGCCGTTGAGTTTATATTTCTTTCAGACACACTTTAGGAAACACCCGGTATAAGAAAGTATATTATGCACATATTTTCAATGTTATAAATAGCTCTTCTTTTGCAATAAAAGCTTAATGCTTGCTTAGGGTGACGATTGGAGAATATCATTCTGTATTGTAAACATCCGAAATAGGCTAAAGGGGGAGAGTATCCTAAATTTAGGAGTTTGGCTGATAATTGTAAAGGAAAGGGGCTATTTGAGATAATTTTGCGCCTATTAAGAGGTTTTTTTTTTTAAATCTTTGTTTGATCAGGCTGATTGCGTGGTCTATCTTTAGTTATAATGTCCCTCAGCTTGATATTATGAATATTTGGTTTATTTTGTATTCTGGTAGCGGTTTCAGAACCAACCTGCAAGTACCGATTCCGCTACACACAAGGCCAGTGATCGTAAAATTTATAGCAAAAACAAAAGAAGTGGTAATTATCATACTTAACTTAACATTAACCCAGGCAATGTTATTTAGATGAGGTTTTCCCAGTCTAGAAGAATTATATTCTAGATGGTATTCAGTGAGCAAAGAACATGAGGGAATACAAAAAGGAAGGCACATTTCAAATTAAACAAATCAATTTATTTTAATCTTTAGCATTTTACTCAACATTTATTTACTTAAATTATCATTTCAAATAATTCAGAGCTTTCTTTATCATTAACAATCATTATTTCAATTTTTGCTCTGCTCAAATATCAATCACTATTTATTATTAAATCAAACATAATGTTACTTCTTAAATCATGAACTTAAATACAATTCTATTTTACTTTTCTTAAAATTCAGTAAAGCCATTATAATTCAAATCAAATATTTAGTGTGTCTGAGTTGCATTCAAATAAACCAGATCTTAAGTTAGAACTTCTGGTTCCACGACATAAAGGGGTTACCTGTACAGTTGCACTAATCAAAATTCACAGAAAAGTTCCGGATTCGGAAAACACGACTTGAAGGGAACCGAATTAATTTTCCAGAACGAGTGTCCAAGACATCTCAAATTCAACAGGGCTTTATGCCAGATATTTCCATGTCGCACATCCCTCCAGGTTCAAAGAAACCAAGGACAAAAAGATCCAAGAGATATCATCCTGTAATAAATAAAAAGAATTTAGAAAAACGTTAAGGAACATCGAATCTTCTCCAGGAACTTCTTCATTCCGCTTCCGCTCCAGAAATGGATCATGGTTTCATCAGAAACAAAATCTCTCCAATCGAGGAAACTTAGCCATTTTGGCCAAAACCCTTTGTCTTAAGTTTTAAGACAAAACTCTTGATGCGACTTCTCCAAGCGAAACTTCCAAGTCGAATCCCCGGGGTCTCGAGAGTCCAGCAAAAAGTTCTCCTCCACGCCGCTTCCTGATTGGCAGGCAAGCGCGCCCGGCAACAGCTTTCTCCTCCGACCATACGTCACACAACACAGGCGAGACAGAATTCCTGGCTCGCGCCAACGGTTTCTCGACGAAACACAGATTTTAATGCAAAACGAATTCAAACAAGGCCTACCAAAACACAGCACAGGCACGGAAGGAAAGAAAAGAGTTTTTCTCACAGAAAAACTCGAAAGGCTCATGGCGCAGAAATTGCGACATAACAGTATTAACAAGCTTTGGTTTCTGTTACGTTGACCAATCAGAAACACCACCCAACCAAGTTTCTACGATTCTATAGGTAAGGCAGGATAAGGCTTTCAATTCGGTTATAGGAAAACGGGAGAATCAACAAGTCAGTCGTTAGTAATCGTTATGTGACCGGAAATGGCTCGATAAGCAGCAAAGGCGTGTTTGTGCAAGTTGAGATATTAAAGATCGAAATGGATCCGCCTGGTGGCTGCGAAAGGAAGTGGTGCTTTAGCCAAAGATCCCAAACAGTACAACTCACCCACGGTTTTAGAGTAGCTTATTGTAAGGCTGTATGGGGCTCTAGCCGTCATACCGAAAGTCAGCAATATTTGGACCTGGGTAAGATAAAGCTTATTAAGTATATTAGTATATAAAGTGCGTACGAGAGAGCGCGAGTTTCGCCTATATATATTACCACAGACATAATTAAGATAAACAGGACACAGTAAGATAAAGTGTGTCCAATTTAAGTTGAACAGGGATCATCCATTACTATATATTTTAATTGTACAGAATCTTTATTTAAACCGCCAATGGCTGTCTCTGTTCTAATTGAGATTATAAATCAATTTTGATTTTAATTCTAGTCTATGTGTGCTCTTTCCCTGATCGTATAAGGCAATGGTACATATATCGTATATATATATATATATATATATATATAGTATAAGGCAATTGTATATATGTATCGTATGTATATATATATAGTATAAGGCAATCGTATATATACACGATATATTTTAATGTTATAAATCTAATGGTTTAAATGAGTAAAACACAATTTTATTTTATTTTATTCTAACAGTAAATTATATATCCCCATAATTATATATCACCATACAAATAACGTTCGAAACAATATATTTCTATATAAATGGATCAATGTATTTATTTTGAAATTCTTTATTCTCATACATTGCTTTTGAATATATTTAGAGCCTCTGTGAAACTAAAATAAGAGATTTACACCAGAAAACAAGCCTCTGTATAAGAATAGAAGATTGTCCTTCACAAAGGCAATGTTAATGCAAAAATAGATGAAACGTATCAGTAACACTTACACTTACTGTTTTGGAATCGGAGAAAACAGTTTATGAGGGTCGGAAATGTTTTTAACCTTCACGACCAATCATTTCCTATGCATTTTATTCCAAAAGGGTACACAAGCATCGGTACGTATTATGTTTCTACGAGGAAAACTGGATTTTTAATTAAAAATCAAGAAAATATATGATTTTTTATGTAGGTAGACATTAATTAGACGTTATTAAAATGTATCTATTAATATCTTATTAATCCTGTATATTATTAATATCACATCTAAACTTATTGATATTATTTTTTAGGAAATTATGGATAAAAAGAAATTAGAAAATGACGCGTTTCAAACGAAGCATACAAAAAGTAAAAGTATAAAGAAAGTTACACTGCTTGTAAAGAACCCTGCTACCCTACAGGGAATCGAACCCTGTAACTTCGAACTAGCCAGCTGACGATCTACCGTTGAGCTACTGAGACAAAATTGAAAGCTTTTATTTTCGACTCTGCGTTCTCCACGTTCTAATGTCAGACTGGCGTCCAACTGACAATCTGACTAACTTTCGCCTGCTATTTTTATTCAAGTTAGTCTCCTGATGCTAAATTTATGCTCCAGGTTTGCTTCCTGCGCGGTCGTTATTATCTTAATTTGAAATCATCGCTCAGTATCACAGAGTCCACAGAATATAGGTTAGTCGTACTAGGGTCACTTTCATACCATCGACATCTTTACACCAACCTACTGAGTTAATTTGTTTGGAGGCCATCATCAAGTACCGTACCATCCCAACCGGGAATCAAATCCTGGATCTTTAAACTGGCTAGCCGAAGCTCTACCATTGAGCTCCTGGAAAGGAAGCATGCAAGCTCTTACTGTAGAAGTAAACTTTGCATTTCCCACCATCTAATGCCAGATCGACGTTACAACGTGAAGAACGTGACACTCTGACTGAAAATCTGACTGACGCAATATAATATATATATATATATATATATATATATATATATATATATATATATATTAAGAATTTGTTTTTACTTGTATTATATATACCAGTGATTTATCATTTAATGAAATTGGTCTGCAGAGCTATTGTAAAAATTAAATGGTTTGAAGTGAATATTTGAAATCAAAATAGACTCTACGATACGCTGGAGAAAAATTTATTATAAATAAAACATTATAAATAAAACAGGTACTACATAGGTATATATACCCCTCTTTCCCTGTTCCATATATAAGGAAAACAATTGAAAAAAGGATTACATGTTGTGAAAGTCTGGTGACTGTAAGCCTTTAACTACAACCTAAGATTAAAATTGATTTAAAGTGTTATAAATCATATATGTAATACAGGTGCTTAAGGTACTAATTCCCTAGTTCCCTGTATGAACATATATGGTGTAAATGCATGAATAGAGTATTAGAAGAAAAGTTTCAAACTGAAAATATTGCACATGGCGCTAAGCCTTTGTGGTTCCCAAAGTTTTTTTATATGAAAAAGAATAGAATATAATTAAAAAGGGAAAGTAGCTTTCACGAATATTTTCGAATTCAAGATTTTGAAACCAATTTGTGTTTTAAGACCTCTTGAATACGTATTGAATATTGTTTTAGTGATGTCCGTCTTCCTGTTTGCGGTCGATTTCTTGTTTGCACAATATCAGCCACAAATATTAATGGATTTTCCCAAAACTTTACATCCGGCTTTATTACAAAAAAATCTAGAACAAGATATAATTTTTTTTAAAATTCGGGTGAAAACTTCGAAATTGATTCAAAATTTTATAATTTTTTAGCTGAGGCACAAATTTTTGTTCGTGACGCTATTAGCCCTCTCTAGGGGAAAGTTGCTACCTTAGGTTGCTACCTTAGTACATAGCTAAGGTGTGGGGTACATAGGTGTGAAGTACATAGTGAAGGGAACTCTATAATGTAATAATTTGGACCCATGATATCAATTTTTCTAAAATGTTCTTATGAAATTTGAAAAAGAAGCTACTAAAACTGAATTCTGGTATGAGAAAGTCAAGTTGAGTCACACTACAGTTAATTTCTCTGGTAATTGTCTGATTTCTTTATAATTTTTAAATCTTTTTATACTTGTCGATTAAGTATAATTATTAACTATCATAATTATTAACTATCTCTATTCAGAAAAAAACAGCTTTACTGGTTAATTTAGATGGATACTCCTCTTTGCCGAAGAATATTTTCTGAATTGACCTCCATTCTAAGCCTAGCGCTATTTCACTTTATTGGCATGATTGCCTCGTTCTATCTTTCTTTGTTAAAACACTCATCATTGTTATCTGTTGTTTCTTCATTGATTGCTAGCTATTAGGTATCTTTTCATTATTTATATGCTCTTCTTTTTTAATTTCACTCTTTATTATTACATATTATTGGCAGACATATATGAAAAATAATTAAAATTTGGACTTTGAATTTTAGGAATTTATTGATTGAAATTTTTAACCACCAGTTTTATATACGAAATAGTATTTTCTATTTATTAAAATCGTTTCATATATAGACTATATTGCTTAGCAGATGCTAACAATTTTTCTAATTATCATGTTGGCTTAAAGCGAAATAAATGTTAATTTGATACTTAGACAGAAATTGTTGATATTGCCATAGATAAAATCTCAAAATGAACATATTAATTGTTGTGCCATGGTGCTTATACATCCATATTTTACCGTGAAAGGAATAAAATCATTAACTGGGACAGTCTTTCGCCGTACACATCGCATGACATTTTAAAATATTTAGCAATTTTAATGTATACTGACATACCTGAAAAAACATTTATTCAGACAATTTATTATACGTTTTATGATATATTTCAGTCGCGTGTTCATAGACCAAGTCCTCTTTGATGATTTACCTCTTTCTTTGAATTTGTGCTTCGGGGTTTCTCTTTGAAAATATTTAGATAATATCGTAAAAGCAACAACAGAATAGAATTTGGTCTTGAGTAAGATTGATGTTATCTTACTCTTTAAAGGTTTCTTCAAAATTGAATCATATAAGAGAAAGAGACCTGGCATGGGGAATTCATTTGGAAAGGTCTTTTGAAACAGAAGGACGTGCTAATGTTGCAGGGGAATTTATCCTGCTTTCCGTTTGCTGCATTTGCTATTATATTATTATTTCCACCAGTAAAGTATACAAGCAATACATAAAGCAAAATATAATTTTAAAGTTGAAATTGAATGTCTTTACATCTCATATAATAACCATTGTTAGTAGAGCATTGTAAGAGAGCATAATATTTTGAAATGGATTTTTGGATAAACTAGGATTCATATTAAGTAATAATAAATATTACGACACAGTGAGTCAAATTAAAGTACATATGTAACTAGACTATTGCATATTAATTTTGATAAATATCACACATTCTTTACAAAGGAAAACTTTTATAGGAAAAGTATATTTTAATAGTTAGATATAAACTATTGTCTCCAATAAGTATAAATCAATCTGCAAACTAATTTCTCATCTTCAGTTAGATACAGCATAAAAAGTTTCGTATCAGCGTATAATAAAGAGATTTCTTCTTCAGAAAAAATGCGACAAAGAACCAGACAAAGGTGAGAACGCGTATGTCTTGCTTTGTTGGTATGATTTGAGATTCTTATATATGCTGCGTCTAAACGAAATTTTTACTTCACAGATTTTTCTAGACCGAAGTCTGAGCGAATATTTATATTTATAATTCATCCTATTTTTATGTTAAGTAGGAAAACTCATCACAAAAACATAAACTTTATCGTATGTCTGTAGTATATATCACAATCTGACCTGTGGTTTTTCTTTCTCGTTTCTCTATTATATAGCATATCAGAATATCAGAAAACATATAAGATGGTTAATACACTTAATTTATTTTATCGCTGTCATTACCCATAAATTAGTTTACATCCTCAACAGACACGATTTCTAGTTGGGGCAGCAAGTTTTTTCCAATGACGCCTGAAGAATTAATCCTGCAGGTGAGTACAGTGATGTTGGACGAGGTGTTTGAAATGACCCTAATACGATTAATACGATTGAGTGTACTCAGGCATAGTGGGCGCCGATTTCAAATGGGCAGGCCAACAACCACGCGGGATACTAACCTGAGTAAAATAGTAGTATCAAGATGCTAAACTGAGGTAAAAATATCAGAAGGTGGTCAGTTAGATTGCCAAGTTGCATATTAATATGACATTAGCAGGAGGAGAATGCGGAATTCACTTCGAGGATAATAGCTTACAAATCTATCCCAGTAGCTCAACGGTAGAGAATCAACTGACCAGTATAAATATCTGTGGTTTGATTTCCGGTTGGAGCAACAAGGTTATTTATATATTTCAGTATAAATTATTCAATAATAATATTCTTCAGGGTAATGATTTATACTTAAATGTCTAGGATCTCCATAATGATCGTAGTAGTATTATATTGGCTAATTTATACCATAATAATTGTGAACACACATTTACATGTACTGATCAGTCTATTTATAGATATATTGATGATCTCATTTTCCTAGTTATGTCATATACAAATGAATTTCTAGTTAATCTAAAATTACTACCTTATAAATCAGCTATAAGTAATAATGGTATATTAATGAACTTTAATCTAAGTATTGGCACATATAATAAGATACTCACTAAATTTATATGATAAAAATAACATTTTGATTTTATTATTAATAAATTGTTACATTTAATTCATGCAATACTATTGAATTGTATCATAATATAATTATTAATCAAATATTCAGAATTCATAGATTATAAAATTAAATATCAAAATATGCGTATAAGCAAACTTAATAACATAAGTAAAATACATAATTATTATGCATATTTAGTAAAAGATATTGAAAATATTTTGATACATAAGTATATTTTATCAATCACCAAACTACCTTTGATTTTGATAGGAGATGAGTAGGTATTTGGCAATACCTAAACAAATAAAGCACTAGCTCTAAGTTGGAGGTTAATTCAAATTATCAAGACTGAGTATCTAACCTAAATTAAACATAACATATACTTGTTTCAGATTATGGTGATAGTTACTATGAACGCAATAAGCAGAACGAGAGGATTAATATTGAAAAACTATTAAAAAACACTCACACAAAATAATCTCAAGTTTACGTATTTAATAAAACTATTTTGAAGCTATAGTATACTTTGAATATTTTCAATTAATATATTAATTGAACCATATCAGATAGAGTTTATTTATTTCTAGGAAAGACCAAAGGCATGGATTTATTGAACAAAAATTGCTTTACGTAATAAACACATTGGATCATGTTATAAACAAATTGAATCTAATTCCGTTGCTAAGCAACATGATACATTTTTCTTACAAAAATAGCATTATGTAGCAATAAAAATATTGTTTACATAATTCTATCTCTATGGGAGTTCGTTTTTTATTTATATCACGATAATCCCTGGCCCTAGAAACTCGCAATATAGGCTAAATTTTAAGTGGGGCTATTTCACGGCTGCATACAAAATTTCATGAAATTCGGTGCAGCCGTTCCCCCGTAATGGTGAAATAAATATACATACAGATACATTTTAAATTTTATTTCTACAGATTTTTAATTAAATCAGCCTAAATAGATATTCTAAATGCATTTTGGGATTATTAGTAGTACTGCCAACGATTTCGTAACGGAAGTGTAATGAGTAAAATATGCTTAATTTGATAATAGGTTGTTAATATTTTTCCTCAAGGTTAATTATTTAAAATTATTAATGAATTAAATTTATGTAAAAGTAAGTTATTGATACACCAGCAACAATATCAATTCAGGATATTTTCTTCTCAGATTCTTTTTGAATCTGGCTTGAGTTAAGTAATTCTGAAACATCCAGTGGAGTATTATATATACAAGTATATAAACTCTGAGAAATTCAATAATTAAATAAAATATTTTGGCACATTAAATTTTTCTATATATTATTTAGTATTTTTTTTAATTCTACCGTAAGCGAAGGTAAGTAATTTGATCATTTCTTTACTATTATGAATTATTAAATTATAAAAAGTTGAAATCCCTAACGAAATTATTATATATTTGCTATTTAAGTAATTGTGTTTTGGGAAAATAGCAGTGTTTTGCTAAACTAATTAATTAAAGTTAAAAGGGAATAATTATGCAGTGTTGGAGAAATAAGTAAAAATTTGAAGAATTATAATATTAAGAAGAATGAAAAATAAAATTATTGAAGTATAAAAGGAAAAGTATGAAGTTTAGCTATTTTTAAGAAATAAAATAAATGAATATTCAAAATAAAGGAAGGAAATAAACTAAAAATTTCCTAAAAATAGTAAAAGCGAACACGAATCAGCTTAAGTTTGCTTTAGTTATCGACACTTCCATAATAATTGCAAATAAGAAACTGTATTTCGGAAAAGAACAATATTTTTTATAAGAAAAACGTTTTGTCTCTTATTAATCATCTTTAATATCATAATAATGTGAAAAATAATTTTTTGCTTCTATTTATTTTCCAAAGCATTTTATTCATACATTTATTTTTAACATAGTTTTTATTCAAAATTTTGGTTTTACTTTGCCCAGATAATCCAATTTTAAAATGTATTGTTGTTCTTAATTTTATCGTATATTCTTCATTCTTAGGAAGAACTTCGAAAATACATCTCTTATTTAAAAAAATACAGATAGTAAGTACAACATAAAAAGAGAGAACACAGTTTGCATTTTATGTTTTATGTTTGATCTTGCGTTTGCAGTGCACGAATAATACAGAAATGGAATGCAAGAAAGTTTCCAGAAAGTTTTTCTGATGTATTAAATTTATGTCTGCAAGCGAAATCTCGAAAGTGAAAATTGGAGTTCTGATTCTAGATCTTCGGAATACCTGCAGCACGTGAAACAAAGTAAACAAAACTTTTGAGTTTTCATTTCAACCTATCTTCTACAAATACTACAAATATAGCCTTCTGTTGGTATCCGTCCTTGTTTAGGTGATCTTTTGAAAGATGGACCAGCTAAATTTAGAATCTAAAATGATTGAACAAGAAAATAGTGGGTGTATTTTTTCTCCCATCCTTTACTTATTTCATTTCTAAACACTCATAAAAATTTCAAAAGAAGATTTTGCTCCGGAATCCATATAAGCATTGTTGTGCTAACTTTTCTACATTTCTCTCAAAACAAAATATAAAGTTCTTGCTTTATGCTTAGCCAAGGGGAAATACTCTTCTATTGAATTAAACAATTCATGTTCCGTTATTTCTCTGTAGCTTGATTTTATCTCAAGAAAGGTTTTCTTGAAAACAATTCAAGCGCTTAGACAGTTTTGGGTGTTTGGTTTCGGGGCGCATGAGGAAAATGTCATAAATTGTTCTGGGAAGAAAAACATTTTGACGTGAAAGTGGTGAAAATGTTGAATATTTTTCTGAGACCTCTAGCTTTCACGCTACTTTCATTAAGACTTTGTGAAGCTTCCCCGCAGGCCGTATTCCAGTTTAGGTTGACAGTGATTTGAATACTAGCAGCTAATTCTGATTTAAAAGGAATTTTCTGAATTCCATTCCATGTTTATTTGTCTTTTCTCATTAAATCCAATTCTTAGTTTAGATCTTCATTTAACGCCAAGAAAGATACTCGGAATGAAATATTCTATCTCTTTAGTTTGCGTAATTGTTTTTTAACCATGTGATGTTCTTTCTTGGTTGACAGAGTTTGAACGAAAGGTTGAAATAAATTAGTTGGAAAAATGCAAAGAATGCTCAGAATATTTCAAACAAGTTGAATTAAATTAATGAATGGAGGAGAGACTTCCTCGCTTGTCTTAAATTCAAATACTTTTGTGTATCTTCAAAATAGGAAAAAGTGAAGATTCACTTAATATCTAAGGAATTCTAATAGAAGCTTGATAGCAGCTTTTCATTTATTTATTTTTTTTTGTCCGGGTATTCGTTTTAAAGAAAAGACTTAAATGAAACATAAGAAACTGTAAATTACTGTAAATTAAAAAACTAAACTCTAGATTCTAGATGATTACAAAAAAAAAAACTTTATTTGTTATTTGATAATATGTCCTGTCTAACACTTTATTAATTATATTATTTGGTTTAATTCGTTAAATATTTCTAATACACAAAAGAGTTAAAATTCGCTCACAGGTACTAATTACAAGCCGTACAAATAAAATGACTGAAACATTACTTGGGAAACAACGTTCCACAACTTCACAAAAACATACCATTCAGCAACGAATGGTACGTTTTCTACCTTTCACACACCAATACAATCGTAACATGGAATATATGTAGGCTGCTGGCATTCTCTTAACAAATATTTAATCCAGTAAACACAGGAAAATGGAGAGAGAACGGGTTCCGTGCAGCAGTCGATACTATAAATGTGCATGGATTCAGCCTTCTATGTTACCTGGGTGTTTCGAGAGATTCCGGAAATATTTTTACCCAAATTTTCGCGGCCCACAGGCTCCGTTAGGTTTTGCCTGTTGTTTATATTATGTGCAAGGTTCTAGCCACGTAGGTTACAGGGGGGCTTCTGTGGAGTCTGGAATATATTTTAAAAAACCCGCAATTTCTCGGCCCCATTAGGAGATTTAATGTCATAAATATATAGCTAACACTAACAATTTAATTAATTTTTACACACTCACACACACACACTCACTCACACATAGAGTCCATAGGTCAACAACATTCTTATAATACTTATCATCCAAAATTATCACTGTTTATACACAAAGGAACTTACATGAGAATTTAAATAGTAAGGTTTTAATGTATATTACATTAACATTTAATTTGTATTCAAACATTATGAAATAAAAGATTGATAGCATAAATAGTTAGGATATATTAATTTATTATTATACAACTAGTATGTCCGTCATATGACAGAATTCAAAATTTGCAAAATAATTTGTAAAGCAATCACCTCCCATTAAGCTTCATTTTATCAATTTGGTGAAGACATTTGCGTCAATTTGACAACATTTATAAAAGTCGCCAAGTTGACTACATTCAGACAATTACATCGCCATATTTTCCCCCAAACGTTATGGACAGAGAAATAGGTTATTCTTATAGTGGTTTCATATATGCTTTACAAGATACAGAATTTTCATCAATTTGGTGAAATTTTCGTTAATTTGGCGGCGTTTAAAACGTCGCTAAATTTGTCGCTAAGTGGGACTGTTTGACTGAATGACAAACGTTACCGAAATATTACAATACTATCCCCTTTCGAAACACAATTAATTTTACTGAGTTGTCATTTTTATCAATTTGACAATATTATTGATTTGGCGATATTTTAGTTAATTGGCCATATTTTGATCAATTTTACGAAATTTTGGTTAAGTTAGAGACATTTTGATGAATTTAGGGACATTTTAAAAATTCGCCAAACTTGTCGCCAAGTGAGACGGTTGGACTGACAGAAAAACGCTACCGAAACATCATTGCAATAATATCCCTTTTAAACCACAATAAATTTAATTCGGCGTTATTTTCATTCATTTGACACTTAAAACAATCCCACAGAATCTGGAAAGTTTCATAACGCAGAACCCATTTCTAACATTTACGGACAAAACAGAACTAACATACACGGCCAAAACAAAACTAACATACACGGTAAACTAACATAAACATACACGGGCAAAACAAAAATTCATCAATCAACTTTCCACAATATTCCTCTTCCCGCCAGATCAAGTATTAGGGAAAACATTTCATTAGAACGACATTTTACACTTTTTACAAAAATTTACAATTTTAATTTCACAACGTATTTATACACATATATAGACACTATTTTTACTATATTGCACCACCTGTTACAATGCTATACTAATTTTATATTCATTTGCAGGAACAAAAATTTTGCTAATTTACAACAGAAAACATTTTTTCACATTTTACAAACCCGTCATAAAAACAAACAACGTTTGTCGACGAAGTGCTTTATGAATATTTTTTCTATACAGATCTTAAAAGTTTCTTTTTACAATTGGGTAAAAAAGTCGTAACCATTTTACCACAATATTTCAAGTTAGCACGCGTTGCATTACTGACAATTTTACATACACTTCATAAATTTGTACTATCTATGTTTGATGTTCCATGGAATCAACCCACATCGGGTAGTCTGAGTCATGAAACCACTTACTTCAATGATTTATTTTCAAAAGGAGCTTATCCTTCAATTCTATATATTTACGTGGATGACGCAGTATGACCTCTTTATCCTTTTCTGGGATCTTGTCTGCGCTGGGTGGTCTGCCTGTTCCGCAGACTCGCTAATTATCATTTTACTCGACTGGTACCTCTCGTGGTGATCTCTTGCGCGGTGTCTTTACTGCCGGATCCGCATATTCGTTGTATTTTTGGCTTCTGAACTAATTCACTTTGTTTTGCTGAAGCTGGGTGGTCGGTGCACTAATTTCCTTGGACGTTATATCTCGGCCTCCACATGTTTGAGGTTTCCCTGTGATGACTTTTCTATACCTCTTCTTGGGTCTGGGCGTTTTACTATTAATTGTCTTTTGCATTGGATTTGTTCGTGCCCCATTTTCGAGTATCCCCATTTGCCACAATCACTCATCTTTTATTCATAATCCCTGCTCTTTGTGAAGCTTTTCGACCTGGGAGTCCATCTGACTATAACTTTCAACTGTTGAATTCACCTGACTATAATTTTCAACATTCAAATCCATCTGGGTATACCCTTCCATATCCGAATTTATATTGCTGCCATACTGCTCGTGAACTACGGCATCCAGCTGACTATCACATTCCTCGTAAACTTCTGTATTCACCTTTTTCTGACATAATTCGCGTACTGTGACATCTTCACGATTATCACAGATGCCGCAAACTTTGGTAACCACTTATTTATCATAGAACTCGCAAACAGCGGTGTCCACTTTCAAATTTGCCACATCATCCTTTTTGCTTCCTTCGATCCCACTTTTAACCATTGAATCCACCTTATTAACTGATACCTCGGGTACCTTGAAATCACCTGTTAATACGGAATTCATCTCCTTCGACTTAATTTTGCGCACTTCAAACATCTTTTCTAAACCTAAATCAATCTAATTATACTAATTTTCATATTCTAAACTTTGACTCTCTTTCAAATAACTGACCTAAATCAAACTCATTTTTCAATTCGAGATCTAGTTCTTTACATTCATTTTCTCATACTTCAAAGGTACTTTGAAAATCTGAATCCATTTCCTTAGCCGATACTTTGCCTAATTTCGAAAAATATTGCAAATCTATATCAGTTTCTTTGCTTTTTATTTCACTTACTATAGGATTACACTCTAAACCATTTCATTACATTCAACGTCGCATTCCTCAAAAATATTTTCAAAACCCTAATCCAAAATGTAGTTCAAAACCGGTCTTTTTATTTTTGCGTAATCTGATTTACTTTGATCCCGCGAACTGCATTCATATTCTCAACTTTGATCAAAATCGGTCCTTCTTTATTTTCCCGTTATGCATTATCTTCTAACTCATCACCGTCGCTCTCACAAGCTTCCTATTCGTTCCAACCCGGCAATTATATTCTCGATTCCTGGAATATCTTTACAATTTTTATTTTTAATTCTTCAAATGTTTAACAGTAAGCAAATTTTGCAGAACCACTTCCATCAAACGCACAATTAGGTTTTGCCATACTGCCTAAACATACTCTCCATTCTCCTCTTTCTTTCTTTACCAAACTTGTTTGCGCTCAATTTTTAGTTTTTCGCTGTCACTTTATGTTAAACTTTTAACTATGTGTAATTTTTAAGGCTCGTGCACTAATGTCAGTTCTGTGTTAGCCTCAACTCTCTTTTTACCTGTGTTCACATTTTTTTAAGTTCAATCCCCATTGTGAAGTGTAGACCTTTTAAGCTATTAAAATTGAGAAACCTAAAGTGTCACAAGTCCAAAACACGATCCTAGACAAATTAAAATAATTAAACTCCGAACAGCCACGGTTACACACACAGATAGTAAGAGACCCTACAAAACGTATCGTTTGACATAAAGAAACTTAATATAATTATATCATATGCAAGATACACATAACTTACACTATACGTACTTTTGGCAACTATAATAACACTGAACAAACCTTTTAACAGGATTTGTTGTGAATCTAAACACACACGGACTCTTAACGGCTCACAGTTCTTCCGTTGTCCACCACCCAGGTCTAGGTAGCTTCTGCTAGGCACTTTTCGGTCAGTTTCCACTGCGCATAACTCTTGGGAAGAATCACTATCTGACCGATCTGATATAAACATTTATTCTATTCCAATGAAGAATTTAAAACTTGCCTGAGAAGCTCCGGATTTGTGTATCAGACTCAGAGCTATAATATGATGTTAGTATAGAGAAAAATCATATTAAAATGGCAAATTGGGGAAATGAAAACAAATATGTTATCGTGACCTCACAACCTTATTTTTGATCAAAAAAACGTGTTCAAAATTGTGGTGATAAATATTGTTATGAAAAGTAGCGCACTAAATTGAGGTAATAATTTTATTAGAGTGGAGAAAATGCGCCAAAATGTGACGTAATTTTAATATTAAATTTACTATTAATCATCATTATAGTGAAAACTTATAAAGTGATTGTGAATTTAAAATAGTAATTGCCGTTATGACAACCCGCCATTATTCTGTGCTTGCTATCCTGTATTATCTGAAAATAAATTGATTAACAGAATTATACGCTTAGCACAATAAAGAGACGTGAATTTCCTAAAACTAAAATTTTATTAAAAATATCATTCATGTCCAATACTCGCATGATTAAATTGACCATTATTAATTGGTATCTACAAATTATCAATTACTATTAATTACAGAATATGGTCTGAAATATTACGGGTGTGATACAGTGATAACTTGTGTTACTGACATATAGCCGTATTTAGAATACTTCCTCAGGTAAGATAAAACAATATGGCTGCGCTTCTCTCTTTATGCACCTTATTATGCTCGTTTCATTGAAACTGAATGACATTTTAGACCAGGACTTCAGCCTTCATCTTTCAAACAGTTGCAATGAAACAGAACTATAACTTTCGTTGTAAGTCAAACTCTCAAACTGAACTGCACTGCACTGACTTCAAAACCTAAATTTTAACTGGCATTTTTAGGCAGGACTTCAAACTGCACAGTAAAGTCATTGCACTCATTCAAGCTCTAAAAGAGTGAGTCACGGGGGTAATCTGTGAGCTCCCGCTGGCTTCCATTGGTTCTCCTTCATCTGTATGCCCATTGGCTCACAGGCATCAGGGCCGGGCTTCAATTGGAGAGTTCGCAAAGCCCACGGCGTCGACTGAGTCCATGGTTCTTACGTACCGTGATGCCATCATTTATTGCCTTGATCGTAAATTATTATCCGCCACATAACAAAAATCGGCAAATTTAGTCCGACTTATCCGTCATTTTTCCGCTTTGCCATTTCTACTTGATCAAGCAAAACATGTTCAAAATATTTTAAATAAAAATTTTAAAATAATTAAAATTAGAACATCTTTTTATACGTATTTCATTCCTAGTGAATTTTCTTTTGCATTAAATTCATACAAACATGCTTCACATTTTATGTGCATTTCAGAAAATGATAAATCTCTCAATAAATAAACAGCAATATCTAATGTACTTTAAAATAATATTAAATGTTAATTGTGTCTCTAATTAGGTGTAGTGTACGTTTTCTAGGAATTACTAAATAAAAGCGGCAACAAATTATAATTAGTTTCTTCTAAGCTTCATAAAAGGCTTATTAAACGCACTTCAAGAATTTGATGAGAACTCGCGAAAATGCAAAATATAAACAAAGTGCAACTTAATAATTCATTTATCTTGCTTATCGAGATTAAGAAAATGTGTATTTTTAATCTTGTATGTACCATCTGAAAATAGAAATATCGATTTCAAAACTAAAGCTTTCTCTTTAAAATGGTTAAATGATAAAAGCAAAAGGGAATCTGTTTTCAAAATAGAAAAACACGTTAATTACATTTAGGTATGTATTATAATTAAACGTAATTTATAATAGTAGCATACCAGGAATAATAAATACTACTGCTGAAGAAATATTATTATATAGATTTAAATATAATGTTACATATTTATTTGATTAATAATTTGGAATTAGGTTTCAGAAGTAAATATTTTAAATTTTAAAAATAAACATCTTACATAACAAAATAACATATCTGTCTGTTTGTCCGTCCGTCCATCTATCTGATCTTTGTCTTCGGTAGCGGAAAATCTAAGATTCAGACAACCACGAAATTCGGTACTGGGTTATCTGAACTCCCAGTGCAACAGACCTCGGCAATTTTTCCTACTCGAATTAGTTTTTTAGTTATTTTATGTCGAAGCACGAAATGATTTCCACACTACTCGGTTTCTTAAAGACCGAAAATATTATCAGAGAATTTTCATCTTTACATCAGCTTTACACCAACTTTACACCATCATCTTTTCATCAACGGTCGAAGACCGTTTTTTCCATCAATTATTAAATCAGAAATGTAGGACAATGCGCTCGTATTTATATATTTATTTTTTTAAAACAGTGAAATGTGCATATTTAATTTTTATTTTCTTATTCCGTAGTATCTGGAAAAGAAAGATTAGCAAAGCTCTGTAGTTTGGAACAAATATGGATGCATATCTTCTCATTCTAACAACGACATTTTGTTTTGAATTTCTATATTTTTGGTAGAGTGGGCAAAGGTCCCTTTCACCGGTTGCTAAGCAGTGGGTGTTGCAACCGACGTCGCAACCTGTCCACTTCTATGGAAAACTTGAACGTATTTATCGTATTATTGGGTTTTCGGGTATTCCGAGATAAATATATGGAAAAGATCTCTAGAGAAGAATTTTATTTTTCGGTTTTCAAACAATGCGAATTAAAAGAAAAAATATTCTAATTTTTTATTATGGCAATATATTATCAGCGGGGCGCGAAAAGGCCTTTCGCAAAATTGAATGCATGAAATTTATTAACTCCTGCTTTAAATCCCGAACAACGCTGGGTACATTTTCTAGTAACATATAAAACACTAGAATCACTGAGTAATTAATTGGCATAATTTTTTGTACAGTTTTAATTGCTTTCCCTAAAATGCACAATGCATACATAATAAATTTTAGGGAATAGGGTCTATAATTGGAGGTTCGAGTTAATGATAGATTTACAAATTTTTGCCACCCTAGAACACGAATTAACTTTTTATCATGACTCCTGTGTGTGTGTGCTAGTTTGTGCAATGCATGTATACATTCTATTTAAAAATAATTCTGTTGAAATTCATATAATGTGTAATTAAGTCACTTATGCTTTATTCTGGATCTGGTTAGATTTTCTTACGAAAACGAAGAAATGGAGCTGTACCTTCAAATTCAATATAATTTCAAATAAGATTATGTTCTATGTAAATTTCTGCGAAACAACAAAGATTTATGTATATCGGTGTCCAAATTTAAAATCCTAAAAACAGTTTTGAAGGGGGGGGGGGAGACGGCGCTGAATGAAATGTAACAACATTTATGTTACATTTGCAAATTAAAAGGAAAATTATAGCCTGCAGCGAAAAATTTATAATACGTAGCTAAAACGGTCCAACAAGCAAAGTGAGTCATCTAATCTAACTGAGCGTAAGTGCCATTTCTCGTTGGCAGCGCATAAAAATATAAATAAAAAACTTTTGAAGTTACGGTTTTAGTAAAATGTATTAAAGTATAAAATAATGTTTTGCTATCACAACATTTTTGGTCATATGTGACTAAAAATAAAAAATCTTGGAGCGCCTATACAAGAATTGTATTTGAACATTAACAGAATTTTTAGGAACAGTGATAACATAATACATTCAATTGATTTAAATTTCTCTTTGAAAAGCGTGATTTAAAAATCCGGTGCTAAAACCTGAACTACAATTTTTTGACGTTGTGACTCAGTCACTAAATTTTATATTAAGTAATAGTCCAGAAAATAAACTGTATTAATCATTAAAACTTTTATTGTGTGTCTGAGGCGCATACAGTGCAAAAATAGGATCATTAAAGTCATCTCGTCAGCTGGGATCCTACACGGTAATTCTGGGTATGCTGAAAACGTAATAATACTAGTGTCTAAAGAATATTTTTAAGACACTAAAAAACCACCATTAACGACCTTTTTGAGCTAGTTGAACAAATTTACATTTTTTCCAAATGCAAAACGAATCCTCAATACATAATAAAATTTATTACTCATTGTTATCAAAAAAGACAAGTATTGGTGAACTTAATTATTGACTTTTATTAATAACGTTAGAAAGTGTGACCTAATTTTTGCGAAATTAAAAGTAAATTTATGACATCGAAAGCCTCAAGGAAATTAATAACGTTCAATCTTGTTTGTTCAATAAATTAAAAATAATATCATAACAAAGGTCTAATAGAAGAAACAAATTAGCCAAATCTGTGATCCTGAAACATGTCTTTGAATTACGTTTCTAATTAGTTTTTTACTAAACAATTCAATAAAATAGCATATAAAATTGTTTTTTTCAGTTTAAACTTTTTCTATGTTAAGATTTAATGTTTATAGACGTATAACTTGATTGTTCTTTATGATCGAATATTATAATTTTTAAGTCTATAAGTTTATCACTAAATATGCTTCATTACTAAACTTAATTTATAAATTTTCATGATTTTTATAAATATTACTGAATATCTAAACATAAACAAAAGTTGCATTTATTGTATGATATCATCAACATTTTTAATTACAACCAATTTTGCTCAATTTAGACTTTGATATAAAGGGAATAATTTTGCTTCACTATAAAATTATTTATACAAATATTTTACTACTCATAAAAATAAATACATATTTTTCTAAGAAAATTTAAATGTATTTGTAACATTTTTAAAATGTAAAAATAAGTTTAAAAAGAAGTAAAAATAAGTTTAAAAAGAAGTAAAAAGAAGTTTAAAAAGAAGTAAAAATAAGTTTAATTTATTTTAATATTTTTCACAACGTTTACCCAGTTATTCAGCCTTTTTCCTTTAATGAAATATCTGTATATATAAAAAGTAATTTATATGATAAAGAAAATTGGAAGTGGTTCAAGTCCGATGGAGTCAAAATGGCTTTACTTTAATAGCATCTTATTTTGTGGGCGGTCTGCTTTTTTTCGAAACAATTCAAAATATCAAAATATCGAAATTAGAACTACATTTAAAAAAACTCAGAATATTAAAATATCGAATTATAACCACAGCCAAAATTATTAAACAAAGTGAAGTATCACGTGCTTATCTATATAAATAAAATTGAAAATCTGTCTGTCTGTCTGTCTGTCTGTCTGTCCCATCATCACGGCAGAACGGCTGAACCAAATTTGATGAAAATTTGTGGGTAGCCTAGAAATAGCCCCACTTAAAATTTAGTCTATGGTTGGAATTTCTGCGACCAGTGGTTCTCGAGATATTAGTAAAAAACGAAACTTTCGTTTGTCTCATCATCACGAGAGAACGGCTGAACCAAATTTAATCAAATTTTGTGGGTGGCCTTGAAATAGCCCCCCATAAATTTTGCCCAAGTTTCGAGTTTCTAAGACCAGGGGTTGTCGAGATATTAATGAAAAACGGAACTTTTTTTATAGGAGTTCTACTCTCCAACTCCGTGGTTTATCCAAACGGAAAGGAAAAAAATCGTTTGTTTAAAGCGTCAAAGGGAATTAAAACTTTATTTTTGAGTTTGATGCAGGATTTTTGCATTAAATAGTCACTATCTGAAAGCATGAATTGTTTGAAACATGAATTTAAATGGAAAAATCTACCTCCATGTTTTATATTTCACAAGCTTTTACTCAACGATTATAGAAGTATAAAGAAATTAAAATGGTTATTTAATTTCGCATTTTATGAGGAAGATTCTATCTTATATCATGTTGCTCGGCAAAGGAATGGAATTAAATGTGTTTGTTAATGATTATTATTATTTTTTCGATTTGAATAATAAATAAATGGATATTAAAATATATATTTTATAAATGAACGGTTTGATTTTTTTTTAATTATATTAATTGCGAACTGCATACATCACTTTCATGTATTTTAGCAAAGAGGTTTTAAGTTTATATATTGTGTTTAGCTAATAAACTCATATTCTGTTTACCCAATAAATTCATTTATCCAATTGTTTAAACAGAAAAAGAGTAGAATGGGTATATCTTCTAATAATATTTTAGTGATTTCATTTAGTATATAAAAACTGGATCGCGATATTTTATTCAGATCTGCGAATTTAGAGCTACGAATTTGGCTGGATATCGCTAACTTGGCAAATTTCTTAAAAGTTGCCAAATTGATTGAAATATCCCCAAATTGATAAAAATGACGTAAATCAATGAATTTTATTTTGTTTTTTTAAAAGAAAGTACTGAAATGGTGTTTCGTTAGCATTTGTCTGTCAGTCCAACCGCCCTACTTAGTAACCCATTTAGCGAATTTTTAAAGTGTCACCAAATTGATAAAAATATTTATAAATCCATAAAAATGTTTCGAAATTGATAAATTGCCCTAAATAAACGAAATTGTGCTTTTTTTAGGGGATAATATTTTGATGATGGTTCGTCAATTTATCTCCAACTGGGACAGTCAGTTCTACAGTCCCACTTGGCGATAAATTTGGCGATTTTTTAAAATGTCGTCAAACCTTCATTAGAGATATTCAGACGATATTTTGACCACCAATTTATTTGAAGCAAATTACACCATGTCGCTTAACAACGGATTTAAATTTAATGTGTTTATGAGGAAGCAGATTTTTATTAAACCTTTTCCGATTTTAATGATGATGATATGTATATAAAATAAATTTCATTGCCATCGTATTTTTGACTGGATAATATCAATTACGATCTTCATGTTTAAACATTATTATTATTGATGTTTTCGGGGATTATTGATTCAGATATTATTGATATTTTCAATTTCTTACGGCATTGTTTTATTGCGGAAAAATTGTTGAAACTCATATATTGTACGTTGTACGAGTAATCTTCTACAAATGCACGGGTATATCTTCTAATGTAAGAGAATATAAGTAGTACATGTATATTGGCATATATTGAAATCAAGCCTTCCGGTATGAAGATTACGTGGATTATTGATATTTTTAATTTATTAAGTAATCTGTTATATATTGGCAAAAATTTTTCAAACTAAATATTATAATACGGGTAATCTTTTACTAACACTAGGACATATCTTATAATCTATGACATTATAAGTAGTACGGGTTTATCTTCCCATATAATTTTAACACTTTCATTTGGGCACATATTGGAATTAATTACTGCCTACTGGTTTAAAGATTACGGATTTATTGATATTTTCACTTTATATATGTAATCTACTAATACAGGTTATATCTTTTAATATTCGCGTATATAAGTGGTACGGGTCCCATACAATACGCTATTATTTTGCATATATTGATTCAATTCCATACTTCTTATAAATTTGCTTACAAAAAAGGCGAGGATATTTTATTCTTCAGATCTACCCGTGAAGATAATTTTGAATAACGAGAACAGCCATTCCTTAACTTCTTTTTAAGAGCATTATGTTAAATATTTTAACAGAATATTTTGATTAAAAATGCCACTAAGTATACTATAGGAATTTGCACATGATTGTGAATTTTAAGTTTATTTATATTATATACTCCGTACGAAGAACGGGTATGCTGCTAGTATAATATAACAAGTAATAAACAAATATATCAAATATTTTACCAAGGAGGAAACACCATGAGCCGCAACTGTCGGGACATGTTACAACTTTTCCTCCCATTGGAAAACTTTAACAGATCAAAATATTAAAGTATGAAAATTATAGCCACTATATTTCTAGAACTGAGAACTCTATCCCAAATCAAATTATATATCCTTGGAGGACTCTTAAAGGGCCTTGGACTTATTATCAATTACTTATTATACTTTGTAATTTTCGAAATATAATTATTAAAAACTTGATAAAAGGAAAATTTCCAATCTTCTTGAAATTCACAAAGGTTCCTCTTAAACTATATGAGCTTTATAAAAGCAAAGGATTGATCTAGAATGTGGATTTCCAACTGAATATTTTTGTAGCTTACTGATTCTATTCATCTTTTTTACTTTAGAAGATATTTCGTGTGAAACTAAGTAAAATGATTCAAAATCTCGCTTGGACAAAGACTTTTTAGATTAAAAGAAATGTTGAAAATATTAAAATAGTGAAATTATGTTTATATATTAAAAAACTGTACTATAATTTACAACAAAAGAAATAAAAATGGTTCGCATTTATTTCTCTTAGAATCGTAGATTAGAATCGCCTCCAATGTGTTTTTTTATATATTGCAATGCTCCGATTACGGCCAAAGATACCTCCACCATATATGTTATTCAAATTAAAGTACAAAATTTTTTTATCATTTTATTCTTGAAATCTTCATTTTATTCTGTTTTATACTATCTATATACATCATCGTATCGAAATACTTAAGTTGATAAATAATAAATATCATAATATCTATGTGAAACGTTTCAAATAAATTAGTAAATCCTATAATTATGGATAATATTTCATTTCTAGTTCAATAAGAAGTCTGAAGTATTTTGAAATATTCGAAATAATAAATATCCATAAAGTATCATCCGTTATATCCAGAATATATTTAATTTGATTTTAAAATCTTATTTATTAATTTTGCGTTATTGTTGTCACATAATGTCTAAATGTTTCCCATTATACGCAGGTCGCAATGTGTATAATGCAACACGCCACTGTGAGAATTTTTTTTGAGTTTGTACATTGTGAGGTACTTTAAGAGCCATCAATGAATCAGCAATCAGGATAACCGAATTTTCACTATTCTTTTGAATAATTAACCTTTGTACTGGGTACAAAAATGAAATTCCGCGGCCCAAAATATATTTAAAAACTACAAATTCAAACAAATTGTGAAAATTGAAAGACATTTTTATCATATATCAAACTCACCTTATGTTAAAGCAATATCTAAAAATAATCTGATGTGGGCAGCATATGACTTTTCATATACCTATAATGCAATGAATTTGCTTCTTTCACAATGAAAAAGTGATGTATAAGATAAACGGCGCAAGGTTTTGAATGTTGAATTGTATATTTGGTGTTTTTCCGCA
Source organism: Amaurobius ferox (assembly GCA_951213105.1). Lineage (NCBI taxonomy): Eukaryota > Metazoa > Arthropoda > Arachnida > Araneae > Amaurobiidae > Amaurobius > Amaurobius ferox. The sequence continues at coordinate 36,274,007 of OX578141.1, read as the reverse complement.
TGACAGCATGCAACATTATTTAAAAGAATCTAATTAGCTTGTATTGCACGCAACTCTAACAACTATCAATATTGCCAGCTTGCGCAATAGGTGATATAGTCCATATATTAAAATGTTTTAATAATTTATTCATCAATTTGGCGTTATTGTGATTAATTCAGCTTTATTTTTGCAATTTTAAACAATATTTTTGTATATCTGAGGCGAAATATCGCCAAGTTGGCGATTCACTAAATGAGTTATTCAGTTCGCCAAATTTATCGCCAAGCGTGATAGGTAAACGGAAAAAAGAGCATTTCTTATATATAAATGACTATTGGGGGATTGTTAGGCATTAAAATACAAAACTATTGCACAGAGTATCTTCTCTCATGAATGGAACGAACTAAATACACCATAATGACCTTAACAAATATATCGCATGATATATTACATATGCAATGTGAGCATATTTTACAATAATTAATATATTTTTTAATTTTATGTGATTTTTTAATAAATTTATTTGAAAAAATGCAATATCTCGAGAACGGATCATGTAAGTATTTTAATATTTGTGTCAGTCGTTTTCTAATGAAAAATGACATAATAAATTATTATTTACGTTCCACTATTGAAAGTTGCTAAATTTCATTCAAAACGCCCCATTCGTTCGTGAGATATCGTCACAGTACTTTCCCTATACATTATAGTATACATATAGGGAAATTAAAAATCGTTTAGAGTATACATATAGGGAAATTAAAAATCATTTGTCTTGACAGATCAACCGGTGTAAACAGGTTACTAGGGAATGTACTCATTTCTTACGTACATATAACTCCTATAGTACCACCTAAAGAATTCCATCCCTAGATGAAGGCAAACTAACTATTATAAATATTATACAGAAATCGGTAAAGAGCCTATGATTTGTATCAAAGCAACTCAGCAATTCCCAAAATTAACTCAGGCATGTTAATTAAGATCTAAAAATCTGGTTGGGTGGCTTCTGTTCCAAATATTCTCACTATACAGAAAATCATTGACAATGTTAGCTCTATAAAATATAGATTTATCGTCCATAAAATGAATTCGAGAGCCAAAAGTACTTCGAAAAATCAGACACAGGTACTGAGGATATTTTCTCAATAGCAGACAGCATATAGAGTACTTACTGAAACACACATGGTCCGGCCACTAATCTCCACCATACATCAGCAAACTTTTGCCTGCAAATGAGAAGCTCTCTGATGTTAGACAAATAGTTCCTGGTTACTTCTTCTCTCCTGTTGAAATGAAGCCGAGAATTAACCTGCAAACCGTATTTTGGCACATTTGTCATGTTAAACGTCTGTACGGTCTGAAAATTTAGTTTTTTGATCAACCTGAGCATAATGGCATGCGTCAGTCTAAAATCTAATCCTGATTCGGTCCGAAATATTTCAGTCTCAGCCTGAAAGGTTGATTTTTAAACTATCTAAAATGATGAATTGAAGACGTTTGCATAATCAGAGTTATATAAAATGCTTTTAATATGCTTAAATTGATAGCAATCCCGAATCTTATTTTAAATATTAATACTGCTCATTTATAACTTTCAAAATAAAACCCATCACGTCCGGTTACAATGTTTCAAACACAGCTAGACGCCAATCCGAACCGACCATAAACGTTCTAATAGATATGTGGTGGCACTACTCAGCTAATTAGTTCAGCCAATAAAGGCAAAAAAGACCATAACCCACAACAAATTTAAGGAAAGCTGAATTTTTGTGCACAAGTAGTACATGTTGAAAAATGTGTTTTTCCAAAATTCCCTACTTGCTTGCAGTGTCCCAGAAATAAATTTATATTTCATGAACGTGACATTGGATAATAATGTAGTTGATGCCAAATTGTTTCAAATGCCTCATAAAATATCTATATATTCCTTAAACGTTGTTAAATATGTGTATATTTTTATACAAGTACAGAATATGTAAAATTTGAGAGTTTTTAACAAAAATTTATAGTTATTTGCCCAATAAATATCATTTGGGGCCAATTTATTTTTCATTAATTAGCTTACAAATATCCAGAATTTTTTAAGCTCTAAAACAATGTACAGTGTGTACCGCCAACAGTAAGAAAAGTCCTAAAGTAAATAAGAATGTCATCCTTTCATTTTCAACTTCTTTTGTAGATAATGCAAACAATGAAGTTAAAAGATTGGAGAAAAGTTCGTTCTCCGGTATAATAAGCTGTTTCTACACAACCTATTTGATTTGATGATTGCTCCATAATTTTTGTGCCAGTCCAGTGTCAATGCCCACCTATTCTTCAAAGCCAATTTTTTCATATGTATATCGTCCAGTCAGGTGATGTGGTAGTCCGGTCAGGTGTGTCCAGTAGGTGGATTGACTCATGTTGATCCACAGTGCACCTAGTTTTTTACATATAATTAAAACATTGTCAGAATTCTTGGGATCTTCATTGACCACTAGCGGATAACATGTAAAACCTCGAGAAAGTCATAAAGCAAGAGATGACAGTGATCTTAAAAAAATTGTGAACTGATTAAACCATAACAATTCGGTTGAACAGATATCAGGTGAGCTACTTTGTTTGATTTCAGGTTTAGTATCCAATGATATAATTAATTGTGATATTGCTTTTGAAATATGTCTTGCAGCAATGAAAACATATAAAAGGACTGAATTTCGATAAATTAATACTGCACAGGAAAGTCATGGTCATCACACAGGCAATCGGTAAAAATGTTAGAATAAGATAAAATGAAGATTCATAAATTCGCAACAGATATTTTATAGAATTATGTGCACCTGTTACAGTCCTATGAATCTTGTCTTATTTTGAGTTTGAATTAGCTTCATTCCCCTTGTTATTTTTTGACGGTGCTTCTTTAAGAAAAGGTACTAAATCATCTTTAATGAAGGTATTTAATAAGGTAATTGTGGGAAAAACTATTACGAACCTATTACATTCAGTCTTATGGCTCAGTGGTTGTACATATAAATTCAATATTGACGAATACACGTCAAATATACATATAAGGTATGGTTCAAACATCAGTGAAGTTTTTGGCGGTTATCCTGACAAAACAACAGGAACAGTTAAGAAGAGCAGCCAAGAGAACTGCAGCTGATATTTTATTTACTAAAAACAGAGAATGTATTACAATTAAATTAAAGGAGTGAATCTCATTCTGTCTTCAAAAAATGCTAGATTGCAGGCAACAATCTTCCCTAATGCTGTTAAACGTAATCTTCATAACAACGTAGAAAGCTTCATTCTTAATCTGCAGGGATTAAACCAAGTATGAAGCTATAATTGAAACACGGTATTACCTCTCTAAAAACCTGACTGCCAAACCTTCTCTAAAATCAGCCTTTGATTTAATTAGACTTTCATCCACAAAAATGCTAAGGAACAACATCGCTTAAGAATATATTACCAAATTCAAATGTAGTTAGGAAATAGAAGTATATCTACTGATTGAGGATGGACAAATGAAGATATCAATGTAAAACAAATTCCAACAATCTGTCTGGTATCACCACAAGAATTGTTATTAATCATTTTTGCAATTGTAAAGTACCTTGTGCTCATTCATGTTGTCATGTGAGCAGGTTTTCTTTTCACGGTTATGGGCGGATATTGTAATGGACTTTCTTGTTCCAATATGAAAGTGTATTCCAGTGAAGATAATGACTTTGAATTAGAAAATGATAGTTTAAAGTAACCGAAAACATTTTTAAATTACAGCTCTGTTACAATGATTTGACAAGTCTAAATAATCTATATTTTCTATTAAATTTATTTGATAAATAATCATAGATATTTCATCAAAACCAAAACTCCCTATATATATGGAATATTATGGTTCAAACATCAGCTTGGTTTGTGATCAATCTGAGTTACTCACAAATTACAGAAACAAGAGAAGATTAATTACATGACATGATTTAAAAGAAAAGCACCCAGTCGTTGGAAATTTTCGAAATTGAGTTTAGGGTCTTATTAAGTATATCTTTTCAAACTGATTCTAACGAATAGCCACATCTCAGCTGTTTTCAGGACACCATCATATTCCACAGGAATCTGGTAGTATGCTCGTACGAAAGCAAGCTTAGAAAATATATTTTTATTTTCGAGGTTCTGTACAAAGTCGTGTATGTGAGTTATGGGATATATATCTGGAATTGTTACTGCATTTAACTTTTTGTAGTCTCCGCATACTCGAAATCCGCCGTCTGTTTTCGTTACAACGTGTATGGGACTTGCCCATGGGCTTTTTGATCGTCTGCAAATGTCTTGTCGTTGTAGAAATTCAAATTCTTTTTTGGCAACTTTTAGCTTGTTTGGAGCTAAACGCCTTGCTTTTGCATGAACTGGAGGTCCTCGAGTTTGAATACAGTGGGTTTTATTGTGTTTCGAGGAGTACTGCCATAAATTCAATATAAATTTAGTTGAAATATTTTTAGAATTTAAAAGTCTACGCATTGTTAAAACACAAAAATTTAGATAAATCCAATACAAAATAGGTATATTTATGATATTTAGAAGAAATAACCAGAATATATGTACACAATATATTAAAAAACATATTTATCATTACATTTGAAGTAATTTAAAATCAACTGCATCATTTTACGAGATTTCATTTACGAGGAATAAAATAAATCCCTAAACGCTCCAATTGATATTTAGCGCTTACATAGAGGGGGGGGGGACGCAAACGTCAGATTTTAGGGGACTTTTGGGAAATTATATATTTTAGTAAGTACTATTCATATGCCAAAATTCAGTTATCCCTGAATTTGTTGAGGATCCATATCTTTATTGACTGAGCTAAGTGAATCTGGGCTAAGGCTCATCCGCGTCCGGCCAGGAGTTTTATCCAACTAAGGTAATACCTCCACCAGTTCACGCAAACTGTTCTGTGGTATGAGGTTAGAGGGATATAGACAAACCGAGACTAATTCTGGTGTCATTAGTATGAAACTTCGTATAAACTAAGTACAGGTATACTCGTGATTCGAAACTCTCTGTACAAACGTTAATGAAAAATAGGGAACACTAAATGAAGCATTTTTTGTTAATGAATGTATGTCATCAGACGCTCTTTGGTGCTAGAGGTCGCTGTTGGTCGACGCGGCAATTGGCTATTTAAACCGTCGTCGTTCGTAGCGCGGGACATGGAACATTTTACGAATACTGAGATGTCCCCATAACCCAGTGTCTAAGATGAGAAAACCGCATGCAATAGTATTATGTTCGATTCTCGCACACGCCCGAAACTATTCTCGTCTATGTAGATTATAGGTAATATAACTCTATAGGTTCGAAAGTCCACATCCGACTGGTTTTAAAAAGATTTAAAGGAGGGATGATACAGTCATGTGTTTTCAACCCCCATTGAGTTCCGGTCTAAACTGAGTGATATTTTCCCAGTCGTCGAAACATGTACCTTACACCTTCAGGTAGGTAGTCTAGATAGAAAGAAAAATTACTCAGATGACTGACATGTGTTTAGCTTATAAGAATGCCAATGGAAATGGATCAGCTACTGTAAGTGGTCCTGAAATGCCTGATATTCTATCTTTGGAAATGTACGGCAACCAGTTCATTAAAGCTATCAAGCATAGCCATGAATTATTATTACCGGTCTCTCTTTTAAGTAACTGCTTTAAAACAGCTGAAAATTAAAATGTTAGTTTCACTCATTGCCTTTCATTTATGTACCAACAGAACCTTTTATCATCAAAGTGTGACATCTGAGGACATACATTAATTTACAAAAAAAAATGCTTTAGTGATCCTTATCTCCCATTAAAGTTTGTAAAGAGATTTCTGAATCACCCTGTATTGTTTTCCTGACACAGTACTTCCCGTGGCAGTGGAGATCTCTGCAGCCTTTCCTTGACCAAGGTTATACAGCTATTCCCTACTTGTACTGATCCACTTAGGTCTCGCTCGTACATCAACATACAAGATAAAGTTGATCACGAGGTGTCGTACTCCAAAAATGATCATGTCCAGATCTTCCGAGACACCCCACCGTTGTCTTGAAACGGATAACATAATCGTGATACCACTCTGGGGTGAATGTTCCAGTCTCTTGCTATATGGGCCTGAGATTGGAAAGCCTCTTGGTATAGCATGACCCTCCAGATCACTGAATTAAATAAATGCATATGATAGAAAAAAATTGTATCCTTTGAAACGCTTCTTGCATGCGCTGCTGATGAGAAATAGCCCTACTACATCCAATTGGGTTTCAGTAGATGACCTGTTGTACATGTTGGGCACATTTGTACTACATAATACAAATATTTCACTGCAAGACTACTCTACTTAATTTCCATGTTAAATATACATTTTGTCACATTTCCTTCAATGTATTTCCTTGATCCATCAAAAATGTATATTCCATGCTTTAGTTTTAAAAACCAATGTATCTCAAAAGAATTTAGATAGATGGTTTCCTTTATCAGAGTCCTAAGAACCAGCTAGAAAGGAACACTCCCCAAAACAAGGATGACACTCTTATAGCAGATAACAGTATCCATGGACCGTTCATTTGTTTTCGCGCTTATTATGCTCTCATCATCATGAAATAGTCATTAACTGCGATGACAGCAAAAAATTTGATATTTGTCCCCGATTTTGCGAACTGTAGTGGGAACTGACAAATGAAGTACTTCCACACATAGCCAACATAAAATTATTTTACAATTAACTCGGACTACACGGACTTGCAAAGTCCAAGAACCCGCAAGAAAGATGCGTTCCCAAATAGAATGAGGGCAAAACGAGTGAGCGAATTTTATGCCGGCTACCTGAAAGTACTGCAATTGCCAGCACCCCCATCCCTCTGTTTCTGGCGGGTTCCTGTGTTTTTGAACTTTGTCTTTGCAACTTTGTGTAGCCCTAGCTAAATTATGAATGAATTTTGTGCCAGCTACATGGAAGGACAGAAATTGTCATTTCCCACTGAAGTTCGCAAAATTGCGCAAATAGCAAGTTTATTTTTTGTGGCCATTGCAGTTAATGGTTATTCTATGGCAATCACCGAATAATAAGAGCAAAATCGGTCCATGGATACTGCTTTCTGCAATGGAAGTGTTTTTCTTTATGCTTGTTTGTTGTCCAAACTTCAAAAATTGCTATTATCTATCTGTACGTTCACAACTAATATAGTAGATGCTATACAATTGTAATAGTTTCTATAATTTGTAGTCAATAAAATAAACTGTATTAAAGGTTCTAGAAATAAATAAACAATTATTGTACATTTTAATTTTGGTAATTTAAATTGATATGTTAGGCGATTCCGTTTGTCAGAAAGATAACTTTTAGGTAGAAAAGATATATACCCGTTAAAAGAATATTTTATTAAAATATCTGCAGGTTGAACATAACCACACTTAGTTATCATTTAAATGCATTTTACAATGTTTATTTATATAGACATTTCAATAGAATTACGAAATTTATATTTTATTGATAACTTCACAGATTTGCAAACATGTTTCAGAAAACAAACTTTTTGCATAAATTCTATATATTCAAAATATTTGAGGCAAATATTTTCCTTCTTCCAATATTCGAAAATTTACTTAGTGTCAAATATCGAAACATTTTGAAAGCTAAACGTAAAATTAGATAGGATATCAAAAAGCAAATATCTTCAGATAAATATCACCAGAATATATATTGGTTAATTTTACTAGATTCAATAAAATTCCCCGTATGGGCAGGATTTAAATAATCCAATATTCAAACCAGATCTTGAGAGGTACGTTTTAAATTCTGCTAAGTCGTGAAACGTCAAACTTGATCAGGGATGGAATAAAAGCATATATTTAAAAGTGCAAAAATGTTTTGACATTTCTCAAAGCAAAAATTTTTATCGTTTTTGTTCGAAAATGTTATTCTATCTTGACTTTCTAAGAGAACAAAGGATTTTTAAAATCTTTTCACAAGAAATGTTTTCCTAATGCCAGAAAATATACCATTTCAATTCAGCTGTCTGTTCAACAGAGGCCATATATATGTCACATTTGTGACAGGGTATTTAAAAAAGAAATGGGGTAGGAAGAATATAATTCACACATATTAAAAGTACAAAAACGAGCTTTAATTAATATACCTCAGCGTTAAAATTTAGTTTCAAAATGAGAAATAGCTCTATTTCATTTTCATATGCAGGGTGTTTCAAAGCGAATGCACAATTAAATATATTTTGAACAATGTGTCGTTGACCCATAGCACCAATTTAGGAAATGCTTTAATTTAATTGAAATTGACTACTATCGTATAGAATATTTGATCATATGACACTATTTAGTAAAAAAGTACGATAAGCAACTTTTTATACTGCTCCCCTCCCCTCCTAGAAAAATATCTTCCTGTATAAAAATCTTTTCCATAACTCAATTAGTCAAGCAAATGAGTTTTATTCTCATCTGATCAAAATTACCCGAGATATCATGCATTACAGTTTTCAACGGTAAATTGAGGACTGTATAAAAACGTTTTCTAAGATAAGTATTTATGAAACATTTAGAATGCAACTCAAGCTAATAAAATTAACATTTTATACGTCCCCTGAAATACTTTTCGCAGCGTTTTTGTTCGGGTGAAAGTGATTTAAGTCCCATAACTTTAACATTTTCAGGACCGATTTTGCATATTAGTAACCAGTTTTTCCATAAGAACTCTAAATGAATAAGAAATATTATTCGAAATTGGAGCTTTTTTGTAGAGGGCCCGTATAAAAAAATAAATTTTGAACTTTTTGCTAAAACATATCTATCAAATCAAATAAGCAACTTAATTTTCACTCTGTCTTTTTCTTACAGCAAGGCTGCTTCTTTTGAACTATATTTATGAATTACACACATATTGTATCTTTCCATATTAGTTATTGATCTTACCCGAAAACAAATATAGAGGACATGTTGGTTGCATTATGTGACAAATGGATGATCAAATATGAAGTATGTTGTTGGCAATAATATGAGACTAACATATTTCTAATAAATTTCAACAATTTTTTACTCACAATGTTTAAGTAGATTGTATTAAATTTTATTGTACATGATTCCAGGAATGTCCGTAAGCACCCAATTAACTTTGTAAAGAAAGGTCTATGGGTGCACACATAAGGCCTATCTATAGCAAAATGAATGTGTCCGATCGAATAAAAGTATTTGCAGCGGGTAATTTAAATAATTAGGATAATGAATTCGGCAATAGAGCAAAAATGACGATAATACAATTAGAAAAGTGCAGACATATCTTTGACAGAATATGGATATTGTCAAATGTCTGTCCAATTCACAATTGCTAAAATAAACAGCAATTACATGCTCACAGATATAACGCTCAACCTGTTCAAAATGTTCTCTGTCAGCAACAATGCCCATTTGGACAGCTCAATGATTAGTGCACGGTGATTGAACTCAGACGGCTCAAGTTCGATTCCCGCCTCTGCCGAAACTGCATCTGTGTTCACACGTCAAATATGTGGGCCCGTAATTACGATAGGTTGGTGGTAGGGGAAGTAGGATACGGCCCCTGATTGATACGACCCCCACTAGGTTCCGGTCTAAATTAGGTGGTACTTCTCGTCCGTCCAAACAGATACCTTACACTTTTAGATAGGGCGGTCTGGGTCGAAGAAGAATAATGAGAAAAATGCACATTTGAATAAATATTACCGCTTGCTTCGATACGCATTGCAGGTATCGGCTGTCACTGTCTCTAATGATAACGACTTTTTAACAAGTATTTATTGCCCTCCATATAAGCGTCTCGTTTATTCCTGGTATCAATTTATACTAACTAGGCAATGCTATACAACTTTGTAATTGGCTTTATTCATATATCTCGCTCTGTTGCCGTGATCATGATACTAACTTTTTATATTCTGCGTCAGGGGCGCTGAATTCAATTTTATTCAATCGTGCACAGTGACATTACTATGCAAAAAAGAATGTTTGAAACATTTTCATTTACTTGGATTCTTTCATTTTACAGAAAATCTGGGAGCATATTTCTTACAGCGTGCAGTTGCGGACAAAAAAAAACCCTCATTATTCTGCCATCGTTCATAGTAAGGCAAATCCAAAGAAAAGATGTCATTCGATAGGGAATAAGATATTCTATGAACTAATATACAAAAAAATTACATAAGGAGCCGTCTTCATATCAAATTGCTTGCAAACTTCAAAATTTCCAGTGGAAAAATTTCCAGTTCAAAATTTCCAGTTCAAAATTCCAAATTTGAAATTTCCAAAATTCCAAACTTCAAAATTTCCAATCTCACATCATAAACAAATCTTACGTCCCCAAACTAGTCTACATATAAATTTTTATGAAGTTCCTGTCGTTAAATCCGGAGATATTGCTGTTTCAAATATGAAAAGGATTTGGGGATCATTTCCATATTTAAAACTGCAACTTGATGAACGATATTATTGTTGTTTGATCAGAATAATTCCAATAAAGTGGATCACATCTATCCCCCTTCCAAGTGATGTCAAGTTTGAAGTGTTTCGGGCGAGTTATTTATGAATTATGAGTATATTAAATTTTTAGCTTCTAATGTAAAATTAGTTTCCCAGATTTTATTCATGTCATCTAAAATATTTTTTTATCCTGAGTACTTTTGAGTGTGTTTCCATTATCAACATTCTTTTTCATTTTCAATTCTTGCATGCAATATGAATTATAAAATTCATATTAGAATAAAAAATGTGAGTAGGAACTTTGAGGTATTTTGATGTAAATAGTTTCGAAAGGACTTTTTATATGACTATGAAGAACTATGAACTGTCTTCTCTATTTTTTTTTTATCCGATATGATATTTAAAAACATCGCAGAATTACATTAATTATTAGAGTATATACTATACTATGATTTGCATACATATTTTATAATAACTGGGTAAAAAGCAATGTCCGTTATATTCAATAAAGAGTAACTTACAAAAAAAATTTACATGTCATTTTTCGAGTCAGTCATTTCTTTTTGCAACGAAGGTGTGTCCCCTAAAATCAACGTAATGATAAAATTTTATATATCACGATAAAACTACTAGTAAGGAAAAACTGAAATTTTGCAGTCATATAAACGTTCTTCGGAATCGATTTCCATCAAAATATATCATGGTTGCTATTAAAATTTTAATATTAATTTCCTGTTTCATACTGCATACAAAATTTATCTTTAAAAAAAATATGATGTGTGCAGCACATGAGTTTCTCTGCAGATTCAAATTCAAGTTCTCTTTATTTCTTTAATAATTCATAAAATTGAGTTTAATGGCACAAAATAGCATGCATAATTATTTTGAAATGCCACTGAATTTATACTTTTAATTCAATTTTCGTTATCATTTGGTAACGTATTTTCAAAGGCGGTGTAGCAGAAATGCGAAAAAAATAAAATATCTTGAGAATGGCTAGACCTGGAATATTGGGGTTCATCTTATTCTTCTTACAGTTAAAAATTACGTGTAAAACAATCATTCAATTGATACATTTCAGCATACGCAATCTTTTATTTCATATTTTAATCATTTTTGCGGGCCATTTTGTAAAAAAAAGCAGATTCTGTTTTCCCGAATCGTGCCAAAATATTATCTACACCAAGGTAACCTACAAGTGACTTATCCACCGAATTTTGTGAATTTTGATTAATTACTTTTCAGTTAGAGTGAATAAATATATACAGACAGACGTACATACACGCAGACACACACACTTATACACACACACACGCACTTATACAGACACACATACAAAGAGAGAGAGAGAGAAACGCACTTACACAGACACACATACACATACAGACGTGAGGCTAAAAATTGTGTTTTCGTGTTCTAGAAGTCTCAAAACGTGTAAATCCGTCGAAAACTCGAATTGCGATTTTTGGTATGAGTCCAACACTTTCTCTGTACATTACTACTATGTATTGAAAGGAAAGTAAAATATAGGTAGATTTCGTTTAGGTCGTTTAATAATAAAACAATAAAAAATCTGATGTGAGCAGCACATGACTTTCCCTGACGACTCAAATTCATTTTCTCTTTATTTCATTAATAATTCATTCAATTGAGTTTAATTGCACTACATAACACGCATAATTAATTGAAATGACACTAAATTTGCACTTTTAATTAAGATTTCCTTTAATTGGGCAACTATACTTATTCTCCAAACCAGCGCGACGTAGCAAAAATGTGAAAAAATTAAAATATCTCGAGAACGGCTAGTCTTAGAGTAGTGGGGCTGATCTTTATTCTTCCCATCGTCAAAAGTTACATCTAAAACAAGCATTTAATTGATATATGTGATCATACGTAGTCTTTTATTTCAGATTTTTACGATTTTTGAGGGTCATTTCTAAAAAAACCCAGATTATTATTTTCCGAATCGTACCAAAATCTAATGAGCACCAGGGTAGCCCACAATTGACCTATCTACCAAATTTTGTGAAATTCGGTCCATTCGTTTTTCAGCTAGTGTGGATACAGGCAAATGTGCGAGCCATTTCGCAAAAAAAGACGGGTTTCTTATCCCGAATCGTAGCAAAAACTAATCAGCACCAGGATCATACACAAATGACTTATCTACCAAATTTCATGAAATTCGGTTCATTTGTTTTTGAATTAGAGTGAATACATACATTGCACTGACAGACATACAGACAAACAAGCAGACATACAGGCATACACACACACGCACACACACAGACGTCACGCTAAATATAGATTTTTCGTGTTTTAGAGGTCCTAAAATGTGTAGATCCGTCGAAAACGCGAGTTGCGATTTTCGACATGATTCCAATACTTTCCATATGCATTGCAGGGAAAGTAAAAAACTACCGTGATAAAAAGGCTGTTTCGTAAGATGAGGGTAACAGTCTAAGAAACTAATTTAACATTAGGAGCATCACTTTTCATACTCATACCCCAATAACGGCTGAACGAAATGACTTGAAACTAGGTATTCGATGTTCAATTGTAATATAGATTCGAAATTTCGCATAAAATTGTGTGTTGTCATTGGACATTTGATGCGCATGCAGACGGATCCTTATATAAATTTTAAGTATGTGAATTTGTAGAGGATGTTATTCCTTGTCGAAATGATTTCTTTGAATTTGCTCTGCTATAAATGGTACACGAATAACGATGGGTGGTGGTTTGTTTTGATTATTTTATTTGTTTGTTTGTTTTTGTTTTTTCAGCAGCTGTACATCAAGAACCATGTTACTTTTAGTGCGATTAGTGGAGCTAAAAACATGACTCTGTTCTTCATCGATATTATTGATATATTTTGAAAAATAACTTTAGCGACAATAAAATCTGATATGGACGGAACATGAATTTCCTTACAAACTCAAATTCATTTTCTCTTTATTTCTTTAATAATTCATTAATTTCAGATTAATTGTACAAAATAATACGCATCATTATTTGAAATGGCACCGAATTAGCATTTTTAATTCAATTTTCTTTTCCATTTGGTAACTGAGCGTATTTTCAAAGGCTGCGCAGGAAAAATTCAAAAAAACTAAAATATCTCGAAAACGTTTAATCCTAGAGTACTAGGTTTTAATTGATATATTCGAGCATATACAGTCTTTTATTTTAGATTTTGGTGGGTCATTTAATAAAAAATGCGGGCTCATTTTTCCAAATCCTACCAAATTCCAATTAGCACCGGGGTGATCCACAAGCGACTTATCTACCAAATTTTGCAAAATTTGGTCGATTAGTATTTTAGCTAAAGGGGAGATATGTAATTTTCGTGGACCATTTCACACAAAAAGGTAGGCTATTTTACCCCGAATCGTGCCAAAATCTAATCAGAACCAGGGTAACCCACAATATGGCTAAACTATAAAATTTTATGAAATTTGGTCAAATAGGTTAGTGTGGATACATACATTGCACAGATAAACCCATATACAGACATTCCGCTAAAATATTTTTTTCGTGTGGTAGAGATCCCAAAATGTGTAAATCCGTCGGAAACCCGAATTGCGACTTTCGACACAATTCCAATACTTTGCCTATAGATTAGCATGTATTGTAGGGAAAATAAATATAGATAACTTGGTTATGGTAAGTTCTTTTCTGCACCTTAAGCAACGATATTGTCCAGATCTTAGTTGAAAAAATAATAACACAAGACTATCACTTCACTTTTATACCGTTGCAATTTAAATGTTTCAGTATATCAAAGCATGTCACGAATAAATATAAAAATAAAGCCTTATACTATGATTTTGCATTAAAATCAATATAATTATTTTTTCAATCTGCATTGAAAAACACCATAAAAAATTAAGCGAAACACTTTATCTCAGGTGTTTTTTTTTGCGTTTTTAATGTTTTTCGAATCACAAAATTCTTTTTTTGTTTGTTTGTTTGTTTCCTTATTGAATTAGATAATTCAAGAAAATGCGACAGAACGTGAATTGTCCTTTCAATTCTTTGCCACACACAGCAACTCTTAAATATTCAATACAAAGTAAGAACTTCAGATAAAGTTTAAAATTACGTGCAAAAGAAGAAGAAACAATGAAAAAGACGAACGGGATAAATCTGATTTCCGTCATTAATTTTTTTTTCTGGTACGTAAAATAAATCATGACGCTCAAATAGTCCATTCTAGTTTGAGTCAAAGAATATGCAAATAAGGAAAAGGAATATTTAAATTTATTGAATGAAACCTCTTTTGAATAATTCCATGGAAAGATAAAAGTAAAGTAGCATTAATAAGACTTACGTCGCCCTTTCATGCAACATTACAAAGTTAAGATTTTCTTTCTGGGTAGGAATCAATATACTTGAAACAGAAAAAGATCATTCTCTTTACATTTATATCTAAGGTTTCCTTTGAAGCGGATCGAAAATATGAATAATATATGATTCATACATTTAATATCCTAATATATGCATTTAAAAATATATAAAAATGTATAAAATGATTTATTAATTCTGAATTTTATGTTGCTGTAGAAAGGAAAAGGTTTTTACATTTCGTTTCATTTTTGTATTCAGAAACTTAAAATTATGTAAACGATGGGTCAATAATATATTAACTTACAGATGTATATAATATTGCCCGAAATAAATATTTAAATGTATAAATTATTTTGTAGAAAGCATATTTCAGAAGTTATTTCGAAATTTTTAATCTGAATGTGTATAGTTTAATTATACATTACAAATATCCATATTTTGTGGCAAATTGAACTATATACAATGTTTCAACGCCTTATTTAGAATCAAACTCAAAACCAGCAAACGTTTATCTTTAGTGTAGTAAATGTTAAGTGTTTGAATGAGCGTTTCTTCTGAAATGCAACTCTTTGTGTCTTTGTATCAAATTTCAGTTTTTAGAATCAAGATGGCACATATACATGAAGATCTGTCCTCATTATAAAAAAGATAACTTTAATTTCAAAACTTTTTAAACCCTGAAAGTTGTATATAATGACAATATCTTGCAATGAAATGGTTAGAAAATTTGTATAAAACAACATTTACCGCAAAATAAAGATGTCAATCGGTTTTCGAGGTAAACATACCCCCAACGTCAAGACAACAAGACAGCGACGTACACCCATCAGAGCAAGATCAAGTTTCTTTATTTCTATACCTACATGTACATTAATATTAACTGTAGATCTCTTGAGAATCTATTCTACTAAGATACTCAACAGCTTTTATATAGCGGGAAGTATTTGAAAAATAGTCAACATTCGTGCAATCAGCTTTGATCGTCAGATTTTGTAAAACGAAATATTCGAGCCATTATCGATTTGCAAATTAATTATTCGATGCAGGCCATCGTCAACATAGACTACAGACAAATAACAACTAAAAATTAGTTAAGTTTTACTCAATTCAAAAATGTTCTCTCTTTTCAAAACCTGACCACTAAAATGTTTGGATCCTAGCGTTTACCTTTTTCTGTCTGGTGTGTATCTCATTTTAATAATTTTCACCGATTTGACAACCAGCCTATGAAGCAAACTGAGAATTTGGAAATAAATTCAAAATGATAGGATCGATGCAAAAACCAAATTTATCTGCTTTATATTTATATAATAAATAACAAAACCCACTATTTTGATAATATAAAAATTGCTTGAATACTTTATTTTCTTATATAAAGCATAATAATAATTCACATTAAATCAGTATTTTTAGAAAAGAAACTTTCTTGAATTAGAATTATTGCCTTGTGGGGTTTACCGGAAGGTCGTGTATGCAGTAATAAGACGAGAAAAATTGATACCCTCAAAGACGCGATTTTGCGGGGAGTTTCTGCAACTACCGATGTCACATTAGCACGTGTATTCGCCTCGCCAATTTGCTGGCTCGCATACAAAGGTGCTTTGGGTGCTGGAGTGGACCACTTTCAGCACATGCTCTAGGTAAACTTTGTTTTGCAACTGACAGGGTAAGTGCATGCCACTCTTCATAGGTAAGAATACAAAAAATTCTTGGGAAATGTGTTTGTTTCCTAGTGAGAGAATCACCCTGTATTTCAGAACATAGTTTACGCATTCTTTACAAACAACGCTAAATAACTTTATGTAGTATGGTGAATATCGTCTGCATGTTAAAATACCTACACTATTAAAACGTTTTGAAAATTAAAATTAAAAAACAAAAAATAGATTTTCACTATTTGCAAAAATTTGTCCAAAACTACAAAATTTCGTGACTTGGAATGTGTAGGGATTTGAACGCTAATTATCTTCCAAAGAAATGAGAGGTTGTCTTAAACGTTTGTCGCAGATCGTGAGACGTCAATGACGTGCATGAAAATTTAAAAAAAAAATAATATATATAATTTCAATTATTTTAAATGGTGCC
This sequence comes from Amaurobius ferox, assembly GCA_951213105.1. Taxonomy (NCBI): domain Eukaryota; kingdom Metazoa; phylum Arthropoda; class Arachnida; order Araneae; family Amaurobiidae; genus Amaurobius; species Amaurobius ferox. Next base: position 36,257,112 of record OX578141.1, on the reverse strand, counting down.
TATCAAGAGTTCTCGAGACCTAGATCATTTTGCTCTAAAATAACCCAATCTTATAAAATCTGCGATAATGATAAAATGATAGACTGAATGGCTAGACAGGTATTTCCGGCGACATAGAGAGAAGCATGGGAATAAAATGCGGACAGCGATTTTGAATTCAAAACAGTTAACTTTCTCTTTCTCATAGTTATATGCTTCAAAGTGGATATGTAAGCAAATTCCATAAATATGCAAGGTGTCCAAAACCCTGTTATTCTGAGTAAAAATTATGATATGATGGTTATGAAGAGATATTTTAGAAAATTTTTCAACGTAGAGGGGTTTTTTTTTTATTTGGTTGGATTCTTGTGATAGGTAGGCGAGTACAGTTTTTATGTTATATTGAGTAATACATTTAATATAATTTATTATTATAATAATATTTATGTTATAAAAATCGTTTACACCAATTTAATTTATACTTTGAAACTGTCGGTTACTTTGTATGAAAAGCAGCATTTTTCAAATTTTGTCCATGGTTAGGTTTATGGAACCAAACCATTTGCAACCGCACTGATTTCTGGAATTAACCAAAAATATTGAAAAATGTATTTTAAATTCAAAATCCAAATAATTTTAAAAGAAAAAAGTGTAAAAATGAACAAATATTTATTTTTATTCAGAAATATTTAAAAACATACAAACACATTTTAAAATATAAATCTTTTAAAGTAAAAAACATCTAATAATTTATTTCGCTAAAATAATAAAATTATATACTTAGCAATCTTACTTGGTTGACTTCACTTCGATTAAATTTTGTGCTGCAAAGTGGAGGTGTATTTTCTGAGTGAAGGTGCATTTTCGTTATAAGGCGCATGGCATACAAATCTTTCTGGATCCAGGCAAAGTTTTAAAGCTCATCGCGGAAAATGATGTCACGTATATAGAGTGATGGCCATAGGCGGTACCACTAATTGTATTGATTTAATGTTTTATGTCATGTTATAAGCTTGGATTGTAATTCCATATTTTTAAAACTTTTCTTACTTTTAACTGATTTTATACGTCTTGGCATTTCAGTTGAGGTGTAGGTTGCCTAACCTATTGAGTCCTATAACCTATTGAGTCCCCACTCTGCCTTATGTTTTTAGAATTTTACACAATTAAGAGTTTTACAAAATTAAGAGGAAATTACTTTCTACACCCTCTAATGCCAGATTGACGTGCAACTGACAATCTGATTAACCACCTCCTGCTATTTTTACCTTAGATAAGCCTATCTCTATTTCTTATCATCTATAGGTGAGCTTACTCAGGGTCGATTTAAAATCGACGTTCAATATACCAGAGTCCACTGAATCCGTGCTAGCCATACTAGAATCACATTCAGACCTCCAACATCCTTGCACTAACCTACAGGGTTGGTTTGTTCGGGCGCCATTCTAAAAAGCCTTGCTAGCTCAACCGGAAATCAAACCATGAATCTTCGTACTGACCAGCCGACGCGCTACCGTTGAACTACTGGGACGAAAGTACAAGCTCTTTTCGCATTACAAGCTCTTTTACAAGTAGACTCTCCAAGCCTCATAAAGTATTGTATACTTTTGTGTTTTCCAATATTATTTCTTCATTATTTCTTTTATTACTTTCATCATTCTTTAATAATCTGTATGACCAAAAACTTCATGTGTTTTTAAGTTTAGAAATTGACACTGCTCTGTATGATTTTTTTATAAGCTTCTGCAATCTCTCCAAAAATGTCCCTATTCTACGAAAAATATAAAAATTGAGACAGATCAATACCAGTTTTTTGCTAGATAAGTTTTTCCTTAGTTTGGAGAACAGGAAAACTTCTCCACTTGGCGAGACAAGAGGTTTTGAAAATATCGATCCTACAAAAGTTGCAACAATAAAAAAAAATAAGGAAGATAATAAATGTAAATATTCAAGGAATAATACATAGATTAGAGTTCATTGAGTTATAGAAATGTTTTACACTCTTATGCACTATGCACATTTCGTATAATGCAGTGAATGCAATTATGATGTTAAATCCCACTATATAACATGTGCATAAATATTTAGTAAATAAATTATAAGATGCATGTTAGTGTATTTATTTATATGTTAACAAGTTAAACAGATTTTAAAATAACATCTACGATAAGCGATTAATTAGGAGTTGTCTGATTTAAACAAAAATCTAGATTAATTGGAAGTGTAAAAGATAACCTAATAGAATATAAATGTGTATAATAATATATAAGATTGTGAATATTTAAATTTACACTTCCTAAAATGATGATTTAGATGTAAGCATTTATCAAGTTTATCCAATATATTTCTATTTTACATCTCAGACCTATATATTTCAGCTGCTAAGTAGACATTAAAATAATCAGAAGAGAGATTTTGAAAAACATTTTTGATTTCTTCCCGCCATATCCATTACAATCAGCTGTTCGTCAACTGTAACTTGAAAAACCTATAAATATAACAACTATATCAACACTATACTTGATTCAGCGTCATACTTGATTTCGCGGTCATCACGAAACAGGAGGCAAAAAATTAGGTAGGGCAGTACAAAACCACATCTTCATAAGTTCAGTATATATATAAATAGGATATTTACTTTCAGTATTTTTTCTCTCTGCATATCCAACCCTTTCCTAAGGAACTATATTTTGAGCTAAAATGTGACTTAATTTAAAAACATGCTATGCAATTTCAGCATAGTTTTAAGTCAAAAAGTTAAGACTCTAAGTAAAAGCTGCTTTTTATATTGAGAAAGGAGGAAGATCACATGCATATAAATAATAACGTAAAAGCTGAATTAATGTGAACCTAATGTATATGATTACTATATTTTAACGGATAATGTCATTAGACTACATATATTTTGTAAGATAACTAATACATTATAATATAACGTAACGTTTTTTTATAACGTATATGTTATAAGAATACGTTAACTCATAACGTATAACGTGGTTATAACAGATTAAACGATAGTGAGAGATTTATCTACAAGAAGATTGAAAGATTTTAGCTTTTTAAACTATTTTCACAGCTATTCACTTCGTAATTATGCATTGTTCTTAAACTTATGCAAAATTAGAATAAAATTAATATACAGTTTAATATTTAATACTTCTAAAAAATGGCCTGTTTTAAATTTTATTAATTTTTAATTAACAATTTTATAAATAAGTAGAATGTAATTTTGTGTAGTTTCTAGTTTGTACTAAGCCACATTTTTGTCCACTCACCTTTATTTTTGGCTTCGGAATTAAAAAAAAGCTGAAGTAGGCAGCACATGACTTTCCTTATATAATGCAATGAATTTATTACTTTTAAAGTCAAAAAATAATGTATAAGATCCACGGTTCTGTGTTTTTATCTTTGAATTGTACATTTGGCGATTTTTCGGATGACAACATGTAAAATTATATCAAAATACCAAATTAACTTATATTTCTCGCAACTATAAATAAACAATTATCCATATTGATAACAACCTCAATAAGCGATAAAATCCACGTATTAAAATATTTTGATAACTGATTCACCAAATAGGAGACCATTTTTATTAATTTAGCGTCATTTTTGCAATTTTGACCTATTTTTGTCAATCTGGAGCGAAATATCGCCAAGTTGACGATACTTTGCTAAATTATTCGCCAAATACATTAACAAGTGTTACAGACAAACAGAGAGAAGAGCATTTATTATGTACTATATGTTATGCTCGTCATATAACGGAAATCAGAATTTACTTCTCATTTGGCTTCATTTTTATCAATTTGGCGACATTTTTGGGACTTTCGCAATATTTAAAATAGTCGCCAAGTTTGTGGCGTCCTGTTAAATTTCTCACCAAGCATTACGGACGGGCGGAAGGAGAAATGAATTATTCTTTATAGTGTACTCCTTTGTCCTTTCAAAGATATTGAACTTTCAGCAATTAGTCGTCATTTTCATTGATTTAGAACCATTTTTATCACATTGGTGACATTTTCGTTAATTTGGCAACATTTAAAAAGGCTTAAAATTAGCGACATTTCGCCGAAATCTCGCCAAGTGTTATGGATGGAGAAATAATTTATTCTTATTGCAGATACATGACTATTGGCGTCCAAATATAAAACTATCACCCAACGAAACTTTTCTCATGAATGGAACGAGCTAGATCCACGAGAATGCTGTCACCAAATTTATCGCATGATATTACCTATGAAAAGTGAACATATTTCACAATAGTTAATAGTTTTTTTATATGACTTTTTGATAATTTTTTTTAAATGTACAATATCTCGAGAATGGTTCATGCTAGCGTTCTAAAATGTATGTCAATCGTTTTCTAATGAAAAATTACATACGAAATGACTATTTACGTAACTTTATTAAAGGTTTGGATTTTTTGATGTTTTTTTCAAAATTTAACTCGAAAATTTAGGGAGAGTTCTGAATATGTTTCGAACATTGCGTATATAAACAATAGGCTTCCGGTATTCACAGATTATAATTTGTGTACCAAATTTCTTTCGAACCGCTCCACTCGTTCGTGAGATATCGTCTCAAGCACACACACAAACATCCTCTCAAAAACGTTTGATTCGTGTTCAGGGATGCTTGAAACGTGCTCGTCCGTTGAAAACTTGAATTTGAATGTTCGACTCCATCACTATACTTTCCTTATACTATATATAAGGAAGGTAACTAAGTTATTAAAATTTTTATTATTGTATTGTACCATTTGGGTCATTAAATTACACACTTCAGAGAAAAATATTAACATCTATAGTTTTCAAAAGATTATATCTGAAATTTACATGACACTATTTATCATAAGGTGATCCTAACTTTCATGCCCAATGCTTGTTAAAGACATACTGTCACCTCCAATAGTATGTATCCACTAACGGGATTGTCGAACATACTCGGAAAATCACGAACTGTGCGTCCACAAATTATTTTATTTAAATGGAAAAGCTATCTAAATAGAAAAGCAATTTTCCAGCATTTTTTTCAAAAATCAGGAAATTTATAAAAACATAGTTACGTAAAATTTTGGTTCTAGTAATAGACATTTTATATAGAAAATGAATTTTTACTTAGAAATGTGTGACATAACTTTCAGAGCAATGGCCTATGCCGTTCTTTGAACTATTGCACTTTCCTAATGTAAAATAAAAAAAATATATAAAAAACTGAATATGCTCACTATCATTAAATGATTGAATGGTTTTTAAGCACTTTTAACCTAAAATGAAATAGCAGTAATGTGATTACAGGATTGTTTTTTACATATGATGCAAAGACAAGCCTAAAAGCTGAACATTCATAAAACATAAGATGTTGAAAGAGTTACTGAGTATCAGAGAAAAGCATGCAAAAATTGTTCAACGATGTGACTGCTAATCTGACATTAGATAGTGCCCAAATGTATTAAGGACCTCAACAAATGAAATTGCGAGTGAAGTGACATGCTACTCTAAAACCGATGAAAGTAGAAACCCAATACAGCTCCAAAGTATGAACGTAGTTTCAAAAAATTGATTCCCATGTAAATTACAATGACTTTTCACAACAGATCTCTACTATTACTCTGTCGTAAAGGTCGTACATTTAGAGTAATGCTACGTGTTCATTGTTAATGACTGAAAAAATCTTCGATGATTATTTTAAAGTGTGAGTCACCATCTTGTAAAATATAAGATGATCAGGTATTTGTTACCTTTTTTTGTGTTATACAATTTCATAAAGTTCAAGAACTTTCTAATTATTCCAAAACCTGAAAATATCTTGATCGGTCAGATGCTCAATTAAGATAATAAATGTATTACTACCTCATATGCCTTTTAAATTGTTTTGAAAAATATTTTAGTAGAATTTTTGTCAGCGGCTAAAAGAAAACAATTGAAAAAGTAACTTGAAAAACTTTTGATTTGATTTTAAGGGGTCACAGAACTCTTAATATATGGAGAAAAATATTTATTATATTTAACGTTTCATGTCTTGTACAGTATACCTTTTACAAGCATCCTTTTTTTTGTCTGATGATAAATCTATGTTTCTTTGCAAAGTAGAATTATTTTAACAATATACAGAAGTAATATTTTGGAAAACTATGGACCTTTTGTTGAACAAAAATTGATATGTCAGCTTACGTGCACCATTACTCGGAAAATTTTACAACCAAAACAAAATATTGGGTATCTAACTTGACTTAAGGAGAAATTCCTTATCGTGAACCTAAATGAATTTGTATTTAAAATGCATTTTTATTTAATGCAACGTTACTCTTAGCTTTCACAAAATTCTCGAAATTTTAACGATACAATCTCTTAAAAAATATTTTTGAAAGAAAGAAACATAAAAAGAGATAGGTTCACTTTACAGAGACGAACATACATCATTAAAAATTTAGAAGTTTCAGAGTTATCTTGAGTGCAATCTCATAAAATCACATAAAGAGGAAAATGACTTTGATGTTATTTCTTAATAAATTTTTCCATATATGACCAGAGACATTTTGGGCTACAGCTCCAAAATTTTATAGAATATTTTAAGAGTTTTATTTTAAAATGTTCAGAAAAGTTAATGTTTTCATATATATATAATTTGAAAATTAGTAATTGTTTGAAGGGTTTATAGCCACATTACCCAGGCAATGGTAATCTTTTGTAAAGAATAAATATTGTTAATTTTGAGGAGTATCTGATCTCTTTTATTTGTGCAAAAAATTGTTTCCAGCTATTTCTTTTAGAAAATTACTCGCGTAAGAATTTCAGTGATTCCGAGTAAATAGTTTCTGTTCATTTTATTTATTTATTTATTTATTTATTTTTTGCTAAACATATACTAGGCGATGTACGTTTAATTTTTAATAGTTTGACATCTACATACTAAATTTATATCCAAACAAATCTTAAATATAACCATAACTTTTCATTTTTACACCGTGATATTATTGCATTTAGTGCCATTTTATTTAGGTACCAATAAATTTAAGTTATAACTATTGTTCAGTAATTATCATGAAATGTTATTTGAAATATTATTAATTTCATTTTTCCCACAGGCAGCGATATATACTGAAATTAAGAAAGGGAATTATATGAATGTGGTTATGCTTATTTCAATAGGTAACAATAGTAGATCAAGGTCAGCATTTAATAGATCATATACTGCAACTAACCTCTCCGCGCACTTTGTAAAGAAGTAAGTTTTACGCGGGGAATCGAACCACATATCTTCTGCTGGGTGGACGATACCCCATCCATTAAGCTACTAAAACGTTTTTTATGTTCCTCCTCTATTTCTATTAGATATACATACATTCTTACAATTAATTTAAATAAATGTGTGTAGTAAATGGCTTAATGCTAAAATTGATCATTTATTACAAAAAACAGCGAAATTCTAATCTAAATCTGGTATAAAGAGTAAAAATAACAGCTCCACCTAATTCTTGACATAGAAAAATCTCTATCATTTTTTAAATTGATTCAAGATAAGAAAGTAATCGTTCTGAAGGTTCAAACAGATGTAGCAAAGATAATTTCATTTTTTTATTTCCATCAAGATCCAGCTTTGAACAATTTATTAGATGCTATATTATGTCTCTTAGGATTAGGGTGTTATAATAACGTAACCGTCGCTTCTAAGACTCACTGGTAGTTTGAATCAGCTGCTTGAATGAAACTGTAAAATCAATTATGAATTGCTACTTTATTAAAAATGCCATTTATTATAAGTGCATCCATTTTCTGTTTATTTGAATAACAAGGTCACCTCGTGAAAAATTTCAAATGCTCTTTACATACATTAAGGGAAAATATGAAAATTGTTCAAACCGAAAATTTTTATTTTTCTCATTTATCCCTTATTATCGTAGGATATGTAACCGACTTCCATGCAGACCTATGAACAACCAATGATGCAAAATATCTACTCACAAAACTCCTCTATCAGGGGCGTTGCCAAAATTAGAATTTACCCTCATTTTAGATAATAAATCGACCGATTTTGAACTATTTATGTGCTTTTCAGAAGATAATAGTCGATTCCTGTAGCGTCATCAATAAAGCCAGATATATATTTGTGAGACCAGTAAGCACCATTTTCAGATTTTGGTATTTGCTATCCAGCGAAAGGCGTAAACAAGTGACGCCAGTTTCGACAGTCTTGGGCCAGAAAGGTATGAACCCAATAAATATATGTCATCTAAATTATAAGAGGGACTTGAGGCATAAACAATGATTACGGCTAGGACTTACAACAAACAATTTGCATTTGATCCGCAACAACCAATCAAGCGACGATTCAAAACCACACTTATGAAATAGACAAGAAATGGACGGTCTTTATCCGAGGCCAAAAGAGGCTGATGCTAGCAAGAATAGATAAACGAGTGAAGTCACTTACTTTTGGAGATCTAGAAAAATATTATTGTCAGAGCTGATGAACGACAGATCATATGATTCCAAGAGCAGATGATTGTAAAATGAGATTCTGCTAGTATTATATTAATGCTAGAGAATATTAATGCTAGAGAAGTTATTTTTTGATAAAGAGAAATATGATGAGCAATGGCAGAAGTGCAATGAAACTGTTTTAAGCAGAGAAGTTAGAAAGAGCAATGTGTAATGTGTTTTAAAATGTGCAGAATCATTCCGTCGAGTCCGGAAAATGCGTACCTGTGTTTCAATAAATGATAATTTTTAAAGTTAAAAAATGTTTATTTTAATGAGTAATGTATTTATTTAGAGATTATAGTAAGTAGGCTCGTACTAAGAAGTAATGGTGGTTTATTGCGGCTATGCTGTGTTAACCATTATGTTAATAATAATAGATATTAAAATAAATCACCACATTTTAGTGGGTCAATCTTCCTGTAATAAATTCCTATACACCACAGTATTATAATTTTACGAACCTCTACAGAAATAAATCGGCATTTGTCTGTCTTAGTCTGTTTATCTTTTCAGTTTACAATTACATTTCTGCCCATTTGTAATGACAAAAGATTTCTTCTGTGGAGCAAAGAAAAAAAAACACAGATGCTTTGAATGAAAGCATGGGAACTGACATGGCTAAACTTCCGGCCAAAACTGGTATAGCTCAAGAATTAGCTTTCCATAGCTGCTTAAATAACTTAATCGTATAATAATTCGATCGTATAAATAATTCTTAATTGTATGATAATCCAGTGATTAGGACAATGATTACTGAATATCAGACAGCAAACAAACATAAGTAATCACTAATAGTTGATAACATGCCTTTATAGATAATACACAAATCTTGAAATTGTCTGGCATTTATGGCTTTTATAGTATGGAATGTTATTACAGTGCAACTCCTTTTAGTTCGTTCATGAAAATAATTTCTGTTTGATAGCTTGGAAGCATCGAGTCACCTTTCGGCCACAATATCCGCATTTTTATAGGCTATACTATTTCATATAGCTAGATATGCAGAGATTTCACTTCGACCAGGAAAATATATTCGTAATGAATGATCATCATGCGTTAAGGAGAACCGGAAGTCGCCATTGAAATCCATGTTAAAACTACCTTTTTCTCAGAATCTAATTATAAGACTGATTTAACATTTAGCACAAATAATATTCAAACGCTTTTACATATTTTACCACATACTTTTACAAAAAAAATAGGGTATATAAATTTTTAAATAATTTTATAAGAATTTGTAAAAAAAATTATTCTTGAGAATTTTAATTTTCTTTTACATTTGTATATTTTCAAACTCATATATCTATTTATGCAAAAGTATAAAATGAATATGTGTTGCTGTTGTTGAGACCCAGACCGTCCGACCTACAAGAAAGGTGTAAGGTAACTGTTTGAACGGCCGGGAAGTGCCACCTAATTTAGACCGGAACCCAGTGGGGGAGACATCGACAGGGACCGTACCCTCCTTCCCCTACCACCAACCTCTCGGAAGAACTTACGGACCCACATGTTTAAAGTGATCGTACTCCGCATGAACACGGCGGCAGTTGTGGCAGCGTACAAATCCAGCGAGCAAACCACCGGGCTACCGCGCCCGAAATGTGCCAACAGCACGTGGTGTTCCCAGGTGGTCACCCACCCAAGTACTAACCGCGCCCGATGCTTCTTGACTTCGGTGATCTAACGAGAACCGGTGTTTTCAGCACGGTAGGGCCGTTGCCTCAAATAAATATGTGTGGGAAAATTCCAAATAAAATATTGTGTAGATTGTGAGAAAAAAGTACATTTATATAAAAAAAAATATTCTTCTCCTTCTAAAAATTCTTCTTCTAACATTTTCTTCTGCTTACTTCTCTTTTGACGGACCTTTTACCCCATTTCAGTCTATTTTCTAACAACTGCAGATGCCTGTAAATCCCATACTTTTTCACAGCATTTTCGCAATGAAATCCTGGTTCAATCCCTGCTGCTTGTAAAATTAAAATGTTGGCCACATTACTATCATTTAATGATGCAACAGCTCCATGAACCCCAGGAGTTAGTGGTTTAAGAGTTACAAATGTATTCTTCTGTATTCGGTACCAGATGATGCTGTTTACTGATTCATTTGGATTTGGGGCATGGCTGCGCAAACACTTTTGGAGAAGATTTATGCGATAAGTCCATAAAAATTGATTTTATTACTTCCATAATTGTTAGAAGAAGATGGAGATGACTAGTGTGATCATAACTTTTGGCACTGGCCTCATCTGTTCTTAACTTACACCAGCTGTAAATTCCTTCGGGGCACAAATCGTGATTAAGTGTTTAATTATTCGCCAGCAGATGTAAGTACTCTGCCCATATGACCTTCATATTTGAAACACTGTCTTTTACCTGATAACTAATTCACAGTATTTTTGAATACTTAGAATGTTAGAATCCTTTAGTTGATCCTTGCCAGAGAGCCCGTTTCCAACGGTAAGTTCAGTCTTCCCACTCTTTAACTTTAACTGTCGTAATCGTGCCCACATTTTCTTTAAACATATTGAATGCATTCCAGTTGTGAAATTCTATTTCCATAACCATGAGATGATGGTTTCACTATTTCGAAATACTCTTTTGAGTTCGCATAGCCGTAATTATTTCACATCGTATTTCTCAACAGATCTTTCAAAAATGGCTTTTGCCCCAGAAAATTCTTTACCTCCGCTTATTCCACAGAAATTTGCAGAGCAGTTACTTTCGTGAACATTGTTGAGTCGTATTGAACAACGGCAATATTATTAATAAATCTGTCAATCAATAACTTAACTTGTGTCGAAACTGTTGCTAGCATGACGCCGTTTAATAAAACATATCCTCGCTTTTGCCATGTTTCATCAAGCCTAGAATTTATGTCCTTGGGGCCATTGTTAGCTTTTACGGCTTTTTCGACAGCTTCTCTCAAATACATTTTACAAACTATTGTTGCTGCATCACACAGAATATCCACGTAATTATTGAACTTTTCTGGTGGGGGGTGGGGGGGGGGGGTAAGTTCATTACTCCACAAAACGTTTTGCAGCTGGTCATTCCTTTGCCAATGGATCGCAATATATACACAAGTCTAGTTTTTATGGTACACAGCTTGTATGAACACCTTCCTGATATCTGGAATTAGTTCTGGTAATAGTGGTGCAACCAGGTGTGGACGAAATGCATACAGCTAACCTAACACATTTTGTTATATCTATCATTATTTCCTGCGCATCCTTTATAAATCACTACATTTTCAATAGCAAGAAGTGAAGATAAGTCTATCACCTTCTGGGATCATTTTTAGCCTTCTGATCCCAATTGCACTACGTAATCACTTCATGAAATAATAAATTATTTAAGTATATTTTGTACAAAAATCCTTTATATCCTTGTTTGAAATGCTACAAAATATAATTCCTAAATTAATTCTGTAAAATCTACTAAAATATACTGCGATGACAAATAGATCACATTTTGATAATTTTCTGAAATTTCTTACGAAATGCTCAGTCATGATGTCAAATTATTTTATTTACATCCTATGGCAAATACCTATTCCTATAATACGTTCTATCAGGTAATTTTAAGAACGAATCTTATGTTCGTTAATCATCAAGCTCCTATATATTTTTATCCTCGGAAAACTTTGTAATTTAAAATAGAATTGTACTTTAATTAAATACTTTAGCGCAAATGTGCTTATTTTGCTGGATTTTATCCTCCAGGAGTGTGTTGAAAAGAATTCAAAGCAACAAAATGAGTTTTTTTATATACGAAGTACGGCGTTTAATAGAAATAACTTACTAATTTAAATTCTAATTTGAACTGACTAATTTAAATTCCATGAAATTTAATGCTAAGACCTAAATAAATTCTCGACATGCTAACATAAGACATTCTACAATAAACTATTGTAAAGGTTAAATATAAAACAAAAATAAACTATTTTAAGCATCACAAAAAATAAAAAAAAAATTTGAGCACATTTTATAACTAGTATTTTTCATTTCTTTTGGGTAAGAATTAAACCAAATATTTAAAAATAAATGTGCATGTTTAAACCTTTCTAAAATTATGGAATAATTTGCGCAAGCATGCATATAAACTTAATATAAACATTGATGCAGTTGTCCATAAAATATCAAATCACAATAAATATTCATCATATATTTTCATACCATAATACTCCAGTTTAAAATTATTTTGCTTTGTTTTCCCTAAACTTTTCTGCTTACATAATATTACCTAAATTACTGTTATATTACCTTAAAATCATTCGGATTTCATTTTAATATTTAAAATAATAAAAGTAAGGTCACGCATACTGAGTTCGGGGTATTTTCCTATTCATCGTAAATAATAATTTTAGACAAAATACAAACTTCAGAGACCTAGCCTGGGATCAGAGTCTTTTGAGACCTATAGCTAGATTCAGGTCCCTTGAATGACAATCTCAATCATAATTTAAAAAACTGCTTATTAATATTGTCAATATTCGAGGAAGATATCGAATCACTTATGATATCAAACCCTCTCTTATTCCTAAAAAATAAATATTTTTTCTTTGGAAAACGGTATTAATCATTAGTATGTTTTAATCACAATTAAAAATATACATCCAATATTGGTTAATTTTAAAATTGTTTGTTATCTCAACTTTAATCGTATTATTGTAAAATTAGTTGGATTTTTAAATTGAACACTATTCAAATAATCTGATGTATCGTCTCCAAAACAAGGCTTTCTTCTAATAAATTTATATATTATAGAAATACAATAATGCCAAATATAGATAATTTACACTACGATGTCTAAGATAATCAATAGATTTATTGATGTTACTCGATAAAATAAACTATTTAATAAAATAAGTTAATAAAATAAGTTATAATTTGTATACATGTTGTTTAGAAACACTTTTAATAGAAATGCAATGCACAAACTTTAATGGAATATAGGGAACACTAAAACAAACATTTTTAGTATTTAAATATATGTCCGCAGACGTCACCTATTGGTGCTAAAAGGCTCTGCTGGAAACTAAATGAAAGGCAGAGAGTGTGACCAACATTTTATTTACAGCAGATTTATAATTTACAGCAGTTTTACAGTAGCTGATGAAAAGAACACCGGCAACAGTAATGTAAGGCGTCGATGCATTGATTGCCGTACATATCCATAGATTCCCGACATTTCATGAATACTTACAGCAGTTCTTCCGTTTTTATTGGTAGCCTCATATCCCAAACGCGTGTCAGCTATCTGAGCATTCTTCCGTTCTTTCTCTTGAGACCGTCCGAAGTGCCCGAAACGTGTAAGTTTGAACAGCCAAGAAAGTCTAAGATTTTAGGTCACCCAGGTTAAACCTAAACCCATTACGGGTGGCTACCGCAGTGACCGTACTATTCTTGACCTAACTCATTGTCTTCCCAATATACATTCGCACCTAAAGATGTATTGTACTCAGAATCCGCCTAGGCAGTGGAATAATTCGGGGTGGCGTAAAGGATCTTTCACGGGACTACCACGTTCGATCTGCCAGCATTAACCAATGGGCTATCTCGGCCATCTTAGGATTTGCAAAATACTCCATATTACACGTACGAAGTCCGCATTAAGAACGACATCAGTATTAAATGACCAATTGTCGGACCAACTAATAGCATCATCTAGCAAGAAAGGGTGAGGTATGCAGACATACATTCCTTAACGAAAAATATCTGTTTCAGTGTTCTCCATCTCCCACTAAATTTCGCACAGTGAGTTTTGAATCACCCTTTACTTATCAACTTTACTATCTTTTATTTACTCTCTTTACTATATTTTATTTAATATGTAACAAATTAGTAATATGAAACTTTGGACATATTTTATCTCGCTTCTTAGGTGTGCCGTATCTTATAAATACAAGAAACACACTTATTGTATTCTGTTTATCTATCCGTCTGTCTGTTTGCTTGACTGTCTGTCTGTCCGCAAGTAACACAGCAAAAACCACCAATTGATTTTCACAAAATTTAACTTATAAATTTAGAGAGAATTTTAACGAGCCAAAATAAAGTGTTTAAAATGAGTTAACATTTAAATATATTAGAAGCAATTTTATATTTGTATTCTATTGTTGCACATTTTTAAACCCAATATTGGGAGAAAATGATCTCTATAATTAATTCAAACAAATTTTAAGAAACCCATGCTGCCATTCAAATTATACGTGAAATATAATTTGCAATTAATTATTTTGATTTGTAGATAATTAAATAACAGATCCGGTGACATATGTGGTAAAACTTATAGATTTCTCACTATGGACTGGAAGTGCATAATACCTCTACAAACCTGCCTTTCTTGAGAGATTTTTGTGAATTTTCAACTAGTTATTATAAAATTTATAGATATTAATCTTTAAACCATTCACTAAAAATAGAACCTGCATAAAATGATTTGTACTGTATACACTTCTTCAGAATTTACTTTTCAATAGTAAGAATATAACTTTTTTTCTGTAATGACAAAATTTCGCGCTATTTACTTTTAAAGCTATACTATCAAAAATATCTACATAATGATATTCTAATAAAGTATAAAAAGTTTCCTAATATATAATTGCGCATTATTAAAGCTGTATGTAACATTACAACATAACACCTATACATTTAATATCCCATAGAGGACGTACATACGTTCTTTTCCTTAAAAAAAATGCAGTTTTTATTTTCAACTCAAAATACGTACGTGACAAAAATGCATTGATCATCCTTTGGGTAACATGTATTTATATATTCGATTTATCCGCAAGAGAATGTATCTATAAAACAGAGAGCACTTGAAATGGTATTCTGGAGGCACGTAAGATTTTCATGTAAATAAATCTGTCTTGCTTTCAGTGAATTTGATGGAAAACTTTTTCCAACATATCTTTATTTAACAATTATACTTATGGTAAACGAAAAAAAGAGGTCCTGAAAAAAAAAAAAATATATTACCAACGCATTCAATAAGTTATACAAAAGGGTAAAGGGAATAAAAGATATAGCGAATTGAAATGGAAAAGAGTCCAGAAAACTTTAGAAACTCTATAAAATTTTATAAAAACTTTATAAAATGTGGATTTTGTTTCAATCCTGCTAGACATGTTTTGTGATAAGATATGTGCAGACGTACGTTTCGGAAACCTTTGTATTTCCTTCTTCAATTCAAAGAAACATGGATCTACACACCACCCTTATAAAAGCGTCCGTCCAATTATTTCTTAGATAAAAAAAACCCTCCTAATCGATTCAAGTGAGTAGAAGTAGAAGACATCAATAAGAATCATAATCGCATAGGAAAGCAGAGGCGAAAATGCCGCCCTCAAGTGATAAAGAGACATAAAGACACAGCAAAGGCACAAAGCAGTGTTAAGTGCTTTATTACACACAAAAAAGTGTACAACAGTTACAAGCATCACAGGAGGTGTTCGAAATTTCGCCCATTGGCATTGATGCACACATGACACCTACGTCGCATGGATTGGCGAAAATTATCAAAAGTACCGGCCGTTTCGCGGGTCGTAGCAGCAGCGATGGCGATTCCTGCCACTAGGTCCATGTCAGAATCTACTGGCGTTTCGTAGACAATGGCCTTCACGGCACCCCAGAAATAAAAATCAAGAGGTGAAAAATCAGGCGATCTGGGAGACCATGCGGCGGAACCACCACTCCCAATCTATCTACTACCAAATGTTCGGTCCAAATAGTCAGGTACGAAAATTGCATAATGAGATGGAGCCCAATCGTGTTCAAACTCCATTAGGCGTCGAATTTGTGCGGGAACATCGGTAAGCAATTCCGGAAGAACCTCATCAAGAAAGATGAGATACTTGCGAGCGTACAGCGCCA